>QRFJ01000094.1:1901087-2143475 GCA_006176705.1 Cocos nucifera
AATTTAATTTGTCTGAACATTCTTTACATTCTTAGAGTTGAATTAAATTGAAAACTATTTTTACCTCTAGAAATTAGTCTATAAAATTTTCAATGTACAATGTAAGATCTTTATAAATTTATTTTTAGCTCTAATATTATCTTTCATACTCTTTCGATATACACATTTTTAAAGTTTAATTGACTAAAACTTCTTGAAAAAAGTAAAGAATAAATATTAAAATTAGTGTCAAATCTTTTTTATATGTTATACTTATTTCAGTTGAAAATCTTTATTTTTTTAAATTAAATTAAAAATCTAAATTAGTGGTATCAAATAGAAATTTGATATCGAACATAATTTACTTGGTATCAACTATATTGAAATATCTTGAAAAGCTCTATCCCTCAATATTAACTTAAAAAATCTGAATTTAAATCTTTTAGAAAGGGAAAGAGTGATATCAATATAAATTTGATATCAAACTTGCTTAGTTTTATATTAAATATCTCTTAAAATTCAAATTTAATACCCTCTTAAAATTAAATCAAAATTTTTTAATTTGATATATTTTTTTTAAATTTTGATGATATATTTTAATGATTTATTTGATGCATAAAGATAAAAAAATATTATGCTTGATTTCTTTTTTCAAATCTTTAAAAAGTTCTATTTTTCTTAAAGCTTAAAAGAGTATATTTGAAAATCTGATTAAAACATCATATTCATTCAATAAGAAGAGAGTGTTTAATATTTGAATTCAAGCTAATTTTAAAAGAAATTATTCAAAAAGAAAAGATGATTTTTTTAATTTGACTTTATGAATTTGATACATCTTTCAATTTAATGCCTTGATATTAATTTTGATGATAATTTTTTATCATTTTCATGATCTTTTTAATGTTGTCAAAAAGGGGGAGAGGAATGTTGAGTATATGCTTGAAGAATTAATGCATAAGAAACTCAATAAATATAATACTTGAAATCTTAATACTCATTAAGTTTAATTAAGACGTTAATTTAAAATGAGTATATGAAATATGCATAATGAACTAAATATGTGCAATGAACTAAAGACTAATTAAGAATATTCATGAAGCGTGCATTCATGTATTTGATCTAGTACTCCATGATACATATTGGCAAAATGCATTAAAATATATTATTTATTTTTATTGCATATATACTCAATGTTTTATCATCATCAAAAAAGAAAAAATTATTGATCTTATGATTGATTTTGATGTTTATAAAATATTAAGTAAAAATATTGCTAATCATGTATTTTAAGGTTGGATGTAGTATTTTTAAGATGTTCACATTGAAGAATTTCTTCATGAAAGAAACCCTCTCAACATGCCAAGCCAAAGCACTTCAAGGAATAAGTTTTCATAAGTTTGGATGGCTTGTTATGAAGAAAATCAACATGGAAGCTTTGGAGGCAATTTGAAAACTTTTAGAAGTTGAATTGATAAAGATGCTTATGAAGGTCAAAATTATATTTTCATCAAGTTGGAGATCAAGAAAATATGTTTTGGAAGTCTCAATAGCAAGTAGAAAAGAATTCTGATCTTTTGGAGGTAATTCCATAATTTTTGGAAGTCAAAATTATAAGAAAATCATGTTTGGGCAAAAAGGGACGATCCCTAGGTCATCTTCTTTTGAAATAGGCAGCTCGGCATTCTTTGGCATGTTATTTTTATATGGCCTCACAAAAGGATCGACCCATGATGAATGGATCGATACCTGGGTCGACCATTGTTGCATAAAAATAGAAAACAAAAGCTGAATTTTTGAGTGCAGTCCAAGTGCTGACATCTGAGCATAAGGTGTTGACCCTAAATCAAAAAATATTGACCCCTTTAGAAAAGTGTCGACCCCAATATCGGGACAGGCTGCAACGACTAGTTTTATGCATTTTTTCAACAAACCTTTTCATTCCAAATGGCTGGTTCAAGTCCTCTAATGGTCCCAACTCTCTCCGATTATTATGAAGACTATTTAAAGATGGAGAATCAAAAAAAGAAGAAGGAAAGTGAATTAGAAAGTAGAAATCATTTAAATTGTGAGGTTCATGGAATATCTAAAGAAAAGAGAGAAAAGAGAGGATCTTATGCATCAAATTCAGAAAGCTTCTAAGTGTGATCATCCTTATCTATTTAAGCTTCCTTTTAGCCTTCAAAGGAGAGAATACAAAGCTTCAAAAGCCATCTTTCAGCCTCTTCATCAAACTTCAAAAAAAGTTTTTTTTCTTTTTATTTTTATGCTGAATTCTTATACTTGTATTTTTGTTTCTATATAAGTTTCTTTAGAAAAAGAAACTTAGGGTATAGGCAGGTCCAAGCCAGTAATTAGATGGTATAAAGATTATGGTTGGTGCTCTTGGTTTAAAACCAACTGGATTGATAGTGAACCCAGAAAACTATTAGTTTAGAATTATGGTTGGTGAGCTTGGCAAAACCAACTGGATTTATTTGTGATTCTAGGTTAAAATAAATGCACTATAATCTAGAGATTATAGTAGAATTCCCAAGAAGATAGTTTGAAAAGTGGACGTAGGAGTAGGTTGCTTCGAACCACTATAAATTGTATGTGTTTGTAGTGTGCTTTAATTTCTAGCTCTTCATTCTTACATTACTTATTTGCTTTATTTACTTAAATTATCTTATTATTTTAATTCCGCTGCTATACTTTGTATGTTCATCATAAATACTCAAGTTGTTTTAAATAGAGTCCATATTTGACTTAGAGTTCTAATTTGATCAAGATTTTAAAAGAACCAAATTCACCCCCCCTTTTGAATTGCTACCTCTGAGCAACAATAGGGGGTTTAGTTTTCGTACAATGATGTGGTTGTAGTTACTTTAAATATTACTGATTATGATGTATACCATATTTTGATTGATAATGAAAGCTCTATCGATATTTTGTTTTACGATGCATTCTCTAAAATGTCTATACCTAATAGTCATATGGGACTAATAAGCTCCCCATTAGTGGGATTTACTGGCGATGCAGTGCTGATTGAAGGAATAATTATGTTATCTATTGTGGCAGGTCGGTATTCAAAGCAATCAAAGGCCCAAGTCAACTTTCTAGTAGTGAAGGCTCGCTCATACTACTACAAAAATGACCTATGGCAGTGCTTACTATGGCAGCGATTTTCGAAACCGTTGCCATAGCTCTTATGACAGCGATTTTCGTTAACCATTGCTATAGGTCAGACCTATAGCAGTGATTTTTATAACCGCTGCTGTAGGTCGAACCTATAGTAGTGATTATAAAAAACCATTGCCATAGGTCGACCTATAGCAGCGCTTTATTGTAACCGTTGCCATAAGTCAGACCTATAGCAGCGGTTAGTAGGAATCGCTGCTATAATCTAATTTATGGCAGTGGTTAATTGTAACCATTTCCATATATATATATATATATATATATATATTTTAAATATTATATAATTTTAAAATTTAATGTTCATTTTTATCATTCATTATCTAAATAATTATCATTAGAGTGTCTTCGCAAAAGGTCGTCTCGATCCGATGGCCCTAGCTTTATCGATCAAAAAAATTTGATTTCGACAACCACGAACGATGATACAATGATCTGATAGATGAAAATCTTCGATGGATCCAAAAATCTGCAATGATGATCTTGGTGATGTTTGTAGCATACTATCAAAGTTTCACTTTAATCGAATATCGTTATTTTGGTCAATTTAGTATAGGTTAGTTTCAATCGTTAAATGATAAATGAGTGATCAAAGGATCAAACGGTGTTCGATTATGAGATAATATTTTTTATAAATGATCTTGGATACTACTTTAATAATTTTTTATGGTGGTGATTATAAAATCTAACTCGTGAGATGAAGAACGATCTAAAATTATACGTCTCCTAATAACCATTCTGAAACTTCACTGATTGTTTTGCTCGTGCTTTTGCAATATCTGCTTAACTTGAACAGTTTATACAAAAATGATTTAAATTTTACTATCATCTTTATATAAAATATTTAAAATTATAGCAAAGATCATTTAACTAAAAAATTATCTCATAATCGAATGTCGTTTAATCCTTTGATTGCTTGTTCCTAATTTAACGGCCGAAATCATTCCATACTAAATTGACCATGATAACGATATCCGATTAAATTAAAACTTTAATAGTATGCGACAAACATCATCAAGATCATCATTGCTGGTTTTTGGATCCATCGAAGATCTTCATCTATCAGGTCATCACATCATCATTCATAATTGTCGAAATTAAATTTTTCTGATCGATGAATCTAGGGCCATCGGATCGAGGCGATCTTTTGTGATGACACTCTAATGATAATTATTTAGATAATGAACAGTGAAGATAGATATTAAAATTTAAAATTATATAATATTTAGAGAAAAAATAAGAAAAAAATTATATTTCACTTATGGCAGCGGTTATCAAAAACCGCTGCTATAGATCTATAGCAACAGTTATAGAACCGCTGCCATAGATCTATGGCAGCAATTTTGATTAACCACTATCATAAATCTATGGTAGCAGTTCGATAATCACTACTGTAGATCTATAGCAGCGATTCGATAACCATTGCTGTAGGTTAGGTTAAAAATTCTAATTTTTTTCTTTCCTCCCATGCGCGCTCAATCTCTCTCGCTCTCTCTCCCCCCTCCTCTTCATCGTCGGTGAGGCTCCTTTCCCTCTGGCCGGCATCGCCCCTCCTCCCCCCCGGCCGGCGTCGCCCCTCATCCCCCTCGGTCGGCATCGACCCTCCTCCCCCCAGCTGGCACCGCCCCTCCTTCCCATTCCCTCTTCAGCCCTCCCATCTCCGACCACCCTCTCTGCCACCCGCCACCCCCCACCTGGCCCCCCAACCCCTCCATCCGACCTCCCTCGGCCCCATGCGAAACCCCCCTCCGATGAACCCCCCTCCGCCCTCGCTCGCCCCTATGAAACCCCACCCCCCCGTCCCCCCATCCAACCCTCCCTCGGTCCCCAACGAACCCCCCTCCGGCAAACCCCCATCTGACCCTCCTCGAACCTCAATGAAACCCTCCCTCCGACGAACCCCCATCCACCCTCGACCCTTCGTCGCCCCTCCATGATCCGTGAAATCCCTCCCCCACACTCTATCCTCCTCCGACCTCGGTGCGAAACCAAACCCCCCTTCCAGCGAGCCCCATCCACCCTCCTTCGGCTCCCACGAAACCCCACCCCCACTCCACCACCACCATTCTAACCCCCTCCCCGATCGAGTGCAAAGCCTCCTTCGACCTCCTCATCATTGTGCCCCCCCCCCCTAGCCCCCTATCCCTGACCGCCCCTACTTTCTCTCTCTCTTTTCTCTTTCTCTCTCTTCTCTATCTCACTATCTTACTTTTGTTTCATGGATTACCTCTAGTATTGTCGTCCTCCTCTAGCGTCGTCGCCGGCGACTCTCGAAGCTTTTGGTGAGACCCGCTCTCTATAGCTACAAGCATAATTTTTTTTTAATTTTATAATATTATTTATTAATCATGTATATTTATAATAATTTATAGAATAGTTATAATAAATATTATAAATATTTATTATAAATATGATAATTATCTGCATGCCATAGTTTTTGGCTCGTGCCGTGGTGATAGCCTTGGTCTGTGCTATGTCAGTAGCTGTGGACTAGATCTGTCAATGGATTAGGTTCAGATTAGAATCTAGATATTCAGAACCAGACCCAATTTTAATTACTGATACTGGATTCAAACCTGAATACCCGATGGATCTATACTTAAGAGAGGAAGAGAGGGATTCGACCTCGCCACCATCATTGGAAGGCAGGGGGTCCAACCTCGCCGCCATCATTAGGAGGGAGGGGGTCCAGCTTCACCGATGAGGAAGATCCAGAGAGGGAGAGTGGGAGATCGAGAGAGCGAGAGAGGGAGGAAGGGGGTCCATCGTCGCCGGCATCACTAGGAGAGATGGGGTCCAGCCTTGCCGACGAGGGAGATCGAGAGAGTGAGAGAGGGAGGGATGGGGTCCAACCTCGCCGATGAGGGAGATCGAGAGAGGGAGAGAGGAAGATTGAGAGATGAAAAAGCTAGAAGGGAGGGGTTCAGCCTCACCGCCGTTGCCAGCAAGAGAGATCGAGAGAGGGAGAGAGAGAGTGATCAAGGGGATGGCACATAGTCGAGCTGGCTCGAATATCCAGCTGAGCCAGCTCGGGCCATGATCGAGCTGACTGGGGGAGGATCCTAGCTAGCTATCTCAGTCATAGAGTCGGCTCGACTTTCGAGCGAATAGAATTTGATATGTCATGATGTTATATTGATTAATGTTCATTAACATTGTAGGTCATGATGGCACCAAAATGCCATCTAGCTTTCATCCCTGCCCCTCGGTGGGTTATGCGCAATTCAGCATCCGAGGAGCAGTCGAAGCATGCTCCATCCACCTCGACCTCGGCTACTCAGGGTCCTCCATCATCGGCATCTACTCCACCGATAGTTAAGCCTTTACTATTGCCGGCATCTGAGTATATGTTTTTATTATATTAGCACAACTTTATTTTTTATATAGTATTTGTACACTTATATATTTGCATAACGTATTTGCATTACAGGTGCATCATTCAGTCGGATATTTTATGGTCCCACATGTATGGCACACGTGTGGAACCGCCAGCATCAGGTGATGGTATAGTATGATGCGGAGGGAAGGCTGGTAGGGAAGACCGTATGGGAGAAGCATTTCTTTTTTGGAGTGCTTGTGAGGCGGTCGGACATCATTTCCGTAGAGCTCAGAGACTGACGTTTGATGGATGCTGCCATCAGAGATCGAGTATAGGAGATATGGGTAAGTATGCGCATCTTAGTTATATTTACGCATTTTATATGTTTACACTGTATATGTTTGATTAGAATAATTTTGTAACTAATTTTTGATAAATTTATGCAGAGGAGGTACGACTTCTTCGATCATGAGAGGGCTCGAGGTGTCCGACTGAAGAAGATTGAGGAGTTGTACTAGGGTTACAAGGTCAAGCTCCACAGAGGATGGCTCGAGCACCGACGAGACACTCTGGAGGAGCTTGTTCCCTATATATAGGATTGTCCTCTGAGTCAGTGGGAGAGGATGGTTAGACACTGGATGAGTCAAAAGTTTGAGATAAAATTTCTAACTTTTAAATTTTTTAATACACTTAAAATTTTATTTAAATATTTTTTTAAATATTTATTATTTATTTGAATACTTGTTAGGCTATCTTCCATCAGAACCGAGAGAACCGTGCAGCTCAGGAGTATACGCACATTCTAGGCCATGACTCTATGGCCAGTCGTGTGCATAGAGAGATAATTAATTCTAAATCTTACTAGATAAACTAAATTCATATTTTTTATCATCTTTTTGATAAATTTATTCTTTATTATAGCTGATGAGAGATGGAGTGATGTCCAGCCATAGCGAGATCTTTCGATCCAATCGCACGAATAAGATAGGCAGGTCGATGAATGCCGTGATCAGGCATATTTTTATAAGTATTAAATATATTAGTATATATGATTAGTATTATAGTATTTATTATAAAATTTTATTTTAATTTATAATTATAGGATCAGTTAGATGCGCTCGCAAGCGAGGGCCCGGATACCTCTGGACTCCATGATCATCTATCTCGGGTCTTGGGGCCTGAGCACTCTAGGAGGATTTGATGCAGGCCCGGACACATGCTGATGAGCTATTGGTCTGTGGTGAACATCTCCTCACAGTTTTTTAGTGTCGTCAGCCAGGAGGAGCTTGAGGAGGCATTGGCACGGGTAGATCATACTGTGATGCGGGTAGATCAGGTTGAGGAGCATGCATCTCATCTGGAGGGCATCGTGAGAGACATAATATCGATGCTTAGTATGCATTTTGAAGTCAAGGGCTTTGAGAATATATTAGCTCACATTCTAGCTCCAGCTCTGGCTCTAGCTCCAGCTCCGACTTCAGCTCCGGCTCTAGATGACGACGACGACGACGACGACGATGTAGATTTAGAAAACTTTTGATGTATTTTATTTTTTAAAAAAATATTATAATAAATTTTATTTGGTAATAAAATTTTAGTATTTTAGAATAATTTTTATGTTTATTATATTTTCTTATGTTATATATCTGTATTATTAGATAAAATATATAAAAAAATAAAAATTTTATCTTTTTAATTATTCAAGATCTACAGCAGCGATTATAACCAATCGTTACCATAGATTTCTGGTGCAAATGGTGTCAACTGCTGTATTAGACCTATGGCAGCGGTTAAGAAATCGCTACTATAGATTAACTATGGCAGCGGTTACATAATCATTACTATAGGTCGATCAATTGCAGTGATTTATAAATCACTACAATAAACCTATCTATGGTAGCGATTCTAACAACCACTGCAACAATTGTTGCCATAGAGCTACAACGAAGATCGTAGTAGCAGCGATTAGAAAGGACAGCGATTACAAACTGCTGTCATAGCCCTTTTTTGTAGTAGTATCAGCTTACAATGCGATTATTGGTCGGCTTGGTTTGAATGCACTCTAGGCCTTGGTTTCAACTTATTACTTGAAGATGAAGTTCCTGACAAACTATGGGATAGGGGAAGTTAGAGGAGATCAAGCTCTAGTGTGACACTGTTACACCATTGCCTTGCAAGGGGAAGGTAGGTGGAATCTTGTCCAGTGGATGGGTTTGATACCCATGATAATTTGACTGAAGTGCGAGGAGAACTAATTGAAGATCTTATCATAGTGTCCTTAAATGATGGGCATGAGGACCATACTATTCAAATCAGCTCCAGCCTGAGAGAAGAAGTCAAAAAGCAACTAAGCATCTTTCTGCAGAATAATGCCGACATCTTCGCTTGGATACTTACAAATAGGCCTGGGATCAATGCAGAAGTGATGAAACATCATTTGGCAGTAGATCTCAAACGTTGGCCAGTGATGCAAAAGAAGCGTAGCTTTGCACTAGAATGATAGAAAGTCATTACAAATGAAGTCAATAAACTCCTCAAAGCCAAGTTCATCCAGGAAGTATCCTGTCCGTATTGGATTGCAAATGTGGTTCTCATCAAGAAGACAAATTGCAAGTGGAGGATGTGCATAGATTTTATAGATTTGAACAAAGCTTGCCCAAAGGATAGCTATCCTCTATCCAGAATTGACCAACTGGTAGATGCCACCTCGAGCCATGAGCTTTTCACTTTCATGGATGCCTTCTCTAGTTATAATCAAATCTAGATGGCACCAGAGAATGAGAAAAAAATTACTTTTATTATTGACTATGATTTTTATTGTTACAGGGTTATGCCCTTTAGACTAAAAAATGCAAGCACCACTTATCAATGCTTGGTGAATAAGATCTTCAAAGAGTAAATTGACCATAATATGAAGGTCATGTGGACAACATATTGGTCAAAAATCGATCTTCGATAAATCATATCACCAACTTTGAGGAGACCTTCAACATACTTCAAAAGTATAAGATGAAGCTGAATTCAACTAAGTGTGCCTTCAGAGTAACCTCGGAGAAGTTCCTAAGATTTTTGGTATCAAGGCGTGGTATTGAAGCAAATCCCGACAAGATTAGAGCTATTCAAGAAATGACTGCACCAAAAATAATAAAAGATGTCCAACACTTGATAGGGAAGGTCGCGGCTCTAAATTGGTTCGTTTGGAGGTCGGTCGAGTATTGCATGCCCTTTTTTCAAGTACTCAAGTGGCCAAAGAACTTTTGCTAAACTCGTAAGTGTCAGCATGCCTTCAAGGAATTGAAGAACTACCTTGGCCCACCTCCTCTCTTTGCCAAACCCGAACCTGGTGAAGAATTTTTTTTGTATCTGGTGGTGTCGCTTGCAGCAATCGGACCTATCCTAATCAGGAAGGAGACGTAAACCCAGAAGCCTATCTACTACATAAGTCAAGTTCTGAGGGATGTTGAAACAAGGTATGCGAAATTAGAAAAACTAACTTATATTCTATTGATTGCAGCCCGGAAGCTTCGACCTTATTTTTAGAGGCATATAATCATGCTTCTCACTAATCAACCTATCAAAGCAGTTCCTCACCGATCTAATACTTCTAGGAGAATAGCGAAATGGATGATTTAGCTGATCGAGTTCGACATCAATTTTCAGTCATGACCATCCATTAAAGCTCAGATATTGGCTGACTTCATAGTAGAGTGCACCATTCCGGATCCCATTGAACCTGAATAGTAAGAAGTTTGTACTTTCAATTCTTAAATGAATCTCATTGAAGAAAGAGCAGACCTTCCTAAGAATTTCTAGGCTCTGTACATAGATGGTTCATCTAATGCTTCAAGAGCGGATGCAGGCTTGATTCTAATCAATCCAAAAGGAGTTATTGCTGAGTATGCGCTATGCTTCGAGTTTTTTTGTAATAAATAATGGAGCGAAATATGAAGCTCTGATCACTAGATTGTGAATAGCTAAAAAATTGAAAGCAAATCATGTAAAAGTCTACAGTGACTCTCAGCTAGTGGTGGGATAAGTTAATAGTTATTATGAAGCTCGGGAGGAAAATATGAAGAGGTACTTGAAAAAAGTAAGAAGCCTAACTTTGGCCTTCAGTAGCTTTGACATTCAGCAAATCTCCAGAGCAAAAAATACTAGGATCAGCCTCCTCTCCAAATTAGCTACTCTGACTCCAAATGAATTAGCAAAAGAGGTTTTCTTTGAAGTTCTACAGCACCCAAGCTTGGAAGAATCTCAAACTGTGATGCAGGTCGACCCTAAGCCCAACTGGATCAATCCACTTATTTTATACCTTAAAGATGGCACTCCCCAGGGATCCAAAAGAAGCTCGAAAGTTAAGAAACCAAGCATCTCATTATGTTCTATATGAGAATAAGCCGTATAAGCTATCATACTCCTTACCACTTCTTAGATGCCTTCGATCCTCTGAAATTGATTACGTAATGTAAGAAGTCCATGAAGGTGTATGTAAAAATTATCTTACGGCCAGATCATTATCTTACAAACTACTTCGTCAAGGATATTATTGGCCAACTATGCAACAAGATGATACTAATTATATGAGAAAATATGATTATTACTAGAGAAATGCAAACATTCAAAGACAACCAGCTACACAACTTACATCCCTAAGTGCTCCATGGCCATTTGCATAATGGGGGATGGATATAGTTGGGCCCTTTTTCATGGCATCTAGACAACAAAATTTTTTTTTAGTGGTTGTTGATTACTTCATCAAATGGATTGAGACCGAACCTCTAGCAAAAATCACTGAAGCTAAAGTACAAAACTTCATCTGAAAATCAATAGTCTGTAGATTTGGCCTACCTCAGACTCTTATTATAGATAATGAATGCCAGTTGGCAGGGACAAAATTTGCTAAGTTTTGTGAAGACTTGAACTTCTCTCATCATTTTACATTAATAGCTCACCTATAGGCAAATAGCAAAGCCGAGGTAACAAATAGGATCCTACTTTAAGGGATAAAAGCATGGCTTGAAAGGGCGAAAGGAACATTGGTGGACAAACTCTATCATGTTCTATGGATTTATAGAACCATTCAAAGATTGCCAACTGGAGAAACTTTCTTCATCCTAGCTTTTGAAATTGAGGCAGAAATACCAATTAAGCTCAGACTCCTCTTGGCATGAGTTAAAGGCTTCAATGAATGGAACAACTCTTAGGATCTTAGGGCAAACCTTGACTTTCTAGAAGAAAAGCGAGAGAAAGCACAAGTTCGAATGGTGGCTTACAGACGAAAGGTGGCCCACTACCAGAACTCCAGGGTTAGAAGTAAAGTCTTTAGAGTTGGAGATCTGGTATTGCAAAGGGTAGATATCTCTCAACCACAAAACCAAGAAAAGCTTGCTCTAAATTGGGAAAGCTTCTATGAGGTTGTGAAAATCATCCGACTAAGAACATACTATCCAAAGGAGCTTGGAGGGGCTACGCTCGTGCGATCATGATATTTATAGAAAATTATCTATAATTTCATCCCAATAGAATTCTCTTTAACATTCTTGCCTTTGATGCAAAACTATGCAGTTATAGAAAATTATCTAGGCAAACTTCGTTTTCAAACGAAGTAGAAGACCTCCGATTCCTTAACAAGACGAAACGGGGAGAAGCACTCTTAATGGCCCTTTTGTATTTTGATAATCTTATTAGGAATAGAATAAGAACCTTATCCTAACAAGAAAGATAGTCTATCACGACAGAAATAGGATAAGGACCTTGTCCTGACATGGATGAAGATCCCTATGGGGGATAGAAGACCTTCAATTTCTAAATAAGAGAAAACAGGAAGAGGCCCTCTCAACGATCCTTTTGTGCCCTAGCAATCTTTTTAGGAATAGGAGGAGGACCTTATCCTAACAAGAAAGATAGCCCATCACGATAGAAATAGAAGGATCTCATCCTGATATGGATGAAGACCCCCATGGGGAGCAAAAGATCTTCGATTTCTAAACAGGAGAAAATGCGAAGAGGCCCTCTTAATGGCATTTTTGTGTCCTGACAATCTTGTTAGGAATCGGAGGAGAACCTCGTCCTAATAAGAAAGATGCCTACCATGTCAGGAATAGGAGGAGGACCTCGTCCTGACATGGATGAAGATCCCCATGGGAATAGAAGATATTCGGTTCCTAAATAAGAAGAAATGGAGAGAGATCCTCTTAATGGTCCTTTTATGTCCCGATAACCTTATTAGAAATAAAAGAAGAACCTTGTCCTAATAAGAGAGATAGCCCACCATGTTAGGAACAAGAGGAGGATCTAATATGGACGAAGATCCCTACGAGGGATTGAAGACCTCCTATTCTTAAATAGGGGAGAGATCACAAAGTATGAAAACTCTCAATCCTCAGGCAGGAAAATACATCAGTTCTAAAATAAATTCAAAGTTTCTTTCACAAACAAGGAGGACAGGCACACAAGACATAGAACAAGAATTATTATTCTGAGACAATGTCAACATCGGGCGTAACAAGAAAATAAGGAGAATAAGCAAGCATCAAATCAATGTAGAACATAGAATAGTAAATGAAAGAAATATCATTTCACTGAAATTAAAATTCATTACACAAATCTTCAAGATCGGTTACAAAAAAAAAAAAGAAGAAGAAAAGAAAAAGATGAAGTCCTATTCAGAATCGGACTTCGGACAACCAGATCCTGCCAACACCAAGGAGTGTTTTAAATTTTGCACTTTCTTCTTGAGCTCCCATTTTGCTTCTACACTCTCATCTAATAACTTTTAGGATCTATGGAAGTCTTCTTCAGCCTCCCTCAATCTCTTTCTCAGAATGGTTGATTTAGCCTCAGTGCTTTCACAGCATCTTGCTGATAGACCATCTGAATTTTTACTTATTGTTGCTCGATCTTCTCCTTCACATACACGGCAGACAACTCCTCTAAAGTGCCCCTCAGGGAGAGAAGCTCATCTGATTCTCTACTTGAACCAACCCAAGCTCTGTCAGCTAATTAGTTTTGAAACCGCGTAAGCTCGGTATTCGCCGTATGGAGCTTCTTCTTATAGTCATCAATTTGTTCACACCAATCGATCTAATAGGAGTTGTATGCCTTTTCAGCATCATCCAACTATCTTTGAAGATTGGAGAACTTTTTTGACCAGTCCCAGCCAAATTCTACTTGACTCTGAACCCAGGCCAAGCCTTTCTCCAACTGTTTGATCATTCCTTTCGCTTCACGGAGTTTGGCTTCAAGAGAACAAATCTTCGCTGTCAAAGTCTAAGATTTCTCATCGACTTGCCTCTTAATTTCTTCGAGCTCTTCCTTTAAGTGATTCTTCTTTTTAGTATATATCTTAAAGTCTTTCTTGCATGCCTGGTGAAGATGGTTAATTTCCACAGTAGCCTCAGCATAGTTCTTTTTTGACTTTTGAAGCTTATTCTTAGTTTTTTTCAATTTTTTACTCAGTTGATGGACTTCTTTCTTTAATTTCTTATTAAAGACCTTCAAGGGGATTCCTTGAGGTATGGGTTCTGCATCGACTGGAGATTGCATTTGATGAATAAAATGCCATAACATAAAGGTATAATGAAAGAAAGGAATTTACTTTCATTAATCAAAATGTTTTAAGTACAAGGAGAAAATAGGAAAAAGAAAAAAGAAAAATTATAGCTATTAAAGGCCTCCAACCTCTTGAAGAATGATCTCCGATCTTTTACTGTTTCAGATGGATTTAGAAATGATCGTAATTATTCTAAGATCGACGAGCTGTTAGATATATGTGCCCTAGAAGCCAGAATTGGCTGACACTTGTAATACACTTCTAGGGGCAAAATTATAATTTTGACTAAAAGCAATAAATGGGTTATTTTCTATCACATATGTGTATTTAGTGTCTGTGATACATCCTTTGAGTTAATGGTAATGATAATTCATATTTTCAAGAGTTGAAAATTTAAGACATGAATAATCATTATTAACTCATATAAAATGCTTCCGACCATAGGATCATCACGAGGATGGTGATTGATCCGGAAGGTTGGTGTACAATCGCTTCTCTTTAGTAGATGAGTCTTGAGTCTACGGTGTGGAGACACCGGAGCGAGAGTACAGGTACTCGTTAGAGAACGAGGGCACTGAGCGTGACCACCTCGAGTAGTCATTAGGGAAGTCTACCTTCTCGTCAATGACTGACTCGATGCTGCAGTAGTGTGTCTGGTTCTTTGACCTGAGGATGCATCGGCAGTTCACCTTGAGGGTGTTATAGTTTGACTACACCATTACTCGGTCTCCTAGCCATATGGAACCCTGAGGTGTATGTTGGCTATAGCATGTTCATTGTAGGAACTGGATTGCATCAAGATGGAATCTATCTACCTCGGTGGTAGAGGAGCAGCCCTATGATGATCATGAGAATCAAGTCCAGAAGCCCATGGCCATGGCAGAGTGAAATAATAGAAAGAGTTTCTATTTAGATTTTCACATTGGACTCGAATCGAATGATTACATCATATGACAGAGACTAGGGTTTGACGAGTTCACCTTAACCCTAATCTGATCGGGGCTCAAGATAGAAGAACTTAATCACACAGGTAGCTGCACCAAGAGGTTCGCATTCAGCTCTGATGGGTTGCCACCATATACTGCTAGGTGTCACTGGTGGATTTTGGGAGCAATTAGAATGATTTAGATGATCGATCATTCTAGCTGTTCGAATCAGAAGAGTTCTGATCCATCGAAAGGAGTTTCGATGATGTCGATGATAGAGATCATGACATATCCCATTACCATACAGAACTGAACCTAACTGGGTCACACAAACAAGGGTTTGAATCTGGTGATCATCAATTGAACTGATCTAGTTCAATTGATCTGAAATGAGATTCAATTAGGTTCAAGGAAATCGTGCTAGCACTCGATTGAACCTAACGTTCTTCTTTTACTATCATAAATAAGTTGTCCTGACTGAGCCAAAGGAGTTTGTGCTCAATCAGAGGCCTTCATATGGTCTGACTGGAGGTTGTCCAAGTCAGAAAAGGTTGTCTTATTTTGTAAGACATTACCTGCCATTTTTGGTCACCTGCCATTTCTTGTTCTTTGACTTTGGTCAAAAGTCTACCTTTGACTGGTCAAATGTTGACCATTGACACTTTGACTTTTGACCACATGTCATGCACCTATTGGAGAGCTGGTGGGGGCCTGTCCCCCTGCCAGAACCTGGCAAGGAGAAGGGCGCACGCCACCCTGGCGTGTGCCCAAGTTGGAGGCGCCTAGGAGTCCTTGTTGGACAAGGACTCCATCTCCTTTTTGGATTCCAATTAGAGTTCTTCTAAGAACCAACTTTGACTGGTCTTAGGCGCCCTCTAAGGAGGAATCCAGGGGACTCTATTCCCACCAATCAGATTTAGATCTGATTTCACAAAGGGTTGTGATTGGTTGGGAAGAAGAGGAGTTGGATCACAGCTTAGTCTATAAATAAGACCCTGCGCCCAACTCAGATTTAATGATTGAATCATAATTCCCCACGCCCCAAGGCTGCCTCTCCCCTCCTTTCTCCATGCCAAAACCATCTTCTCCCTTCCTCTCCACGTCCAAAAAGTGTTTTGGACTTGGTTGGTGCGATTCAGAAGAAGAAAGGCGATCAAAAGCAAGAAGGCTGCGCTGCTGCAAAGGACGACTGCTGATCTTCAAAAGAGTTTTGAAGATCCTCCAGATCAGATCCAGATCTAATTTTTGGAGGATGTGATAGAGAAGAAGAGGATCTCCAGATCCAACCCGAGTGGATACCGGTAGAGGCCAGGCGCTTGCGTGGCTAGATCCAGAACCTTCCGCTGCAATACAGGATCATCTCAACGGGTAATAGGATTACCCAAATCAGGTAAATTAAATTTGATTTAATTTATCTTTATTTTATTTTATTTATTTATTAAAATAATAAGAATCAGATCTGAAAATATCAAGATCTGATTAGATCAAAAAAAAAAAATTTTTGAAATATATCTCTTGATCTGATCAGATCTGAACGAACCTGGACCGGGAAATCAGGATTTCCCTTCAACTGGTATCAGAGCCATGGTTCTAAAATTATTTAGATCTAATTTTAAATTTATTTTAATTAAAAAATAAGTGATTTTAGATGTCACATGAGATGTGATCAGATCTGAAATCAGAAAAAATTAAAATTAAATGATTTGGATCTAAGATTAAGAAGATATGCATGACTAGTTCTAAAATAGAATAGTTCTATAGAATAGTCTTGCATGTTTTTGATTTAATCTGATTAAATCATATTTTAGATCTTTTATTTACTATTTTTTGATATTATAAGTGTTATAATAACATCTAAAAAATAGCAAATAAAAATTATTTAATTTTAAAATATCATATGAGATATGATTGATGCATGTCTAGACTAGTTGTAGAATAGTTCTACATAATTGTCTAGATTAGAATTTATTTTGATTAGATCAATTTAAATCTAATTTTTTAGATTATTATGAGATAATTTAGATCTAAAAATATGCATGATTTGATACATGAGATGTATGCAAAATATGCCATGATTAGATCTAATTTGTATATGAGATATATGATATAGATCTAAATACTGTTTTGTAGTATTGACATGTTCCTGATTAAGGCGTTCCTCTTGGCCGTCCGGTCATAAGAACGAAGAAGGGTTTAAAGGCCCTCTCTTCCCATTCGATGGGGTGTTCTTATGATGTGTAGGGGTGCTGCGTGTTCGTCCTTAATCAGAAACCCAAAACTTACTTTCTGCAAAACCCTAGATCCTGAAACCCTAGGATTTTATTGTGCATATTTTGTTTATGAACCCTACTTAATTAAGAATTAAGTTTATGGAATATTAATTAGGTCTAAAATTGAGAATTTTAGATCTAAGACATATTCATAATACTGGGTTCGGGCTTGGGTAGCTCAATTAGGTCTAAGCGGTTGATCAAACCGAATCAAGAGTTGGTTAGATGGGATCAACAATGCTTAAATTGACCAGCCTAATAGGATTAAGTCTGGGTCAAGATCGAGTCACGATCAAGCAAGACCTAATTAGGCTCAGAGGTTAGAGTCTGGATTGTAGGCTAACCCAATTGGTTCTGACTCAACAATTTGGTGTCTAAGGTAAGTTTGGCACAGACGACCGACTGGTTTTTAATTGGAAGCTACTCGACCTGAATGCGTTCTTGTACGAGTTAATGGCATATTCCTTCCACCGGTCTCACTTACCTGGCCATATCTGTTGACACAGTTCTGATCTGAGGTGGTCAATAATCCGAGCTAACCCATGCCACTAGGTTAGTCATAATTGTTATGACTAATGCCAAGTCTAGTTTAATGAGACCTGAATCAATTCTCCCTAAGAAAAGATTAAGTCTGAGGTCTTCCACCATTGTAGATGTGCGGGCCCTTCCCGGGGTTGATTGTTCTCGGCTGGATACAGTGGCTCAGTTGCACCGGGAAAGATGCAACCATGTCTATTAGGCATTGGATGCTATGGGCTGGAGGATGAGTTGGGCTCAATATTTCGGATACGGTGAGAGACTCAATTAGGAACCCAGTCTATGCAAATGGTGGGTCTGACTTAACTAAGGAGTGGATCAATATTTCCGGATACGGTGAGATTCATGAATTAGAGACCAAGTTTGGGTGCACCATGATTAGAGAATCATTGAACAAGAGTTGTTCACTCATTGGCTAACCCATCACCAATAACTGTTAGGTGAGGTGATGAGTCAGTTGGTGAGACCGCACCACCCACTAGAAATCATTAATCATGGAGATTTTTCGCATCTCTACAGAGGGAGTGTAGGGATCCGAGAAAATAGTGGGAGCTAATTTGTTTAAAAATAAAATTCCTAAACAAATTGGTCAAGTCAAAATTACAGTATCTAACTAGAATCTTTGACTCTCTACAGGAAAAATGTCTGCGTCCAACCCATTGGCACGTATCCTGGACACACATAGACTGACTGGACCCAATTATAAAGATTGGCTCAGGAACTACAAAATTATTTTGGGTTCCGAGAAGTTAACCCATGTTTTGGACCAGGACCCTCCCACCTTACCAGCCCGTCCATCCACTGAACAGAGAGCGTCTCTCTGGAAAAATGGATTAGACGAAGATAATAAGGCCAGATATTACATGTTGGGCTCGATGTCTGATGAGCTCCAGCGCCAACATGAAGATATCGGGACTGCTCGCCAAATGTTGGCTCACCTGCAGGAGATGTTTGGTGAACAGAGTCGCGCAGCCAAATATCAAGTCACGAAATGACTTTTTAAGGCTAAGATGCGTGATGGGCAGTCAGTCCAAGATCACTGTCTGACAATGATCAAGGACATGGAAGAGCTTGAGAAGCTCGGTGTGAAGTTGGACTTGGACCTGCAGAACGATATTATTCTGCAATCCTTGACTGATGCATATGGGCAATTCATCATGAATTACCACATGCATAAACTTCAAAATTCCTTGGCCGAAGTTAATGAATATGCTGGTTACCGCTGAGCTTTCTATGAAAGGTTCTAAAGGCTCAGTTCTTGCTATGGAACGGACTTCTTCCAAAAGAAAGTCTTATGGAAAAGAAAAAGAAGTCTGTGAAAAAGCAAAAGGTGGAAGGATCAAAGAAGAAGAAGGCAGAAGCCGAAGAAAAAGGCCGATGGCAAAGGAAAGTGTTTCCATTGCAACAGCGACGGCCATTGGAAGCGGAACTGCCCTACTTACCTGGCCACCCTGAAGAACAAGAAGGAAGGTCCTTCTGGAGGTATGCTCGTTATTGAGTCTAACCTTACGGTTTCTTCTGCATCCAGTTGGGTGCTTGACTCTGGTTCTAGTGCTCATCTGTGCACTTCCATGCAGGGTCTTGAGGATAGCAGGAGGCTGAGGGATGGAGACATGATCCTACGCATCGGTAATGGAGCAAGAGTTGCTGCAGTAGCCGTGGGAACATACCCTCTTCGATTACCATCTGGTTTAGACTTAGTTTTAAAAGACTGTTATTATGTGCCTGCAGCTAGCAGGAATTTGATTTCTGTTTCATGCTTAGCACAAGAAGGTTATGTGATTCACCTTCTTTAAGGACCATTGTAACATTCTTTATGAAAGAAATAAAATTGCAAATGGTTTCCTTATTAATGGTCTTTATCAGCTACATATTGATGTACCTGTTCTAACTATCGAGCAAAACGTGAATGCCAAACGACCTAGGGATAGTCCAAACGACAGATATCTATGGCACCTGAGATTAGGTCATATAGCAGAAGATAGGATCAACAAATTGGAGAAAAATGGGCTATTGAGTCCATTGACTTTCGAGTCATATCCAACTTGTGAATCTTGTCTTCAAGGCAAAATGACTAAACTCCCTTTTGTTGGACATGGGGAGAGGGCCACAGATCTCCTTGCCCTAGTACATACTGATGTGTGTGCGGCCCATTTGATGTGCCGGCTAGAGGCAATTTTGTCTACTTCATTACCTTTACCGATGATCTGTCTAGGTATGGGTATATGTATCTTATGAGACACAAGTCTGAAGCTTTTGAAAAGTTCAAAGAATTCAGACATGAAGTAGAAAAACAAACTGGAAAAACCCATTAAGGTTCTTCGATCAGATCGAGGAGGTGAATACCTTAGCCGGGAATTCCTAGACTATCTTAAGGAAAAATGGCATAGTCTCTCAATGGACTCCACCAGGAACACCTCAACTCAACGGGGTTTCAGAACGGAGAAATCGGACTCTATTGGATATGGTTCGATCCATGATGAGCTTCACAGACCTCCCTGATTTTCTTTGGGGACACTCATTGTTAACTTCAATTCTATCTACTGAATAGGGTTCCCTCTAAAACCGTTCCTACCACACCGTATGAGATATGGCACGGTAAGAAACCAAGTCTGAGTCATCTCAGAATTTGGGGTTGTCCGGCTCATGTCAAAAGACAACAAGCGGACAAGTTAGAGTTTAGGTCCTTTAGAGCTCGATTCATAGGATATCCTAAAGAGTCATTAGGATACTATTTCTACATTCCAGAAGACCACAATGTGATTGTGAGTCGACATGCCATCTTTCTTGAAAAATAGTTTATTCAAGATAGCGGCATTGGAAAGCAGATTCAAGCTTGATGAGAAAGTCTCACAAGTAGAACGAGCTAAGGACCAATTGGAACCAAATCAGGTTGAGCCAATAAGAACACTACCTCCTCCACCTCGTAGATCGGAAAGAGTTTTCCCGTCCCCCTGAAAGATACTTAGGTATTATTTCAGAGGAAGTAGAGGAAAATGTTCCTCGTAGGTAATGGTGCTCATGGTGATGATCCCAAAACCTACAACGAGGCGATATCAGATATCGACTCTCCGAGAAATGGCTAGAGGCAATGCAGTCAGAAATTGACTCGATGCACTCAAACCAAGTCTGGACCTTGGTAGATCCACCAGAAGGTATAGTACCTATTGGGTGTAAATGGATCTTCAAGAGAAAGATTGGTGCAGATGGGAATGTGGAGACATTCAAGGCTAGACTAGTGGCAAAAGGTTATAGTCAACGCGAAGGCATTGACTATCAGGATACCTTTTCCCCAGTAGCTATGCTAAAATCCATCCGCACATTGCTTGCCGTTGCAGCCTATTTCGATTATGAAATATGGCAAATGGACGTGAAAACGGCATTCCTTAAATGGATATCTTGAGGAAGATATCTATATGGAACAGCCGCTAGGTTTCACATCCAGTGATACTGATCACAAGGTTTGCAAGCTGCAAAGGTCCATATATGGACTTAAGCAAGCATCTCGGAGCTGGAACACTCGTTTCAATGATGTGATCAAAAAGTTTGGTTTCATCAAAAAATGAAGAGGAACCATGTGTTTTCAAAAGGGTCAGTGGGAGCGCTGTTGTCTTCCTCGTATTGTACGTGGATGACATCCTCCTTATTGGGAATGATATTCCCATGTTGACATCAGTCAAGATGTGGTTGTCCAAGGAATTCTCCATGAAAGACCTAGGTGAAGCATCCTTTATTCTAGGAATTAAGGTCTATAGGGATAGACCGAATAGGATGCTAGGACTTTCACAGAAGATGTACATAGAGGAAAGTACTAAAGAGGTTTAGTATGGAAAACTCTAAGAGGGGATTAATACCCTTCAGACATGGTATTCATCTTTCCAAGAAGATGTGCCCCAGCACACCTGAGGAAATAGAACGCATGAGCAAGATCCCTTATGCTTCTGCAATAGGGAGCCTCATGTATGCCATGCTATGTACACGACCTGATATAGCCCATGCTGTGAGTGTCACAAGCAGATATCAGTCAAATCCAGGTGAAGAACACTGGACTTCTGTGAAATGTATCCTTAAGTACTTGAGAAGAACTAAGGATATGATGTTGGTCTTTGGTAATGGAGAACTCCAAGTCCAGGGATACACAGACTCGGACTTCATGTCCGATATAGATGATCGAAAGTCGACATCTGGGAGTCTGTTTGTGTGCAATGGTGGCTGCTGTCAGCTGGAAGAGTTCCAAGCAAACGGTGATACCACCTCATCCGCGATTACCTCGAGAAAGGTTACGTTCGAGGTCAAGAGAGTCAACTCCGCAGATAATGTGGCAGACCCACTTACAAAGCCGTTGGGCCAGCAGAAGATCGAAGCCCACCTTGAGAAGATGGGACTTAGACTTGTAGCCAATTGGCTTTAGGACAAGTGGGAGATTGTTAGATATATATGTGCCCTAGAAGCCAGAATTGGCTGACACTTGTAATACACTTCTAGGGGCAAAATTATAATTTTGACTATAATCAATAAAATGGGTTATTTTCTATCACATATGTGTATTTAGTGTCTGTGATACATCCTTTGAGTTAATGGTAATGATAATTCATATTTTCAAGAGTTGAAAATTTAAGACATGAATAATCATTATTAACTCATAAAATGCTTCCGACCATAGGATCATCACGAGGATGGTGATTGATCCGGAAGGTTGGTGTACAATCGCTTCTCTTTAGTAGATGAGTCTTGAGTCTACGGTGTGGAGACACCGGAGCGAGAGTACAGGTACTCGTTAGAGAACGAGGGCACTGAGCGTGACCACCTCGAGTAGTCATTAGGGAGTCTACCTTCTCGTCAATGACTGACTCGATGCTGCAGTAGTGTGTGTCTGGTTCTTTGACCTGAGGATGCATCGGCAGTTCACCTTGAGGGTGTTATAGTTTGACTACACCATTACTCGGTCTCCTAGCCATATGGAACCCTGAGGTGTATGTTGGCTATAGCATGTTCATTGTAGGAACTGGATTGCATCAAGATGGAATCTATCTACCTCGGTGGTAGAGGAGCAGCCCTATGATGATCATGAGAATCAAGTCCAGAAGCCCATGGCCATGGCAGAGTGAAATAATAGAAAGAGTTTCTATTTAGATTTTCACATTGGACTCGAATCGAATGATTACATCATATGACAGAGACTAGGGTTTGACGAGTTCACCTTAACCCTAATCTGATCGGGGCTCAAGATAGAAGAACTTAATCACACAGGTAGCTGCACCAAGAGGTTCGCATTCAGCTCTGATGGGTTGCCACCATATACTGCTAGGTGTCACTGGTGGATTTTGGGAGCAATTAGAATGATTTAGATGATCGATCATTCTAGCTGTTCGAATCAGAAGAGTTCTGATCCATCGAAAGGAGTTTCGATGATGTCGATGATAGAGATCATGACATATCCCATTACCATACAGAACTGAACCTAACTGGGTCACACAAACAAGGGTTTGAATCTGGTGATCATCAATTGAACTGATCTAGTTCAATTGATCTGAAATGAGATTCAATTAGGTTCAAGAGGAAATCGTGCTAGCACTCGATTGAACCTAACGTTCTTCTTTTACTATCATAAATAAAGTTGTCCTGACTGAGCCAAAGGAGTTTGTGCTCAATCAGAGGCCTTCATATGGTCTGACTGGAGGTTGTCCAAGTCAGAAAAGGTTGTCTTATTTTGTAAGACATTACCTGCCATTTTTGGTCACCTGCCATTTCTTGTTCTTTGACTTTGGTCAAAAGTCTACCTTTGACTGGTCAAATGTTGACCATTGACACTTTGACTTTTGACCACATGTCATGCACCTATTGGAGAGCTGGTGGGGGCCTGTCCCCCTGCCAGAACCTGGCAAGGAGGAGGGCGCACGCCACCCTGGCGTGTGCCCAAGTTGGAGGCGCCTAGGAGTCCTTGTTGGACAAGGACTCCATCTCCTTTTTGGATTCCAATTAGAGTTCTCCTAAGAACCAACTTTGACTGGTCTTAGGCGCCCTCTAAGGAGGAATCCAGGGGACTCTATTCCCACCAATCAGATTTAGATCTGATTTCACAAAGGGTTGTGATTGGTTGGGAAGAAGAGGAGTTGGATCAGCTTAGTCTATAAATAAGACCCTGCGCCCAACTCAATTAATGATGAATCAAAATTCCCACGCCCCAAGGCTGCCTCTCCCCCTCTTCTCCATGCCAAACCACTCTTCTCCCTCTTCCTCTCCACGTCCAAAAGGAGTTTTGGACCTTGGTTGGTGCGATTCCAGATCAAAGAAAGGCGATCAAAAGCAAGAAGGCTGCGCTGCTGCAAAGGACGACTGCTGATCTTCAAAAGAGTTTTGAAGATCCTCCAGATCAGATCCAGATCTGATTTTTGGAGGATGTGATAGAGAAGAAGAGGATCTCCAGATCCAACCCGAGTGGATACCGGTAGAGGCCAGGCGCTTGCGTGGCTAGATCCAGAACCTTCCGCTGCAATACAGGATCATCAACAGGGTAATAGGATTACCCAAATCAGGTAAATTAAATTTGATTTAATTTATCTTATTTTATTTTATTTATTAAAATAATAAGAATCAGATCTAAAACATCCCAAGATCTGATTAGATCAAAAAAAAAAAATTTTGAAATATATCTCTTGATCTGATCAGATCTGAACGAACTGGACAAAATCAGATTTTCCTTCAATTAGAACGGACCAATTGGAGGATATATACTATTCTCTTTTAGAGATTTTCAAGTTAATTGTTGGATTAAAAATTTACCTTTTAGATTTCGGCCTCGTCTTCTTCCTCTTTTCAATCTCCAAAGCCAGCTCCTTCTTTGCCTTTGCCAAAACCTACTTAGTGCTTTGGATAGTTTCTTGAAGAACCCCAACCTCAGCAGATTTCTCCTTAAGGAGGTAATCAATCTTTGCTTGATGCTCTTTTTAAACCTTCTCCACCTCTGATCTTTGATGATTGATCATCCTGATATTGGCGATCAGTTGATGACCCATCTATAAAAAAAAAGGGAAGTAAGTTATGCTAATGAACGAGCACATATACAAACTAGGGAGAGGAGATGAAGAAGTTACCTCGAGAAAGGTCCCAAGAGAGTTCCAAGTGCGTTGCTCGAAGTCAATGTAGATGATCCAATCCACGACTTCGAGCAAGGTGCATTCGTTGATTAAAGATCTGACGATCTTTTGATTCTCAAAGGGATTTTCTCCTAGGTCCTCATCCTTGCTATTGGATTCGCTGGAGTTGGCCTTGCGTTAGAACTTTCTGGTGGCCAATTTAATCCTTTTCTTCCCTACTCCCTTTCCTTTCTCGGTGGGAGGGTTCAAAATTTGGACTTCAACAGGGGGACTGGAAGACATCGAAGGTATTGCAGCTTCAATAGCAGCAACAGTGTCAATGGGTGTAGCAGGGCTCGGAGCATCAATTCTTGCCTTCTTAGAGGTCTCGTCAGGCGCCCCACCTTTCCTCTTGTGAGCTTAGTGCTCCTTAGAAAGTTGCTAAAGTTCTTTAGAATCCATTTCTATAATGATGAAAGAGTTGCAATTAGAAGGAAACACAAGAAAAATAATCTATAAAATGTGGATGTATACCTGCTAGATTGAAGGGGCTTAAGCTAAGATTGAACAAGATTTAATCCTTTATCAATTTGGATAGGAGAGGAGCTCAGTTATTCTTAAGTTTGACCACAAAGTCCTGATCCTCTTTTTCTAACCCCAGAGCTCAACGGACCGAATCTCTCAGATGTCCTCAGGGTGGAAGCCCTAATTTTGAAGCTAGACAAGAAACATAAAAGAATTTCTCCTTCTAGTTGTAAATAGAAGAAGAAGCACCTTTAAGTAGTTCCTTCTTACTGAACTAGGGAGAGAGGTACCACTAGTCCTTGATAGTGGGATAGTGTTTGAAGGTAAAGTAGTTTTGAAATAAGGAGATGGTAGGTTGAACTCCGACGAAAATATAGAGAGCGAGGAATTCTATGACAAATCTAAAGAAGTTCGAAACCATGGAGGCCAAGAAAATATTTAGAAAATGAAAAAGGATAATTATAAAAGGAGGAAGTGAAAGCCGTAATCCAGTATGAAAGGCCTCCAAATACAAACAAAAATGATCTAGGGGAGGAGTGCAAGCTCGATCACTTGACTCGGGAAGTTCTAGATCATATTCGGGAGGCATCCCATTGTGGATTCTAATTAATGATAGATCTTTAGAAGATGTAGAATAGGGGATGGTTTTAGGAATGAAAACTGGATGAGGTGTCTCCTTAATCTCAGTTTCTACCCTAGGAGCTAGATTTTGAGAGTTCGATCCAGACGAGCTCCCAAAACTGTTGGACTCAGAAATGTTAGAAGATATTTGAGTCAAACTATTCAAAAAATTTCTGAAAAAATCAAAAGAAAAAAGAGTTATAAAATCCTTGAAGAACAGTAAACTCCCATGAAGAAATCGAAAACATAGAAAGTGAAAGAAAAGCAAAGAAATGAGAGGAAAAGGATGAGAGACTAATCTATATTGATCGAAGAGCTTAGGAGGATGATTGAAAAGATAGAAGATGGTCGAGAAGGATGTCAACGGCTGGAGAAATCATGACAGAAAGTGAACAGGGTGCTCGAAGGAAGCGAAGAACTGAAGGAAAAGAAGGGAGGCACAGGCGGAAATAAGAAGTCGGGGGAGGAGTTTAAATAGCTAAAAAAAAGTCAAGGGCAGTTATGATTGAAGACCTTCTCCGCCCAATCTTGACCTACCATGCATCCTACTCATTTTGTCCACTACTGACGTCTGATGGAGTAGTTATTGCGCTATACATGAAGCTCCATGCTGGATGAGTTTTCAAAAGGGATATATCTTTTTAGGTTAATCAGTATTAAAGAAGCTTCAGCACCAACCCGAAAGGAGCCAAAACTTTTCACCTTCTAAAGGTAGAAAACCAGTAGAGGACTTTGGCAATCATAATTTCTATACTCCCTGCATTTGATCTTGATTTGACCACATCTGGAGTCGCAATAGTCATGGCTGAACTTCAACTAAATTGATTTCACCCAAGGGAGTCGATCTTTAAGCCATGTATGCTGGATGAACTTCTTAGTGGATGAATGGTAGAACACTAAAATTAAAATCCAACCCTTCTGACCTTGCTTGGCAATAAATCTTGAAGGCAGTTGAATTCCTCCACCATAAATGTTAAACTCCTTCCAGTCGAACTTCTTTCAGTCGGACTCCTTCCAATCAAACTCCTTCTAATTAAACTCCTTCCAGTCAGACTCCTTTGAGGATGAACTCCTTTCTAGTTAGGCTTCATTCAGATGGGATCTTATCTAATCAATTTTTTTTGCAACAGAACATATCTCATTAACCTTGCATCAAGGAGTCCATCCAGTTGAATTCTTCCACTCCCTCATGCATAGTGGCCAAACTTGCAAGCAGTCAAATTCTATTATTCCCTTCTAACTATTGTAGATCTAGCCATCTTACATTATACACATCGATCGGATGAATTTGAACAATAAAAGGACCTCGTCAGGTTTTCAATTTATCTTGTTGAGCAGCACTACTCGGTACTAAGTTGTAAGCTGAACTAGGTGCAGAAGTCCTACTTGAGCTCCAACCATTAATCTCTAACAAACCGACAAGTCACAACAAAGAACACCACTCTCCGTAACAAACTCTACGTGGCTCAAATGGCCCACTAACATTTTGTTATGGTTGTCACTTTCATTCTATTACAGGCTCTATCTATATAAGAAACCCTCCAAATTCATCTTTCTCTCTAAACTCTCATCTTCACTTACATTCTACTGAGTACTCCATTCTTATTGGCCATGAAGCTTACTTGATCATTGGAAGGTCCTACCGGAGCCACCCACCTCTGATTTGGACTTTGCTTTGTAGGTTACGTCGGCAACCTCATCTTTACTAGCTCCAGCAAACTTCAGCATCAGCACCATTTTCTGCACTAATAGTCCTCTTTGAGACTTGGTGAAGTCAGTGAAAGAGTTATTGACTGTTGGTTAATCATTTCTCTTCCTCTCTAAATTTTTAATTAAATTTTTTAAATTATTAGATCCTTAAAATAAAATAGTTATAGTGATAATTGGATCATAGCCTCCCATTAAGTTGGATGATAATGGTTCCATTAGTCTGCTTTCGAAATTATCATTCATAATATGATAACTCGACCGTATCTCTCTGATGGATGGTTAGATTGGCTGATCAAAGTCAAGTCTAATCATTCATTGGCTAGATGTACTAAGTATGGTTTGCTAATGGTTGGATCTAATTAGAAATTTTAGTGGAGGTCAAAGCCTACTAAAAAAAAATTTGGAGCAAAATAATTTATTAAAAGTTATTTAGAGAAATAATTAGTTAAAAATCTACCCACAAATACATATAGGTTGACCAACCAAAGTCAGGCTTGTGTGCAGTCTGTGTGGATTCTAGTATCCAACAAGGAATTAAGGTAATTTCTTGAATTAGAAGTAGTGACTATCAATTCATATAAAATAGTGAAAGAATCTTTAGACTAAAGTCCATGTCTCTAGGCTTAATCTATTCATATACTAATTAGGCTTTTGATTTTTCTTTTATGTAGTTATGGCCATCACTTTGTCTCTTTGATCACTATTGGATAGTGATAAGTTGATGGGTCCTAATTTCGATAGCTGGTATAAAAAATTAAAGATAGTCCTAGAGCACAAGCAGATTCTGTATATTTTAATAGCACTTGAGGAGCTAGCTTTGAATGCTCGTGGGATTTCTAAGACACTTACCAACAGTGGCTTAACGATCGAACCATGGTATGTTATATTATACTAGTGGCAACGAGTGATGAGTTCAGTTGAAGGTTCAAGAATGCTTAACCAAAGGACATGCTTTAAATATTGAATGAGTCCTTTGACACTCTTAATGATGTTGAGAGGTATAAGACTACTTATGTTATCTTCAATGCTCGAATGAGGGAAGGGGTGTTAGTCATTGATCATGTACTGTACATGATCAAGTTGATTGAGCGTCTGAGTAAACTCGAGTTTTTCTTGCATGAACAGCTTAGAAAAGATGCTATACTGAACTTCTTGCCTAAATCCTACCTTCCATTCCTTACTCATTATAGAATGACAAAGTTTGTAGTTAGCTATCATGGTTTGCTGGGGTTATTGCAGAACTTTGAGAAGGATCACTAATTCTATAAGGAGTCGTGAATATAGTGGGAGGGTCTTCTTCTGGACGTCAATCCTTTGAGAAAAGAAAGAAGAACAAGAAAAAAAATAAGGTGCAGCAACATGCTGGCGCATCTGTGTCGAATCAGACTAAGAAACCTAAGTTCAACGAGTCAGGCAAAATGTTTCTACTGTAAGAAATAGGAGCATAGAAAGAGGAACTATCCTCAATACATTGCCTTCCTAGACTTGAACAGATCGAAGAAAAATAAGCTATTACTATGCAAAATAATTATATGATAATATCTTACAATCTCTCTATTTGTGATACTACTACCTGGATATTAGATACTGAAAGTCCTTTTAGTATTTGCAATTCGTTATACGGTTTATAGGTCAATCAGAGATTTGAAGAAGGCACGAGATTTCTGAGTATTGAAAATGGAAGACTAGTTCTAGTTCTAGATTTAGGGATCATTAAGATTGTATTAAATTCTTATGTCATTGTTTTTAGTGATTGTCATTTTTGTCCTAGTTTTTTATTGTATTATTTCTGTAGGCCTTTTAGCTAAGAACAATTATAAAATTTTAATAAATTTTTTTTTATAATATCATTTTGAATGATATTACTGTGATGGATGGATAACTAAATAATAAAATTTACGTATTATCATAGCCTAATAATATAGTCTACACATCCGATAAATATCCTAAAATAGATGATATGTCTAAAATCTATCTTTGGCATTATCGGCTGGGTCACATTAATAACAATAGAATAAATAGGCTAATTTAAGAGAAAATTTTCTAAGTCAATGATTATGAATCACTATCAATCTATGAGTCTTGTTTTCTTAGAAAGATGACAAAATCATCTTTTATTGAAAAAGGTTAGAGAACCAATAAGCTTCTAGATCTAGTACATACTAATGTATGTAGACCTATAAATACAAGTACTAAGGATAAATATTTCTATTTCATTACCTTCACCGATGATCATTCTAGATATAAGTATGTCTACTTGATAAAACATAAGTCTGAATCATTTGAAATATTCAAACGGTTCCATAATAAGATAGAAAAATAAATTAAAAAGAGTATTAAAACTCTTTGATCTGATCGAGGGGGTGAGTATCTCTTCAGTGAGTTTCTGATATATCTAGCACTACAAGAAATATGTGATTTAATAATAAAAATTTTATAACGGACAGAATCTATTTCTAATCCATTGTTAATCGGCAACAGATTCATAATAGAATGTTTAATTCTATTGCTAATTTCAAAAAAATAAATTTACAACTGACTTGCAATGGATTAGATATGAAAATTTTGTAATGGAATAAAAATACATCTAAAAATAGTTGCCAAACTTTGCAAAAGGTTCCTACATATCATTGGCAACGAAATTATAATGGATTAGCAATAGAATATAGCAACAGATTTACAACGAACTCAATTTTTGTTGCTAATAGTTGGTTAAAGAAATTATAGATTTTTATAATTAGCTTACAATGGATTTATGATGAAATTTATTCTATTGCTAATCTGGAATAAAAAAATTTACAATGAAATTGAAACGGCAACGTCTTCATTGCTAATCTAGAAATAAAAGAATCCACTAGGAAGCGATTTTGCAACTAAATTACAACAAAATTTTAGTTCATTACTAATTTTTAAAAAAATCTTTATTTTTTAAAAATAGTTGCTAAATTTCATAGGAGGTTACCGCGTATCACTGGCAATAGAATTACAACAAATTAGCAATAGAATATAGCAATAGATTTACAATGAACTCAATTTTTATTGCTAATAGTTGGTTAAAGAAATTATAGATTTTTTTTATTAGCTTACAATGGATTTACAATCATATTTATTCTATTGCTAATCTAAAAATTAAAAAAAATATAATAAAATTGAAATGGCAACATCTTCATTGCTAATCTAGAAATAAAAGAACCCACTAAAAAATGATTTTACAATCGAATTGCAATAGAATTTCAGTCTGTTGCTAATTTAAAAAAATTAAAAATCCTAACTTTCTAAAAATAGTTGTTAAATTTTGTGGCAGGTTCCTGCATATCATTGGCAATGGAATTGTAATGGATTAGCAATAGAATATAGCAACAAATTTACAACAAATTCAATTTCTATTGCTAATAGTTGGTTAAAGGCCTAATAAAATCATATATATATATATATATATATATATATATTATATATATATATATATATATATATATATATATATATATATATATGCTCGATGGAGAAGTATTATAGTGTTGCCAACTCAGAAAGCCAAAACTCTTTCAATGCACCACATGTCGAGCTCTAGCTTTCTATGCATGGATATCAAAGTATAAAAAAAAAAAAAAAAAAATCAGAAGACTTCCAGCGGGAGTCTTCTTCTCCTCTCGATCGATTCCCAAATGGAGTCGGATACCATCATCCGGAAGGAGTTAAACTCCTCCCCTCTGGCTCTATTTAAAGGGAAGATGTCTTCTCTTTCCTTCCCATCAAGATCTGAAGTCAAATTCAATGGAAATTGTTGGAGTTTCTTCTTAGAACCCTTTACAGTGTCCATCAAGAATCTAGGATGGAGAGCTCACTAAAGCCTAAGGTAAGCTCGGTTCTCCTTCTCCCTTCCTTTTCCTTTCTTTCCATCATGCTAGACATTGCCACCGGTTGCCAGTTCGTTGAAGATAATTTATTTAAGAAATTCCTATTTTTTCCCCTTGGTTTTGCCCCTCTTTCTCGATTTTTCTAATATCGGTGATCACTATTGGCCATCAGTCTAGGTTCTCTGGGTTTCACCGAGGCAGCCCTAGCTAGCATCGGCCACTATCGTGTGGCCATGCCTCCATTCTGGGGGATCAAATGGAGATCCAAAGGGTCTCCTATTTCGGTCTAAGACCTACAGGAAGAAAGGAAGGAAAAAAGAAAAAAAAGAGAAACAAAAAAAAAGGAAAAAAGAAGAGAAGAAGAACTAGAATTTCTTTCTCTTCTTTTAGTAGTGATGTCGAGGGTGGCAGTACCGATAAGGGCACTAAGAGGTGCGATCGGGATCAGCATTTGCCAAGAGAGAAGGAGATTGGTGGTGGGGCGGCAAGAAAGTGTGGTGGCATCGATGGGCATAGAGAAGGTATGAGAAAAAGAGAGAGGATGGGGGTGCGATCGCGATCAATATTTACCGAGAGATAAGAAAAGCTATGGGAGGAGGACAGGTGGTGGGGCAGTACCGATGGGCATGGAGAAGGTACGATAATAAAAAAATAAAATATTATTTTATAAAATAAAAAATATAATATATAAAATAAATAAATAAATAAAATATTAAAAAAGCTAAAAAATATTTATTATAAAATTTATTATTAAATAATTTTTAATAATTATAGGCTATAATTATCTACTCCATGCAATGTGCGGGTCTTCGACTAGTTTTAGAAATTAAGTCACTTTTATATACTTCAAAGATAAATCACTTGGGCTTAAGCTCAAATCAAGCATTTAAATTAAGAATATATTCTGTGTCTACTATTGGATTTTGAGTCTGATCAGATCAGATGGTTATTATCTTTCCCACAAAGCAATCACCCACTCGATTCATCAACTAATAGTGGATGGTTGTGATCTTCTTACATTAGTGCATTCATCCCCGAGTTTTCCTAAACCCCAAACTCCTTCTAGCCCTAAATCTCCTCTCCCTCTCTCTCAACCACGCAACCCCGCCACCGCCTTAGTGCTTGCAACCCATCCCTCCCTTGTGCGACCCTGGCTGCCCCTCCCCCCTCGTCTGACATGCTCAGTGCGACCCCTCTCCCCCGGCCCCGCCGCCGCACCCCCTGACCCTATTCGTGCTCGTAACTTGCGGCCCTCATAGCTACTCTACGTGACCTCCTCCCTCTTTGGCAGGGCCCACACCCATGCCCCCGACCCCCAAGCTCCAAGCAAACCCCCCCCCCCACCTAGGCCCATCTAATAGGGTAAACCCACACTCTCCCCTACGGCCTCCCACCACCCCCCTCTCTATTTCTCTCACTCTCGCTCGACAGCTAGTGGGCAGTCAGACCTCCTCCCGCAGTCCCTTTTTGGCCACTCCAAGCCTCCCATTAGGTCGAAGCTCCTATGGATGGAAAAAGCAGTGGAAAAGTGGGAAAAATAGAGGAAAAAATCAATAACAAAAAAAGAAATACAAGAAATTAAATAGGTATTATTGGGGATAAATTCCGCTTCCGTCGAAGTCCAGTCTGATGCTTGGTCTAACGTAATTGGTAATCATAGAAAAGCTTCGATCAAAAACTCCTCCAGCGGCCGAACTCCTTCCGAACTTCTCCTTCAGTTAGATTCCTCCAGGTACCGAACTCCTACTAGGCTTTGCTTTCAATCAGATTTCTTCAGGTGCCGAACTCCTACTGGGCTTCTCCTTCAGTCGGATTCCTTCAGGAGCCGAACTCCTATCGGGCTTCGCCTTCAGTCAGATTCCTCTAGAAGCCGAACTCCTTCCAGACTTCTTCTTCAATCAAATTCCTCAAGCAGTCGAACTCCTTCCGGACTTTTTCTTCAGTCGGATTCCTCCAGGAGCCAAACTCCTTTCGAACTTCTCTTCAGTAGGATTCCTCCAGCAGTTAAACTCCTTCTGAACTTCTCCTTTGGTTAGATTCCTTCAGCAGCCAAATTTCTTTCAAACTTTTCCTTCAGTCGGATTCCTCCAGGAGCCAAACTCCTTTCGGACTTCTCCTTCAGTAGGATTCCTCCGATAGCCGAACTTCTTTCAGAATTCTCCTTCGATTGGATTTCTTCAGGAGTCGAACTTCTTCTGAACTTCTCCTTCATTAGGATTCCTCCAACAACCAAACTTCTTTCGAACTTTCTCTTTCATCGGATTTCTCTAGGAGCCGAACTCCTTTTAAACTTCTCCTTCGATCGAATTCCTTCAGGAGCTGAACTCCTTTCGAACTTCTTCTTCGATCGAAGCCGAACTCCTTTCAGACTTCTTCTTCAATCAAATTTCTCCAGGAGTCGAACTCCTATCGAACTTCTACTTTAGTTGAATTTCTCTAGAAGCCAAACTCCTTTCGGACTTCTCCTTCAGTCGAACTCCACCAATCAAACTCCTATAGCTGAACTTCTCCATCAGTCGGACTCCTTCTAGACTTCTTCATCAGTTGAGCTTCTCCATCAGTCAAACTCCTTCTGAACTTCTCCATCAGTTGAATTCTATCTGAATTCCTCAAGCAGATTACTTCTAGATTTCAAGTAGTATTCCTCCAAAATGATCCCCTCTAGCTATATTTCCTTTAGGAGTTCAAATTCCTCCAAAATTGACATACATCAAAGCTCTTCATCCATTCACGTGGCCTTGAGTAGCTCAGTACCGAATGGCTATGGCTATCACTATCAGTTTGCTGCAGGCAGCGCCCCTCTCCATACAAACCTCATGCAGCCCCGAGCGGCCAACTACCGAATGGCTATAGTTGTCACTATTAGTCTGCTACAGGTGGTGCCCCTCTCCGTAACAAATCTCATGCAGTCCCGAGTGGTCAGCTATCGGATGGCTACGGCTGTTACTATTAGTCTGCTTTGAGTTCTATCTATAAAAAGGGATCCTCCATATACGTTTTTTCTAAGCTCTTTTATCCTTCCTAAAGCTCTATGAAATTTTTTCCTAAGCACTCCATTCCTGTTGGCCAGAAGAGCTGACTTGATTATCGGAGGATCTTGCCGAAGCCACCACCACTGACTTCGGATGGAACTTTATTTTGTCGATCACCAATTGCAACCTCTTGTTCCTCAACTCCAGCTCGATCTAGCATCGATCAGATTCAGCTCCAATAGGATTGGCACTAGAGGAAGGACCCTCCATTCTTAAGGTACCCTTATTCTTAAAGGAGTGCTCAATTGACCTTATGGATCTTCTTCTTCAAGATCCAACTCCATCCTCTTCCTTGATCTCAAGAAATGCCTCCAAAAAAGATGACTACCCAAAGATCTACCGCTTTTACCATCAGATCTGAGTCAGATCCATCCATTCCTGCTCCAGCATCGATGGTTCAACCTCCTCCTCCATCGATGGCCATGGTAGATTTGAAGTAGTTTAACCTACTGATGCAGTGGATTCAGGGTCTCATCGAGATGGTGCAGGCCATGCGGCAACCTCCGATGGTGATTCTATCAGAAAATCCATCATCAAAATATCAAAAATTGATCCCAAGAAAGAGCACTTGGGCTATCATATCCGTCGCCCCTGAGAAGAGAAAATAGAGAGCAGAGGATCCTTATTTGGATCGTGATTCTTCTTTAGAAAAGACCTTCCCTATCTACAGTCGAAAGTCTTCCAAGATCTACGATGAAGATGACATCCTCGATCAGAAATTATGAAAGATGGACCAACGGATTGAGAAACTCCACTATGTCGCCCTGGCTCACTATGATGACGTCCGCATTGATCCTCTCTTTCTCTTCCTGAATTATGTAAGAGCCTATTCCACCAAAATTCAAGCTTCTCTAATTTGAAAGCTACGATGGAACCTCTGATCCAGTCGATCATCTGAAGGCCTTCCAGACTATGATTCTGCTCCATGGCGTACCAGATGCATTCTTATGCCAAGCTTTTTCGTCTATCTTAAAGGAAGAAGCAAGAAACTGTTACTCGATGTTGAAGTTGGGTATGATCTTCTTTTTTAACTAGATGAGCCATCAGTTTGTAGCTCACTTCATCAGTAGCCGACGTCCGCACTGAGGTTCGAATTTTTTGATAAATATCAATAAGGAGGAAGAATCTATCTGGGCTTACGTCATCTGATTTAATGCTGCTGCATTGGAGATCCAAAATCTGGACCAGTCTATTGCAATGGCCGCACTTAAGGACGGCCTTCAAAAAAATGATTTGCTGTTCTCCCTGAAGAAGAAGTATCCTAGGGACTTTATCGATCTACTAACTCGGACTGAGGGATATGTCCGAGTGGAAGAAGCCTTCAAATTGAAAGATGAGGAAGCCGTAGGAGAGCGGTAGGTGGGTGAGTCTAATAAATCCATAGTTGATAGAGGGCTGAATGAAGTTCGACCACGCTCATGGACTCCCCTCGAGCGCAAGTGAGCCCGAAATCCTCCTCGAGCTTATCGTCAAAGAAGCCTCGACAGAAGGACGCGAAGAAGTTCTCTCCCAGAAGAAGAATTACAATCTTCTCCAAACAAGCACAATCGAAGCAAGTACTCTTCATATCATCATGATCATGGCCACGACACTGAAGAATGCATTCAGTTCCAAGACGAAATCGATGAGCAAATCAGAAAAAGCCGGATGGATCGATTCCTCAAACATCGGTCTGAAGCAAGTAAAGATCGATTGAGGACACTGTCGTAGTCAGAACCACGAGGGAGGGAGGAACAACAAGGATCGACCGCCTCTCAGCATTATCAATACTATCTTTGGGGGACTTAGTGCTTCGATAAGTCGCCATCTCTCAACCTCAGAGCCAAGGGAAGCTTGTCCAAAATTGGAAAGATCCATATGAAATAGAGGAGGTCGTCCGGCCCGAAGCTTATCACCTAAAGGAGCTCGAAGGAACAACACTTTCATTACCTTAGAATTCAGAAAATCTGAGAATGTGCTATCAGTAATTTTCCTCCAATAAAACTCCTTCATTTTAACATTATTATTTCTTAATGCAAAAACTATGTGATGATAGGAAAGAAACAATCGAAAGTGGTCATGTTAGAAACAGAAGGAGAACCTCGTCCTAACATGAGCAAGTCGAAGACCTCCAATTATTTAAGATAGGAGAAGGAGAGAGACCCATTCAATGGCCCATTTATGCCTCTAGTGCCATGTTAGGAATAGGAGGAGAACCTCATCCTAACATGAGCAAGTCGAAGACCTTCGATTATTTAAGATAGGAGGAGGGGAGAGGCCCATTAAATGGCCCATCTGTGCCCCTATTGTCATGTTAGGAATAGAAGGAGAACCTCATCCTAACATGAGCAAGTCAAAGACCTCCGATTATTTAAGATAGAAGGAGGAAAGAGGCCCATTCAATGGTCCATCTATGTCCCTGGTGCCATATTAGGAATAGAAGGAGAATCTCATCCTAACATGAGCAAGTCGAAGACCTCCGATTATTTAAGAAAGGAGGAGGGGAGAGGCCTATTTAATGGCCTATTCGTGCCCCTATTGCCATGTTAGGAACAGGAGGAGAACCTCATCCTAACATGAGCAAGTCTCCTCATCCTAACATGAGTAAATCAAAGACCTCCAGTTATTTAAGACAGAAGAAGGAGAGAGGCTTATTCAACGACCCATCTGTGCCCCTAGTGCCATGTTAAGAATAAGAGAGAGAACCTCATCCTATCATAAGCAAGTCAAAGACCTCCAATTATTTAAGACAGGAGGAGGAGAGAGGCCCATTCAATAGCACATTTGTGCCCTTAGTTCATGTTAGGAATAGGAGGAGAACCTCATCCTAACATAAGCAAATCAAAGACCTCCGATTATTTAAGATAGAAGGAGGGGAGAGGTCTATTCAATGATCCATTTATGCTCCTAGTGCCATGTTAGGAATAGAAGGAGAACCTCATCCTAACATGAGCAAGTCAAAGAACTCCAATTATTTAAGACAGGAGGAGGGAGTGGCTCATTCAATGGTCCATCTGTGCTCTATTGCCATGTTAGGAACAGGAGGAGAACTCGTCCTAACATTAGCAAGTCTCCTTATCCTAACATGAGCAAGTCGAAGACCTTCGATTATTTAAGATAGAATGAGGGGAGAGGCCCATTTAACGGTCCATCTATGCCCCTAGTACCATGTTAGGAATAGGAGAAGAACCTCATCCTAACATGAGCAAGTCAAAGATCTCCAATTATTTAAGACAGAAGGTGGAGAGAGACTCATTCAATGGCCCATCTATGCCCCTAGTGCCATGTTAGGAATAGAAGAAAAATCTTATCCTAACATGAGCAAGTCGAAGACCTCTGATTATTTAAGACAAGAGGAGGAAGAGGCTCCGAAACGATCCTTATATGTCCCTACAGTCCATTAGGAATAGGAGGAGAACTCATCCTATTGTGAGCAAAGTCGAATGCCCCATTCATTTTAGATGAGGTGAGAAGAGAGGCCCCGACAGTGCCCTTATGTGCCCCTATAATCCATTAGGAAAAGGAGGAGAACCTCATCCTAACATGAGCAAAGTCGAAGGCCTCGTTCATTTTAGACGAGATGAAGAAAAGAGGCTCCGATAATGGCCCTTATGTGCCTTAGTGTCATATTAGGAATAGGAGGAGAACCTCATCTTAACATGAGAAAGTCGAAGAGCTCCGATTATTTAAGACAGAAGAAGGAGAGAGGCCCGACAATGGCCCTTATGTGCCCTGATAGCCCATTAGGAATAGGAGGAGAACCATCTAATGTGAGCAAAGTCGAAGGCCTCTTCATTTTAGACAAGATGAGAAGAGAGGTCCCGACAATGGCCCTTATATGCTTCTACAGTTCATTAGAATAGGAGAAGAACCTCATCCTAATGTGAGCAAAAAGTTGAAGGTCTCATTCATTTTAGATGAGGTGGAAGAAAGATCCTGACAATGGTCCTTATGTGTCCCTACAAGCCCGTTAGGAATAGGAGGAGAATCTCATCCTAAATGAGCAAAGTCGAAGGCCTCGTTCATTTTAGACAAGGTGAGAAAGAGGCTCTGACAATGGTCCTTATATGCCCCTATAGTCCGTTAGGAGCAGGAGGAGAACCTCGTCCTAATGTGAGCAAAGTCGAAGTCTCCGTTCATTTTAGATGAGATTAGAAGAGAGGCCCTGACAACGGCCCTTATGTGCCCCTATAGTCCATCAGAAACGGGAGGAGAACCTCACCCTAACGTGAGCAAAGTCGAAGGCCTCGTTCATTTTAGATGAGGTGAGAAGAAAGGCTCCAACTCGATCGGAGATAAGATCTCCTCCGAGCCTCAACCTCAATAGGAGATAAGATTTTCTTCAACCTAGGTCGGAGATAAGATCTCCTCCGAGCTTCAACTTCAGCAGGAGATAGGAACTCCTACAACCTTAGCTGAAGATAAGATCTCTCCCAAGCTTCAATAGAAGATAGAATCATTTTCAACCTCGGTCAGAGATAAGATCTTCCCCGAGCTTTAACTTCAACAGGAGATAAGATCTCCTTCAACCTCAACGGAGATAAGATCTCTCGACCTTCAACCTCAATAGGAGATAAGATCTCTTCAACCTCGACCGAAGATAAGATCTCCTCCGAGCTTCAACTTCAATGAGAGATAGGATCTCTTCAACCTCGACTGGAGATAAGATCTTCTCTGAGCCTCAACCTCAATAGGAGATAAGATTTTCTTCAACTTCGGCTAGAGATATAGATCTCTCCCGAGCTTCAACTTTAATAGGAGATAAGATCTCCTACAACCTCGGTTGGAGATAAGATTCCGTCGAGCTTCAATAGAAGATAGAATCTTTCTCAATCTTGGCTGGAGATAAGATCTTCCCCGAGCTTCAACTTCAATAGGAGATAAGAATCTCCTTCGACCTTGGTCGGAGATAAGATCTCCTCCGAATTTCAACTTTCACGAGAGATAGGATCTCCTTCAACCTCGGTTGGAGATAAGATCTCTCCCGAGCCTCAACCTCAACAGGAGATAAGATCTCCTTTAACCTCGGCTGGAGATAAGATCTTCTTTGAGCTTCAACTTTAATAGAAGATAAGATCTTCAACAACCTCGACTGAAGATAAGATCTCCTCCAAACTTCAACAGAAGATAGAATCTTCTTCAACTTCAATAGGAGATAAAATCTCCTACAACCTTAACTGGAGATAAGATCTTCTCTGAGCTTTAATTTCAACAGAAGATAAGATCTCCTACAACCTCGACTGAAGATAAGATCTCCTCCGAGCTTCGATAGGAGATAGGATCTCCTTCAACCTCGATCGGAGATAAGATTTCCTCCGAGCTTCAACTTCAATAAAAGATAGGATCTACTTCAACCTCAACTGGAGATAAGATCAACTCCGAGCTTCAACCTCAACAGGAGATACGATCTCCTTCAACCTCGGCTAGAGATAAGATCTTCCCTAAGCTTCAACTTCAAAAGAAGATGAGATCTCTCTCTGCTTTAACCGAAGATAAGATCTTTTTAGAGCTTCAACCTCAACGAATGTAGAGCCCAAAAAAGAACTTCGGCAGTCATCTTTTTTGTACTCCCTTCCTTTGAATTCCGAACTCAAAAAGTGGGGGGACTATTGTTGGAAATAAACCCCGCTCCCATCAAAATCCAGTTTGATGCTTAGCCTAACATAATTGGTAATCATAGAAGAGCTTCAATCGAGAACTCCTTCAGCTGCCGAACTCCTTTCAAACTCTTACAGTGGTCGAACTCCTCTAGCGGTCAAATTTCTTTTGAACTTCTCCTTCAGTCGGATTTCTGTAGGAGTCAAACTCCTACCGGGCTTCATCTTAAGTCGGATTCTTCCAGGAGCCAAACTCCTGTCGGACTTCTCCTTCAGTCGAATTCCTCCAGAAACCAAACTCCTACTAGGCTTTGCCTTCATTCGGATTCCTCTAGGAGCCGAACTTCTTTCGGATTTCTCCTTCAGTCAAATTCCTCTAGCAGCTAAACTCCTTCCGAACTTTTTCTTCAGTCAGATTCCTCCAAGAGCCAAACTCCTTCCAGACTTCTCCTTCAGTAGGATTCCTCCAGCAGCCGAACTCCTTCCGAACTTCTTCTTCAGTTGAAATTCCTCTAGGAGTCGAACTCCTTTCAGACTTCTCCTTCAGTAGGATTCCTCCAGCAGCCAAAACTCCTTCTGGACTTCTCCTTCAGTTTGATTCCTTTAGGAGCCAAACTTCTTTCGGACTTCTCCTTCAGTAGCATTCCTTCAACAGCCAAACTCCTTTTGGACTTCTCCTTTGGTCGGAGCCAAACTCCTTCCAGACTTCTCCTTCAATCAAATTCTTCTAGGAGCCAAACTCGTATCGAACTTCTTCTTCAATCAAATTCCTCCAGGAGCTGAACTTCTTTTGAACTTCTTCTTCAGTCAAACTCCTCCACCAATCAAACTTCTCCACCACTCGAACTCCTTCTGGACTTCTCCATCAGTCGAGCTTCTCTACCAATCAGACTTCTTCTGAACTTCTCCATCAGTTGAACTCCATCCGGATTCCTCTAGTGGATTACTTTTAGATTTTAAGTAGTATTCCTCTCGGATGATCCCCTCTAGCCATATTCTCTTTAGGAGTCTGAACTCCTCCAAAATTGACATACGTCAAAGCTCTTCATCCCTCCACATGGTCCTGAGTGGCTCAGTACCGGACGGCTACGGCTATCACTATCAGTCTGCTATAGGCGGCATCCCTCTCCATAACAAATCCCATGCATTCTCGAGTGATCAGCTATCGGATGCCTACGGCCGTCACTATCAGTCTGCTATAGGTGGCGCCCTTCTCTGTAACAAATCCCATGCATCCCCAAGTGGCCAGCTATCGGACGGCTATGGTTGTCACTATCAGTCTGCTCTGGGCTCCATCTATAAAAAGGAACCTTCTAGATATATTTTCTCTAAGCTCTCTTCTCCTTTTCAAAACTCTACTGAATTTTTTTCTGAGCACTTCATTCTTGTTGGTCAGAAGAGCTGACTTGATCATCAGAGGGTCCTGTCAGAGCCACCACCACCGACTCCAGATGGAACTTTATTTTGCAGGTCACCAACGGTGATCTTTTGTTCCTCAACTCCAGCTCGATTCGACGTCGACCAGATTCTGCACCAATAGGTATGAATTTTTTTTTCTCTTCAATATTCATTTCATTAGAGTTTTGCTCGATTAAAGAAAAATATTGATTTCATCATTACCAAACAACCAATAATTGGTTCAAGATTAACCAGCATTTTAGAGGACCTGGAGTATGACATTCTTAATTTTTGTGGTGGCCCAAAGCAACAAAAAGTTCACAGGTATTTGGATAAAAGATCATGTACTATCAAAGGCATATAAGAAAAGCCATATCCACTAGAAAAGGCATATAAGAAAACCAATATTCTCTAGAATTATATATATTTATCTCCAATGAATTCATCAATCAATATTTATTATATTGCTCACCTGTTTTCAAAGGATAAGCCAAACATATAATTGATATCCATTCTTTAACTTGTTTAATCACAAAATATAAGAATAGAATAATCATGGTATCCGTCCTTCAAAATCTATGAAGAAATCACTTTCATCAAATAGTATCCAGTGTTACTGTTAAGTTTTTTCTATATGAACCTGATAGATTTACTCTTGAATCAGAAAGAATCCTTCTGATCTGTTTGGGTAACTTAGATTGCAGTTCTCTAAGTCAACTGACTTCAAAAACTCCTTTAACATTTTTTTTTTACCTGGTCCTAATTTTTGAGATGCATCATTTGAAAATCAAACTCATAATTTTTTATTGCTAAGCAGAATGATGTAGCTATTGAGCTGAGCCAGTACAAAGAACCAACATCTTAAGGTAAGTAATGAACAAGAGTTTATTAGTGGTGTAAATTAGGATTTTGCTTTCCTAACTTGGTTTGCTCATGAGCAACATGTTAGGACACTTCTCTTTGCTATAATTCTTCAAGAGTATCATTATATTAATTTCGTAAAAGCTATATTTGCTTAGATGGTAACTAAAGCAGTATCAAACATACAAAGCATCTCCTAATGATGTCTGATAGGGCTATGTTCCTCCTTTTCTAATAAGAAACTTAGCGCTCAGTCTTTGCTTTGATCGGACTTTAACATGCAATTCTTTAACCAGTAGCATTCGATTTGTAATCCTACATACATTTATATAATATTTGCATACATTTATAATAGTTTTTCCATGTAGTTATATTGTCCCTACTTATAGTTGCACTATCCTTGACCATACCTACATATATGTGTGTATAATTATGTGTAATTTTGTGCATATTGGTTTCTAATCTGCTCAATAGAGGGACCGGAGAGTGCATGGGGCCAATAGATAAGGAAGAGCTTCTAGCCACCCACATGGATAAAATCTAGGCATAATAGCTTGCTAATTTTCACTATTTAGCAGCTTATAAAGGAAGACGATAAAAGAGTCTTCCAATTAACAATGACTTTAGAGGTGTCAGCCAAATTCTACAACAATAAAAATAATTTTTTGGATAAAGTTGAATGAGATATTTGACTGTCGAGATATACATCCTCCTAAATTGCATTGAGGTTGAACAATACCGTAAGTTTTCAAGGCTATCCACATTATATCTCTCATTATGTGTCCAATGATCCATGATTTTTAGGTGATCTTTATTACGTTTCTCAATGCTTTTAATGGAACAGACAATTTGATGATGATGTAAGAAAGATTCGTCCGAACATCGTTGATGCTGAGATTGAGAAAATGCATGAATCAGATTTTCCAAAATGGTTAAAGGAGAATGTAAGTTATATTCATCAAATTTAACTTGTACCAATTGAATTTTGATGAGATGATGTTGAATTGTGACAGGATGTTATTAATATTTAGCTGTCATAAATGAAGTTCATGACCCTCAGCTTCGTATGTTGATCCATGGTCCATCTAAGGAAGTATGATGCTACAATGGCTATATGGTGAATGGTTATAGATTTCATACCTATTCATGTGGACAAAACAAGTCCACAATGAATAGTGGTGTATGTGTTAGAGGCAACAATTATGGCAAAAATGAATTGGATTATTATGGTATTATGGAAGAAGTTTTCGAAGTAACATACATTGGACATGAAAACCTTGTGGTGCTTTTCCAGTGTTGTTGGTTTGATCCTATACGAGGAGTTAGAGTCGATGCAAGATATGATATCATTGAGGTTAATCATAAGTTGAGATTGAATGCATATGAGCCATTTATATTGGCTAACCAATCACAGCAAGTATACCATACAAAGTACCCGACTTCCAAGAACAAAGATAGGAAGAAGACTATAATGATAAGGAAGTAGAAAGTGATACTATATGCAGAAGAAATTGACATAAGGGAGGTATGTATTTATATTGATGACAATGATGATAAGGATGTAGAAAGTGACAAGCAAGAAGACTATAATGATGACAATGATTTTGATGAGCTTGAGGATAATACCAGAGAGATAGAGGATGATGAGACAAATTTTGACTCAAGTAGTGATGATGATGACTCTGAAGGAACCAGATGTAGGATTTCAGGACTAGATCTTAAATTTTTTTCAAGATCAAAAAATGGAAGACTAAAATTAATCAAAATTAATTTTTAATACTAAAGAAAACCCTAATCTAATATCCTATTACATGATTATGGTATAATATTAAATCAAAAATTAGACATACGGAAGAAAATAAAAACATGTTGATCACATCAACATGCATGTACACTACATCTAATGTAGGTATGTAGAATAGATCAGATCTATTACCTATGCAAGTTAGACATTCTAACTTATTGATCCAGGTTTGAGGATGATGTTGCAAGCTGCACACACATCCGACCTTTAGAAGTCATTCACATGAGTCCACAAATCCTGATCAAAAGTCCGATGTAGGAAAATAGCACAGTATGCTAGTACTGTGCTGATCCTTCTTCGATGATCGATCCGGTGCTTCTCTCTTCTCAAAATTAAACTCTTCAAGGATTAGAAGGAAGAGAAGAGATTTCAGATCTAAGATACTCTAAAAAATAAATCTCAAAATGAGGAAAAAGAATGTATGGAAGAAATCCTACAAGACCCTCTTCTTCTTCTTTCTTCTCTCACCTAGACACCTAGATTGGTGTCTATGAAAACCCAATGCCCAAGAACCCTTTTCCTCTGATTTTCACACACCCAAAACCTCTCTCAAAGGTCTATGTTCCATAAAAATTTAAGTAAAAATTTATTTTAAATAATAAGTTATGGAAGAGCCTTGTCTAGATCAAATTCCTAGACAAGGCTGGTTGTTGGGGTGCCCAACACTTGGGCACCCCCTCCTCATACCATGCCATGGATCACCTAAGATTGGCACACAAAATGCCTTCTTTAACCATGAAAAACAAAGAATGAAAATCAGGTGTGGGCGGCACAAGAGAAGGAATCCAATTTTGTTGGGATTCTATCATATAGAATCCAAACAAACCACAACAACTTACCTTCTTAAGCTAATGTCCATAACTTATTCCAAATAAGAGAGAGAGAGAGAGAGAGAGAGAGAGAGAGGAAGAGGGGACGTGTGTAAAAGGCCGGGGAGAGGGAATTCAACACCAAAAATTAAGGAAGAATGGCGTGGGGTCAAGGGGGGGTCAAGGTGGCATAAGATATGGAATCCTAGTCATACTAGGATTCTTATTTTAGCTTGATCTAAAATTGGTTTCTCAAACGAAATTAAATCAGAAGTAAACCAATCTAATTAAATTAGGTCTTAACCCAATTAAGAATATAATTAAATTAGATTAAATTATATTTAAATCTAAATTAATTTTCTAATCAAATTAGAAATTTGGTTGATCCAAGTCCTAGTTGAACTAGGACTAGTTCTTTCTTACACTTGGCTTATCCAATAAATCAATTGAACTTGATCCAATTAAGTCCAAACTAAATTTAATTAAATCATATTTAATTATACTTAATCTTAACTCTTTTGTTTAATCAAATTAAGCTAATTAGTAATCAAATTATTAATCGATCCTCCTACAATACTTACACTAGGTTAAACATCAATTGTATTGATCGTTTAATCCTAGATGATTCTTAATCATTGATCAACCATTCGATCAGATCGTGAATTCTAATGTGTGTGATCTTATAGGTCCGAACCTAAGTCGGTAGCATAGAAAAAAAATTTTATACTAATCGAAGTGACCATCTAGCAATGGTATCCGACGACCAGATAGATCGAATATGTAGAATAACATCCTTAGAATCAATGTGGATATAGTTTTCATATAATTTATCCTCTTGACCAAAATGCTCGTAGCACACCTCAAAGTTTAACTATCAACTCTTATCATGTTGTCCATATTGTATTTCAAAATATCAAATCCATCTGATGGATTATCATGGCCAAAGTTTTGCTATATTGAAATATAGTTATACATTGCTCTCCAACTCTTGGAGTGGTCAATCCCATCTTGATCACACACTGACTTCGCAAGTACTTGACTGTGCCCAGAAATCTTTAGTTACTGAATTAAAAATTCAGTTAGTCCAGTACCAAAGCACAGCGAGTTGCTTGTAAGTCACTGAGGTGATCTCAGGTCTAAGGGATACTTATACCTATATCCCATCAGAGACATTCTCGATAGTAGAATGCTCTAAAGTTGGTTATGTTCAATAATGATGTATCCTTACATCTTACCTGTGTGCCATACCAGTGTCTCCACACTCATTGGTTAAGAGGACAATCAACCTATATTACATACACTAATCTATGCTCGATAGATATTATCGTCCTAATTAATAGCCTATCATTTGATCATGAACTATTTTAAGGACTAATCGATAAATTCTCTCTTTATCGAAGCTAAATGTTCTAAGGACTTCATCACAATAATAAAATTCATTAGAAGATGAATACTTTATGATAAAAATATCAAAAATATATTTTATTAATTAATAAATTAATTAAAAATATAATATAGCACAACCATCAACAGACTGATGATTGACTTTAGAACATATTTTTCAAAAACTTTCACTTATTCTAAAGCTACTCGGCACAGTATCTAATACCCATCTTCGACTTATGGTTGTCGAACTTCTTTATTGCTAGGGCTTTAGTGAAGGGGTCTGTCGGGTTCTTCTTTTCCTCGATCTTCTAAAGGTCGACATTACCTCAATCCATGATCTCTCAGACTAGATAGAAGCGGTGCAGAATGTGCTTCGTCCACTGGTGTGCCTTCGATTTCTTTGCCTGAGCAATGGTGTCAGTGCTGTCATAGTAGAGTAGGACCGAACCATCAAGGGTGGGTGCTACTTCAAGCTCGGTGATGAATTTTCTTAGCCATATAGCTTTCTTCGCGGCATCAGATGCTGCGATGTATTCTATTTCGTAAACAGAGTCTGCCACAATATGCTACTTGAAACTCTTCCAGCAGATAGCTCTACCATTCAGAGTAAAGATATATCCCGACATACTTCTGCTATCATCATGGTTAGATTGCAAGCTAGAGTCTGTAAATCCCATAAGTTTCAGATCTGACTTGCCATAAACCAACCATTTGTCCTTAGTATTTCTCAAATACTTAAGGATGACTTTAACCACTTTTCCATGATTTTTTCTAGGATTAGATTGGTATCTACTCACCACTCCTAGTGAGTATGCCACATCTGATCTTGTACATGTCATGGCATACATGATAGATCTCACTGTTAAGGCATATGAGATTCTACTTATATACTCTCTTTCTTCTGAAGTTGTTGGACAATTCTTTTTAGAGAGAGAAATTTCATGGCCTATCGGAAGATAGCTTTTTTTGAAATTCTCCATATTGAATCTCTTCAGCATAATATCTATATACATAGACTGGGATAACCCAAGCATCTTTTTAGATCTATTTCTATAGATCTTCATCCCTAGGATGTAGGATGCTTCATCCAAGTCTTTCATGGAGAACTATGATGACAACCAGACTTTTATTCCCTGTAGTGTAGGGATGTCATTCCTGATTAAGAGAATATAATCCACGTACAAGACCAAAAATACCACTACTGGACCATTTATCCATTTATAAATACAGAGCTCTTCTCTATTCTTAACGAAGCCATATATTTTGATCATCTTATCAAAATGCATATTCCAACTCCAAAATGCCTACTTCAATCCATAAATAGATTTCTGAAGCTTGTATACCTTGAACTCATCTGTGGATGTGAACTCCTCAGGTTGTATCATATATATCTCTTCAGTTAGCTCTCCATTTAGGAAAGCTATCTTCACATCCATCTGCCAGATCTCATAATCCAAATGGGCAGTTATCGCAAGTATTATCCGAATGAATTTGAGCATTGCCACAGAAGAGAATGTCTCATCATAGTTAATATCATAATATTGACAATACCCCTTAACAACCTGACAGGCTTTATAGATCTCCATCTTTCCATTTGCACCTCTTTTTCTTTTGAAGATCAACTTACACCCAATGGATTTAACCCCTTCAGGTCGGTCAACCAATGTTTACACATCATTGACCTTCATGGATTCCATTTCAAATTTTATGGCCTCAAGCCATTTCTCAAAATTGGATCTCTGCATAGCATCCATATAGGTGATCAGATCCTCATCGTTCTCATCGAGTTCGATAGGATCACCATTCTAGATCAAAAAATTATAGTATCTATTCAAGTGATGTGGTAATCTAGCGAATCGCCTTAATAGTGCAGGTACACTAAACTCCAAATCTGGTCTAATCAAATCCAACTTAGGTTCAGCTATAGGTGTCGATTTTTCTACCTGTTGAACTTCATCAAGTTCAATCTTAGAGGCAATAGTTTCTTCACCAAGGAACTTCTTTTTCAAAAAGATTATCTTAAGATTGACGAACACTTTTTATTCATCAGCATGGTAGAAATAGTATCATTTGATCTTTTTTGGGTATCCTATGAATGTGCACTTATCAGACCTAGGTTCAAGTTTATCTGTAACTAACCTTTTGACATAAGTCGGGCACCCCCAAATCCTAAGGTGTGAAAGTGCTGGCTTACGTCATGTCCATATCTAATATGGAGTCTTAACTACAGACTTACTTGGAACCCTATTTAATAGATAACAAGCTGATTAGAGTACACATCCCCAGAAGATTATCGACAAGCTAACAAAATCTATCATGGATCGGATCATGTTTAATAGAGTTTGATTCCTCCTTTCAGATACACCATTATGCTGTAGTATTTTTGGAGGAGTTCATTAGGAGAGAATCTCATTCTCTCCTAGATATGTGAGAAACTCACCAGAAAGATATTCTCCTGCTCCGTCAGACCGAAGAGTTTTAATACTCTTCCTAGTTTATTTTTCTACTTTACTTCGAAATCATTTGAATATTTCAAATGAATCCAACTTATATTTCATCAGATGGACATATCCATATCTAGATAGATTATCTGTAAAAGTGATGAAGTAGAAATATCCACCTCTGATAATTATACTTATTGGTCCATATACATCAGTATATACTAGACCTAAGAGCTCAGTGGCTCTCTCATCTTTTTCAATAAAAAATAACTTGATCATTTTATCAAGAAGACAGAACTCATCGATTGGAAGTGATTCACAATCACTGACTTCGAGGATTCTCTCTTAAGTCAATCTGTTTATCCTATTCTTATTTATATGACCTAGCCTATAGTGCCATAAGTAGATATCTGATACACTACTAATCTAGGGTGCTTGCCAGTTAAATAGACTATGTTAATAGGTTGTGATAGCATATACACACTATTGTTCAAATATCCATAAAAAATAGTAACACCATTCATAATGATATTATAAACTTATTTTTTATTAAAATTTCATAATCATTTTTGGCCATAAGGCCTACAAAAATGATATTTAAAAAGAAACTTGATAGAAATGACAATCACTAAGAACAATGATACAAGTTTCAGAATTCCTAAAGCTAGAATTAGAATTGATCTTCCATCTCTAACATTCAGGAATCTTTCACCTTCCTCGAATCTCCTATTGACCTGCAACCCCTGAAATGAATTATAAATATGGTGAGGGCTACCGATATTCAATATCCAGTCAGTATAATCATAAATGAAAAAATTGTAAGAAGTTATCATATAAATACCTTGCTCAGCAATAGCTTGCATTTTTCTCTGCCTGTTCGGGTCTAGGGAGATAATGTATTGAGGGCAGTTCCTCTTTCAGTGCCTCCGCTTCTTGCAAAAGAAGCATTCAGTCTGACTCTTACCGAGCTTGATCTTCCTGGTCTGGCCCTACACAGATGTCGCAGTTTGAACATGCACCTTCTTTGCTTTCTTCTTCTTATTCTTCTTTCCTTTCCTAAAGGATCGAAAATCAGAAGATGAACCTTCCACTAAGTTCGTCGACTCCTTGTGGAGTTGGTGATCCTTCTCAAAGTTCTGAAGGAACCACAGTAGCCCATGGTAGTCTACTTCTGACTTTGTCATTCTAAAATGAGTGAGAAATGGGAGAAAGAATTTGGGCAGCGAGTTCAGTATTGCATCTTTCTCAAGCTGCTAATATAAGAGAAAGTCAAGCTTGCTCAATCGCTCTATCAGCTTGATCATATACAGTACATGATCAGTGATAGAGGTATCGTTCTGCATCCTAGCATTGAAGATGGCATAATTAGTCTTGTGCCTTTCAACATCATCGGGTGTGCTAAAAGAATCCTCCAATACTTGAAGTATATCTTTTGGCTGAATTGTCTCAAATCTACAATTGAATTCGTCACTCATGGCAGCTAGCATAATGCAGCACATCGTGGTTCGATTATTGAGCCACTTCTAGTAAGTTTCTCTGATTGGTTCACATGCATTGACAGCTAGCTCCTCAGGTGTAGGATCCATCAATACATATAGGATCCATTTATATTTCAGGACTATCTTCAACTTTCAGTACCATCTATCGATGTTGGATCTCACCAACTTATCATTGTCCAACAATGATTGGAGCGATAGAAAAGTGGCCATGTCTGCACAAAAAAAAAACTAAAACTTAATTAGCAATAGATTCATTAAACCTAAAGATTTAGACTTTAATCAAAAGATTTTTTTTACTATTTTATTTGAATTGGTAGCCTCTACCACCAATCCGAGGAATTATCCTAATTTCTTAGTGGATACTAGAATCCACATAGACTGCACACAAGCCCAACTTTGGTTGGCCAACCCATGTACATCTAAGAATAGGTTCATAATCAATTATTTTTCTAAATAATTTTTAATAATTAAATTTTGCCCTAATCCCTAATCAGTACATTTTGGCCTTCATTGAAAAGTTTTGATTTGGTCCAACCATTAACATGACTATACTTGGCCCATCTAACTAATGAATGATTAGGCCCAACTTTGGTTGGCTAATCTAACCACCGTTTAGAAAGATATAGCTAAGAAATCAAATAATTATTGATAATTCCATTAGTTGATAAGCACCAAGTCTTTGGGCCTCCAATGATTATCCAACTGATGAAGCCATTATCATCCACTTAATGGGAGACTATGATCCAATTATCAACATAACTATTTCATTTTAAGGATCTAATAATTTTAGAAAATTTTAATTTAAGAAAGAGAGAAGATTAGATGAACTAGCTTATTATGATCCTCTCATTGGCTTCACCAAGTCAACTTAAGGAAGATCATTTATAGGCTGGTCTAGGAGCACCTAAATCAGTCACACTGATTTATCTAGCTGACATCGGTCAGCTCGAATAGTCAAGTGATCCAATCAAAATATAATCTCAGCAAGAGGTCGAGTAAATTCCATCGGTGGAAGGGTCTGCCAAAGCTTGCCTTAGACACCTTCAGAAATGGCCAGATAAGCGGACTGCCAATTAAAGACCATCAGTCTAATTTATCTTAAATACCAATTGGTTTAATTAGTTTTAACTAGATCAACCTAACAGTACTGCGTAGCCAAGAATCAAGTTCATCTTGGATCTTGTTCAAGACATGGACTTGATCAACTACAACTATTATAATTGATCTAAAAAATCCTTGATCTAATCTAAGACAATAATTGATTAAATTTAGTTAATTATTTAATTAAGTCCATTCTTTAATCTAACCCTAGGTCTAATCTAATTAATGGACCTAATTTTCATGAACCCATTTAACCCAATGTGTTATGATTTGTATCTTAGGATCTTTAATTCACAATCCTAGATCCTAATCAAATAACTTTTTAATTCTTAATTAAGTTTTGGGCTAAGGATTGAGGTTCGGCTTTTCAAAAATGATTTTCATACTTGTAAAATATTTTTATAATATAGTTCTATCAACCAAGTTGCATGTTTGATTCATAATCAATATGCAAGTAACATAAGTATGAAACTATTTTAGATCTAATCTAAATAGGTTCATGTAATTGCAATAATTTCAACTCTAATCAATCATAAATTATCTTAGATCAAATCTAATATATTTATGATGATTAAAATTTAATTAAAAAATTTTTAATCAGATTATCAAATCTTTTAGATCTAATCTAAAATTTTATGATCAATATTTTAGATCAGCACGTACTAGGACAACCTCTCCATTATATGGGATAAACCTTATAGCAGGACAACCTTATAATAGTCCGTGCAATTTAAAATTTTTATTTTTAGATCTAAAACTATTTTAAATCTAATAAATCATAAATAAAATTAGATCATATCTAATAAATTTATGATAAAAAATTGATCTACATGAACTAGGATAATCTTTTCACTATAAGGGGTAAACCTTATAGCAGGACAATCTTATAGCAGTTCGTATGATCATAATTTTTAATTTTAGATTTAATAATAAGATTATAAATTAGATTTAATCTAAAAAATAATCTAAACATGCACATATAATCATGTAATAATCAACCTAGGCTCTGATACCAATTGAAGGAATCGGTTCTAGGGTTTCAGAGCTAGATCTTAAAACTTTTCAAGATCAGACAGTGGAAGACTAAAATTAATAAAAATTATTTTTTAATCTCAAAATATATCTTAGATATAATGTTATATTACATGATTATGACATGAAATTAAATCAAAAATTAGACATAAGTAAGAAAATAAAAATATGATGATCACATCAACATGCATCTACACTATATTTAATGCAGGTATGTAGAATAGATCAGATCTATTACTTGTGCAAGTTAGATATTCTAACTTGCTGACCTAGGCTTGAGGATGATGTTGCGAGCCACACACATGTCTAGCCTCTAGGAGTCATCCACATGAGCCTACGAATCCTGATCAGAAGTCCAATGTAGGAAATCAACACAGTATGTCAGTACTATGCTGATCCTTCTTTGATGATCGATTTGATGCTTTCCTCTTCTTAAAATTAGACTCTCCAAGGATTAGAAGAAAAAGAAGAGATTTTAGATCTGAGACACTCTCAAAAATAAATCTCAAAAGAAGAAAAAAGGATGTATGGAAGAAATCCTAGAAGAAGATCCTCTTCTTCTTCCTTCTTCTCTCACCTAGACACCTAGATTGGTGTCTATGAAAACCCAATATTCAAGAACCCTTTTTCTTTAATTTTCACACATCCAAAATCTCTCTCAAAGGTCTATGTTTCATAAAAAATTTAAGTAAAAATTTATTTTAAATAATAAATTATGGAAGAGCATTATCTAGGTCAAATTCCTAGACAAGGCAGGTCAATATAAGATAGGTTGTTGGGGTGCCCAACACTTAGGCACCCCCTTTTCACCCCATGCCATGGACCACCTAAGATTGGTGCACAAAATGCCTTCTTTTACCATGGAAAACAAAGAATAAAAATCAGGTGTGGACGGCACAAGGGAAGGAATCTAAGTTTGTTGGGATTCTATCACAAGCCAATGTCCATAACTTATTCCAAATAAGAGAGAGAGAGAGAGAGAGAGAGAGAGAGAGAGAGAGAGAGAGGAAGAGGGGATATGTGTGAAAGGCTGGGGAGAGGGGATTCAATGCCAAAAATATAGGGAGAATGGTGTGGGGTCAAGGTGGCACAAGATATGGAATCCTAGTCATACTAGGATTCTTATTTTGGCTTGATCCAAAATTGGTTTCTCAAACCAAATTAAATCAGAAGTAAACCAACCTAATTAAATTAGATCTTAATCTAATTAATAATATAATTAAATTAGATTAAATTATATTTAAATTTGAACTAATTTTCTAATCAAATTAGAAATTGGGTTGACCTAAGTCCTAGTTGAACTAGGACTAGTTCTTCCTTGCACTTGGCTTATCCAATAAACCAATTAAACTTGATCCAATCAAGCCTAAATAAAATTTAATTAAATTATATTTAATTAGACTTAATCTCAGCCCTTTGGTTTAATTAAATTGAGTCAAGGAATAATAAAATTGCTAATCGATCCTCCTACAATACTTGCACTAGGTTAAACATCAATCGTATTGATCATTTAATCCTAGAATGATTCTTAATCGTTGATCAACCATTCGATCAGATTGTGGACTCTAATGTATGTAATCTCATAGATCTAAATCTAAGTCAATCGCATAAGAATAAATTTTTATATCAGTTAAAGTGACCATCTAGTAATGATACCCAACGGCTGGATAGGTCGAATATGTAGAACAACATCCTTAGAACCTATGTAGATATAATTTCCATATAATTCATCCCCTTGATCAAAATGCTTGTAGGACACCTCAGAGTTTAACTATCAACTTTGATCACATTGTCCACGTTATATTTTAAAATATCAAATCCACCTGATGGATTATCCTAGCCAAGATTTTGCTATATTGAAATATAGTGATACATTATTCTCCAACTCTTAGAGTGCTCTATTGAAGTACTTGACTATGGTCAGAAATCTTTAGTTATTGAATTAAAAATTTTAGTTAGTCTAGTACCAAAGCACGATGAGTTGCTTGCAAGTCACTGAGGTGATCTTAGGTCTAAGGGACACTTATACCTATATTCCATCAGAGACATTCTCGATAGTAGAATGCTCTGAAGTTGATCACGTTCAATGATGATGTACCTTTATATCTCACATGTATGCCATACTAGTATCTTCATACTCATTGGTTAAGAGGACAATCAACCTATATTGCATACAGCGATCTATGCTCGATAGATGCTGTCATCTTAATTAATCGCCTATCATTTGGTCATGAACTATTTTAAGGATTAATCAATAAATTCTCTCTTTATCGAAGCTAAATAGTCCTAAGGACTTCATCATAACAGTAAAATTCGTTAGAAGATAAATACTTTATGATGAAAAATATCAAAAATATATTTTATTAATTAATAAATTAATTATAAATATAATATAGCCCAACTGTCAATAAGCCGATGATTGGCTTTGGGATATATTTTTCAATAGACTCAAGTAGTAAAGATGAGATGGATCTTGATGATTGATGCATAGGTATTGTTAGCACTTCACATTCTTTGTTACTTTCTATTGATATGCTGTGTGTACTACTATTTTTTTATTATCATATATTTTTTATGTTTACTTATTATGCTTTTTTAGTGAACTATGGTGAGGGGCAAGAAGACTTATTGCTCATCAGCTAGAGGAGCCTGAACAAGTAAAAGAGTGATGCATAATTTAGAGAAGATTAATAGATATGTGATGCAGTCGGAAGGTTTGGAGGTAGATCCATTGCCACCTCCAGCACACCCTACACCACTAAAGGTGCCACCCACAGGCATATTACTTTATCCTTGTTGGAAATTATATCCTAAAAGCCAATCATTAGTTTGTTAATAATTGAGCTACTTTATATATATAATTGATCATTGATAAATAAAATACTTTGGTAGAGGTATATGATACAACTTGAGGGGTTCACATCCATAGATGAGTCCAAGGTGTACAGACTTCAGAGATTCATTTATGGATTGTAGCAAGCATCTCACAGTTGGAACATGTGTTTTGATAAAGTGATCAAAACATATGGCTTTGTTAAGAATGAAGAAGAATCCTATATTTATAAATGGATAAATGGTCTAGCAATGGTATTTCTTATTTTGTACATGGATGACATTCTCTTAATCAGGAATGACATCTCCGTACTATAGGGAATAAAAATTTGGTTGTCATCATAATTCTCCATGAAGGACTTGGGTGAAGCATCCTACATTCTAGGGATGAAGATCTATAGGGATAGATCTAAAAGGATGTTTGGTATATCCCAGTCCACATACATAAAAATTATCCTGAAGAGGTTCAGCATGGAGAATTCCAAAAAGGGCTACCTTCCGATAGGTCAAGAAATTTCACTCTCTAAGAAGGATTGTCCGACAACTTCTGAAGAGAGAGAAAGAGCATATGAGTAGAATTTTATATACTTCGACAGTGGGATCTATCATGTATGCAATGACATGTACGAGACCAGACGTGGTATACTCACTAGGAGTAGTGAGTAGATATCAGTCTGACCCTAGAGAAAATTACTGAAAGGTGGTTAAAACCATCCTTAAGTATTTAAAAATACTAAGAACCAATGGTTGGTTTATGGTGAGTCAGATCTAAAATTGATGGAGTTTACAGACTCTAGCTTTCAATCCAACCATGATGACAGTAGAAGCGTGTCGAGATATATCTTTACTCTAAATGGTGGAGCCATCTGCTGAAAAAATTTCAAGCAGCATATAGTGGTAGACTCTGTTTGCAAAGTAGAGTACATGGCAGCATCAGATGCAACAAAGAAAGCTGTGTGGCTGAGGAAGTTCATCACCGAGCTTGAAGTAGCATCCTTCATTGATGGTCCAGTCCTGCTCTACTGCAACAGTATTGGCACCATAGCTCAAGCAAAAGAATCGAAGGCACACTAGCAGACAAAGCATATTTTGCATCACTTTCATCTGATCCATGAGATCATGGATTGTGGTGACATCGATCTTTAGAAGATTGATGGAAAGGAGAACTTAGCCGACCCCTTCACTAAAGCCCTGGCAATCAAGGAGTTCGATAACCATAAGTCAAAGATGGATATTAGATACTGCACCGAGTGGCTTTAGGACAAGTGGGAGTTGTTGAAAATTGTATCCCAAAAGTCAATCATTAGCCTGTTAATGGTTGAGCTACTTTGTATATGTAATTGATCATTGATAAATAAAATACTTTGGCATATTTTTTATTACATGTCTTCATCTTCTAACGAACTCTATTTTTGTGATGAAGTCCTTAGGACTATTTAGTTCTAATAAAGAGAGGATTTATCGATTAGTCCTTAAATCAGTTCACGACCAAATGATAAAATGTTAAATAGGACGACAGCGTCTATCAAGCATAGGTCACTGTATGCCATATAGGTTAGTTGTCCTCTTAACCAAAGTGTATGGAGACACTGATATGACATACAGGTGAGATGTATGGGTACATCGTCATTGAACGTGACTAACTCCAGAGCATTCTGCTATCGAGGATGTCTCTGATGGGATATAGGTATAAGTGTCCCTTAGATCTGAGATCACCCTAGTGACTTGCAAGCAACTCACTGTACTTTGGTACCAAACTAACTGAATTTTTAATTCAGTAATAAAATACTTCTGAGCATAGCTAAGTACTTGCAAAGTTGGTGTATGATCAAGATGGGAATAACCACTCCAAGAGTTGGAGAAGAATGTATCACTGTATTTCGATATAGCAAAATCTTGGTCAAGATAATCCATCAGATGGATTTGATATTTTAAAATACAATGTTGACAATCTGATCAGAGTTAATAGTTGAACTTTGAGGTATCCTATGAGCATTTTGGTTAAGGGGATGAATTATATGGAAACTATATCTGCATGAGTTCTAAGGATGGTATTCTACACATTCGACCTATCCGACCGTTGGGTATCATTGCTAGATGGTCACTTCGATTGATATAAAAATTTATTTTTATACTATCGACTTAAGTCTGGATCTATGAAGTCACACATATTAGAGCTCATGATCTAATCGGATGGTTGATTAAAGATTGAGAATCGTTCTAGGGTTAAACGATCAATATGATTGATGTTTTACCTAGTGCAAGTATTACAGAAAGATTGATTAGCAATTTGATTGCTAATTAACTTAATTTGGCTAAGCCAAAGTACTAAAATTAAGTTTAATTAAATATAATTTAATTAAATTTAGTTTGGGCTTGATTGAATCAAGTTCAATTGACTTATTGGATAAGTCAAGTGCAAGAAAAAATTAGTCCTAGTCTAACTAGGACTTAAGTCAACCTAATTTTCTAATTTAATTAAAAATTTAAATCTAAATTAAATATAATTTAATTGAATCATTAATTGGGTTAGAACCTAATTTAATTTGGTTGAGTTGATTTTGGTTTAATTTGATTTAAGAAACCACTTTGACCAAGTTATAGATAGAATCCTAGTAAGACTAGGATTCCTCCTTGTGCCACCTTAGTCCCAACACTCCCATACCTATTTTTTTAGTATTTCTCATAGAAAATCCTTTTCTTCCTGATCTTCACGTACACCCCCTCTCTCTCGCTTTCTCATATGGTAATTGGGTAGAAGACCAAGTCAAAGAAGGCGTTTGTTTTGATATTGGATTCTATGAGATAGAATCCTAACAAACACAAACTCTTCCCAAAAGGTACCAACCCCTCTCCCAATTAATTTCTCTTTTATTCCACATGAAAAAACTCTTTTCTTGTATGCCTTTCATTGCTAGTACATGCCAAAAATTATGGAGGGGGTGCCCAAAAGTTGGGCGCCCCTTGACTTGTCCTATTTGACCTTTCCTTATCTAGACAATGACTCTTCTTTTCTTATATATTTTGAATGAATTTTGGCTTAAAATTTTTGTGGGTTATAGATATTGAGAGGGCTTTAAGGTGTGTGAAAATTAGGGAGAGAGAACCTCTGGGTGTTGAGATTCAATAGACACAAAGCTAGGTGTCTAGGTGAGAGCAAAGAGAAGAAGAAGAGGATCTTCTTCTAGGGTTGCTGCGTTCATCTCTTTTCTTCCTTCTTCGTTGGATTTTCTAAATGTGTCTCACATTTAAAACCTCTTCTCCTCCTTCTTCTCTTTGAAAGAGTTCAATCTAGAAGAAAGGAGGCATCTGATCAACCATCAAAGAAAGATCAGCGTAGTACTAGCATACTGTATTGATTTCCAACATCTGGATTTTTGATCATGATCGTGGGCTCATATGGATGACTCCTAAAGGTTGGACATGTGTACGGCTTACAACTTCATCAAGTCCAGATCAGTAAGTTAGAACATCTAACTTGCTCAAGTAATAGATCTGATCTATTATTTTTTTTATACATACATGAGATGTAGTGTAGATCTAGGTTGATGTGATCAACCTTTGCTTCTTATTTATTTTTTATTTTAGATTTAAATACCATGCAATAATCATATAATATGGTCCTAGATCTAGGGATTATCCAATATCTAGAATTAATTAGATTAATTTTGAGTCTTTCGCTGCTGATCTAAAAAAGTTTCAAGATCTAGCCCCGAAATCCTAGATCTGGTTCCTTCAATTGGTATTAGAGCCAGGTTAATTATTATCTGATTATTGATGCATACTTAAATTATTTTTGGATTAGATAATCTAATATTTAAAATTAAAATTAAAATCTTAGATCATACGAACTGCTTTAAGATTGTCCTGCTGTAAGGTTTACCCCTTATAGTGCAAAGGTTGTCCTAGTTTATATAGATCTAATATTATTCATAAATTTATTAGATATGATCTGATGTTATTTATAATTTATTTAAAAATATTTTAAATTTAAAAATAAAATTTAAGATTGCATGCAGTGATCTTATAAGATTGTCCTGCTGTAAGGTTTATCCCTTACAGTGAAAAGATTGTCCTAGTACGTGCTGATCTAAAACTTTGATCATAAAATTTTAGATTAGATCTAAAAAATTTTATAATCTAATTAAAAATATTTTAATCTAATTTTAATCATCATAAATATGTTAGATTTGATCTAAGTTGACTTATGATTGATTGATGTTGAAATTGTTTCAATTACATGAACTTGTTTAGATTAGATCTAAAGTAGTTTCATGCTCTTCTTACTTGCATATTGATTATGAATCAAATATGTAACTTGGTTAGTAGAACCATATTATAAAAATATTTTATAAATATAAAAAATATTTTTAAAAAATTGAATCCCAATCCTCAGTCCAAAACTTAATTAAGAATTAAGAAGTTGTTTGATTAGGATCTAGGATTGTAAATTGAAGATCCTAAGACACGAATCATAACACACTGGGTTAAATGGATTAGTGGGGATTAGATCCATTAATTAGGTTAGACCTAGGATTAGATTAAAGAATGGACTTAATTAGAGAATTGACTAAATCTATTCAATTATTATCTTAGATTAGGTCAAGGATTCTCTAGATCAATTACAATAGTTGTAGTTGGTCAAGTCCATATCTTTAACGAGACCCAAGATGGACTTGATTCTTGGCTACACGGTATAGCACGAACTATTTGGTTGATCTAATTGAAACTAATTAAACCAGTTGGTATCTAAGGTAAACTAGATCGATGGTCTTTAATTGGCTGCCCGCTTACCTAGTCATTTTTTATGGTGCCTAAGGCAAGCTTTGGCAGATCCTCTCACTGATCGAACTTACCTGATCTCTTGATAAAATTATATTTTGATCGGATCACTTGACTATTCGAGTTGACCCATGTCAGCTAGGTAAATCAGTTTGATTGATTTAGGTGCTCCTATACCAGCCTATTAATGATCTTCCTTAATCTGACTTGGTGAAGTTAGTGGAAGGATCATGACAAGTTGTTTCATCTGACCTTTTCTCATCTTCAAATTAAATCCTTTAAAATTATTAGATCCCTAAAATGAAATAGTTATATGATAACTGGATCATAGCCTCTCATTAAAGTGGATGATAATGGATCCATCAGTTGGATAATTATTGGAGGCCTAAAGACCTGGTGCTTATCAGTTGATAGAATTATCATTCATTATATGATCTCTTGGATATATCTTTCTAAATGATGGTCAGATGGGCCAACCAAAGTTGGGCCTGATCATTCATTGGTTGGATGGGCCAAGTATGGTCATGTTAATGATTGGACCTAACTTGATCATTTTCTGAGAAGGTCAAAGCCAACTATTTAAGGGTTGGAAAAAAATTTAATTACTAGAAGTTGTTTGGAGAAACAATTGGTTATGAACCTATCCTTAGATGTACATGAGTTGGCCAACCAAAGTTGGGCTCGTGTGCAGTCTATATAGAATCTAGTACCCACTAAGAAATTAGGATATTTCTTGAATTGGAGGTAGAGGCTACTAATTCGAATAAAATAGTGAAAGAATCTTTTGATTAAAAATCTAAATCTCTAGATTTAATTAATCAATTACTAATTAGGTTATGATTTTTCTTTGTGCAGATATGGTCACTTTCCTATCGCTCTGATCATTGTTGGATAATGATAAGTTGATGGAATCCAACTTTGGTAGCTGGTACCAAAAGTTAAAGATTGTCCTGGAGCATGAATGCATCCTACATGTGATAATGGATGATACACCTGAGGAGCCAGCTGCAAATGCACATGGAACTGTCAGAGACACTTATTAGAAGTGATATAGTGATCAAAGCATGGTGCGCTGTATTATATTGGCTGCGATGAGTGATAAGTTCAGTCATAGATTTGAGATGGCTTAGCCAAAGAATATGCTTCAAGTGTTGGAGAATTCCTTTGGCACACCTGATGACGTGGAGAGGCACAAGATTAGATATGCAATCTTCAACATTGAAATGCGAGATGGAGCCTCTGTCACTGATCATATACTGTACATGATCGAGTTGATAGAGCGCTTGAGAAAGCTCGGCTTTTTCTTATACAAACAGCTTGGGAAAGATATAATACTGAACTTGCTATCCATGTCTTATCTCCCATTTCTTACAAACTATAGAATGTCAAAGCCTGAAGTTAACTACCACGGATTATTGGGCTTACTTCAGAACTTTGAGAAGGATCACCAGCTCTACAAGGAGTCGGTGAACTTAGTGGGAGGTTCATCTTCTCATTGTCAGTCCTTTGAAAAAGGAAAGAAGAACAAGAAGAAGAAAGCTAAGAAGGTGCAAGTTTAGGCTAGGGCATCTGTGCAAGGCCAGACCAAAAAAATCAAGCCTAATAAGAATCAAGCTGAATGCTTCTTTTACAAGAAGTGGGCACTGAAAGAGGAACTTTCCTCAGTACATTACCTTCCTGGATTCGAACAGGCAGAGAAAGAAGCAAGCTATTGTTGGGCAAGATATTTATTTGATAACTTCTTGCAATTTCTCTATTTATGATATTACTGACTGGGTATTGAATACTGAAAGCCCTTATCATATTTGTAATTCATTACAGGGGTTGCAAGTCAGTAGAAGATTCAAGCAAGACGAAAGATTTCTGAATGTTGGAGATGGAAGATCAGTTACAGTTCTAGCTTTAGAAATTTTGAAACTTGTATTTGAATCTCATACCATTATTCTTAGTGATTGTCATTTCTGTCCTAGTTTCTTTTTAAATATCATTTCTTTAGACCTTTTGGCCATGAATAATTATAAAATTTTAATAAAAAAATAAGTTTGCAATGTCATTGTGAATGGTGTTACTGCTTTCTATGGACAATTGACCAATAGTGTATATATGTTATCACAACCTGCTAATGTAGTCTATTCAACTGGCAAACATCCTAGATTAGATAATGTGACAGATATTTACTTATGGCACTGTAGGCTAGGTCATATAAATAAGAATAGGATAAGCAGGTTGGCTAAAGAGGATATCCTCAAACTTAGTGATTATGAATCACTTCTTAGTAAAATGACCAAATCACCTTTTACTGAAAAAGGTGAGAGAGCCACTGAGCTCTTAGGTCTAGTACATATTGATGTATATGGATCAATGAGCATAAGTGCTAGAGGTGGATATGTCTACTTCATCACTTTCACAGATGATCTATCCAAATATAGATATGTCTATCTGATGAAACATAAGTCAGATTCTTTTGAAATGTTCAAACAATTTTGAATCCCCTTTCATTGGTATTAGAGCCAGGTTAATTATTATCTGATTATTGATGCATACTTAATTATTTTTGGATTAGATAATACATATTTAAAATTAAAATTAAAATCTTAGATCATACGAAACTGCTTTAAGATTGTCCTGCTGTAAGGTTTACCCTTATAGTGCAAAGTTGTCCTAGTTTATATAGATCTAATATTATTCATAAATTTAATTAGATATGATCTGATGTTATTTATAATTTATTTAAAAATATTTTAAATTTAAAAATAAAATTCAAGATTGATGCAGTGATCTTATAAGATTGTCCTGCTGTAAGGTTTACCTTACAGTGAAAAGATTGTCCTAGTACGTGCTGATCTAAAATCTTTGAATCATAAAATTTTAGATTAGATCTAAAAATTTTATAATCTAATTAAAAATATTTTAATCTAATTTTAATCATCATAAATATGTTAGATTTTGATCTAAGTTGACATTATGATTGATTGATGTTGAAATGGTTTCAATTACATTGAACTTGTTTAGATTAGATCTAAGTAGTTTCATGCTCTTCTTACTTTGCATATTGATAATGAATCAAATATGTAATTGGTTAGTAGAACATATTATAAAAATTTTTAAATATAAAAATTTTTAAAAAATTGAATCCAATCCTCAGTCCAAAACTTAATTAAGAATTAAGAAGTTGTTTGATTAAGGATCTAGGATTGTAATTGAAGATCCTAAGACAACGAATCATAACACACTGGGTTAAATGGATTAGTGGGATTAGATCCATTAATTAGGTTAGACCTAGGATTAGATTAAAGAATGGACTTGATTAGAGAATTGACTAAATCTATTCAATTATTCTCTATGATTAGGTCAAGGATTCTCTAGATCAATTACAATAGTTGTAGTTGTCAAGTCCATATCTTTAACGAGACCAAGATGGACTTGATTCTTGCTACACGGTATAGCACGAACTATTTGGTTGATCTAATTGAAACTAATTAAACAGTTGGTATCTGGTAAACTAGATCGATGGTATTCTGCTATCGAGGATGTCTCTGATGGGATATAGGTATAAGTGTCCCTTAGACCTGAGATCTCCTCAATGACTTGCAAGCAACTCACTGTGCTTTGGTACCAAACTAACTAAATTTTTAATTTAGTAACAAAAGATTTTTAAGCATAGTCAAGTACTTACGAAGTCAGTGTATGATTAAGATGAGATTGACCACTCCAAGAGTTGGAGAAGAATGTTTCATTGTATTTCAATATAGCAAAATCTTAGTCAAGATAATCCATCAGATGGATTTGATATTTTAAAATATAATATAGATAATCTAATTAGAGTTGATAGTTGAACTCTGAGGTGTCCTATAAGCATTTTGGTTAAGAGGATGAATTATATGGAAACTATATCCGCATGGGTTCTAAGGATGGTATTCTATACATTCGACGTATCTGGACGTCGGATATCATTATTGGATGGTCACTTTAATTAATTTAAAAATTTATTCTTATACTATCAGCTTAGGTTCAGACCTATGAGGTCACATACATTAGAGCTCATGATCTGATTGGATGGTTGATCAACGATTGAGAATCGTTCTAGGGTTAAACGATTAATATGTTGATATTTTACCTATTGCAAGTATTGTAGGAGGATTGATTAGCAATTTGATTGCTAATTGGCTCAATTTGATTAAGTCAAAGGACTGAGATTAAGTTTAATTAAATATAATTTAATTAGATTTGGTTTGGACTTAATTGGATCAAGTTTAATTGACTTATTGGATAAGTCAAGTGCATGAAAAAACTAGTCCTAGTCTAACTAGGACTTAGGTCAACCCAATTTTTTAATTTAATTAAAAAATTAAATCAAAATTAAATCTAATTTAATTAAACCATTAATTGGGTTAGAATCTAATTTAATTTGGTTGAGTTGGTTTTGGTTTAATTTGGTTTAAGAAACCACTTTGACCAAGTTATAGATAGAATCCTGGTAAGACTAGGATTCCTCCTTGCGCCACCTTAGTCCCAACACCTTCATGCCTATTTTTTTGGTATTTTTCATAAAAAAATCCTTTTCTTCTTGATCTTCATGTACATCCCCCCCCCCCTCTCTCTCTCTCTCTTTCTCATATGGTAATTGGGTAGAAGACCAAATCAAAGGAGTTTGTTTTGATATTAGATTCTATGAGATAGAATCCTAACAAATTCAAACTCTTCCCAAAAGGTACCACCCCCTCTCCCAATTAATTTCTCTCTTATTCCATGTGAGAAACCTCTTTTTTTATGTACCTTTCCTTTTTGGTACATGTCAAAAATTATGGAGGGGGTGCCCAAGAGTTGGGCGCCCCTTGACTTATCCTATTTGAGCTTTTCTTATCTAGTATTTGACCTAGACAAGGACTCTTCTTTTCTTATATATTTTGAATGAATTTTGGCTTGAAATTTTTATGGGTTATAGATCTTTGAGAGGGCTTTGAGCTGTCTAAAAATCAGGGAGAGGGAACCTCTGGGTGTTGAGAATCAATAGACACAAAACTAGGTGTCTAGGTGAGAGCAAAGAGAAGAAGAAGAGGGTCTTCTTCTAGGGTTGCTGTGTTCATCTCTTTCCTTCCTTCTTCCTTGGATTTTCTAAAAGTATCTCACATCTAAAATCTTTGCTCCTTCTTCTCCTCTTTGGAAGAGTCTAATCTAGAAGAAAGAAGGCATCTGATTAACCATCAAAGAAAGATCAGTGTAGTACTAGCATACTATGTTGATTTCCAACATCTGAATTTTTTATCATGATCGTGGGCTCGTGTGGACGACTCCTAGAGGCCGGATATGTGTACGGCTTGCAACTTCATCCTCAAGTCTGGATCTGTGAGTTAGAACATCTAACTCACTCAGGTAATAGATCTGATCTATTGATTTTTTTTATACATGCATGAGATGTAGTGTAGATTTAGGTTGATGTGATCAACCTTTCCTTGTTTATTTTTTATTTTAGATTTAAATGCCATGAAATAATCACATAATATGATCTTAGATCTAGGGATTATCTGATATTTAGAATTAATTAGATTAATTTTGAGTCTTTCGCTGCTGATCTAAAAAAAGTTTCAAGATCTAGTCCTTTAATTTTAGATCTGGTTCTTTCAATCCTTTCTTATTTTGTATAATAAAAAGTATATCTTTTTGTTTCTTAGCAATCTTGTTGCACTTATTTTTAGATGGAGATTCGAGTAGGGTGCCCTTAGTGATGATCACATTGACTCATGATACACACCCAGTGTCACCCCCAGGCATGTTACTTTATCCTATCTTCTTTTGCATAATAGAAAGCACACCTTTTTATTTCTTAGCAATCTTGTTCCTCTTATTTCTAGATGGGGATTCGAGTAGGGCTCCCTCTGTGACGATCCCATCGATTTGTGATACACAACCAGCACCACCAATAGGTATGTTAGTTTATTTTGCATAACAGGAAGCACACCTCTTTATTTCTTAGTGATATTGTTGCTCTTATTTATAGGTGGGGATTCGAGTAGGGCTCACTCAGTGATGGTTCCATTGATTCATGACACACAATTAATGTCATCTACCATAGAGCATTAGGAGCCATAAACACATCGACGGTGCCAACAGTAGCAGATGTAGCATCAGGGGGAGACACCCAAATATAGATAGAGGATGATGCACCTATTCGGATTGGAATTGAGTTAGAGCTTGTACCTCCTCATAACCCACGAGTATGATTTCTATTTTCACTTTTCTTTTTGTACTATGCAAATATATATATATATATATATATATATCTATGTATGTATGTATGTATGTATGTGTGTGTGTATATATATGTATATATATATATATGTATGTATGTATGTATGTACGTATGTATGTATGTATGTATGTTTGTATTTGATATCTTTTTATGCTTCATTTGGTTTAAGAAAAAATTTCTATCTTGGTGATACTGTTCATTTTTTCTCAAAAAAAATCTTGCATCATCTTCCTTTTGGTTGTACTACATGGTCAAAGTATTTTCTTGAGATAAAGGACAAATTATTTGATGACTTCATGGCATGCATTAGATAATATTTATTTCTTGTTTTCATTTTAATTTTTGAATTGTTCATGTTTAACTTTTTTGACTGTTTATTAGTTGATATGATATAGTTGTGTTGTTTAATTACAGAGAAATATATATTTGCTGCTGGTGTTGATCATGCTCTAGTACGACATGTGTGGGAGATTGTTGCGGGATCCCAACTCCATCATATGCTTTTTCTTATGAGGAAAGAGGCAAAGAAAAAGAACAACATTGATGATTAGCTGAGATGATTGATAACCTGCTTGATGGTATGACCACTATGAAGTGGAGCTTGGTGAACAAATGGAAGAGAGAAGAATGGCAGAAGAAGTCAGATATTTCATCCCATAACTGCAAACAATCAACTCGGGTTGTCCACACCAGCGATTCAGCTAGCATGACCACCCACAATAGGCGTCTGGTTAGTATCCTTATTCTATACAATAATCCTCTTGGTTATATGCTCTCATTTATCTTGAAATTATTTTAGGGTTCTGAGCTTGGTTGGTCGACAACATATAATGAGGTATTTGACCGCATGCATCAAGATAAGAATAGTGACTTTGTGAATGAAAAGGCAAGTTATCATAAGTGCATGTATTATAGCATGTTGTGCATGGTACTATAATATAAAGTTACCCCAATGAGTTCTTTCCACCTATTTAATTTATTGGGATGCTTTGGATTTCATTTACATGTTTTTATTAAAATACTTAAGCATGTTATGTGTACTTGTATTATAGGAATCATATGACTAGATTATGCATATAAAGTATAGTGAAGGCTCAGTGACCCAACCTCATTTTGATGTTAAATCTTGGGTGGAGGTGGCTAGACCATGCAAAAAGGGTAAAGTATTTGGATTAAGTCAGCATACATTTATTTTTAATAGCCTATCATCTATAGGTGCATCTAGTATGGCAACCTTGAACCGAATAAGACAACTTGATGATCTAGTGGCTCCAAAAATGGATCAGCTCAAGAATAATATGCAGAAAATGATCAATAGTTTGGAGATGATACAACAAATCCTTAAGGCTATGATGACTCTACATCCAACACCGGCGCCATCATCCTCTGCATCTGAGCATCCTAGATCTTCATAAAGAAATCCTACTATAGTTCCTTTTTTGATTTCTCAATCGACTACAGCCATATTGGCTAGGTACTTGGTGGACTGCTCTTGTTGGTTGGATACGTCTACCAATGAACATACAGCGTACTCCTATGGCACTATCTTTAGCTCCACAAGATGTAAGAAAAAAATATCACTTTTATTTTTTTTTACCTACACTTTTCTTTATTTTTTAATTATGATGTTAGGCATCAACTTTGGAGAGTCATGCATGGGGGGCGTTAAAGATAGACAAAACACCGGTGGTGGCGATATGTACCTAGAAACTCCATAGTTCTCATTTCTTAGTATGTTTTGTTTTATGTATGAGAACCTTATGGGTATATATACTTTACATATGCATATGATACGCACTTTATGTATTTATTATTTATCTTGATACTATGTATACTTTATGCGTTCTTTGATATATTATGCACACTTTATATTATATATATTTTATTAATTTCTTGGTGTTATTGAATGAAGAATTGGTATTATTATTGGATGGCTTGAAATAATTATGATTGTTGTTGGATGTATAGCAGGTATATATAAATATTAGGTTTCAAAAGATATAATCAAAAAAATTATAAAAAAATAATTTAGCAATAGAAAGAAATTTTAGAATTCATGAATTAGCAGTGGATTTACAATATATTAGCAATAGATATTTGAAATTTGTGCAATGACTTAGAAACAAAATTACAATAAAATATTAAAATTTTAGCAATGCAATAGAAACGGATTCAGTAGCAGCTCGAAAGGTTGACCTATTCGAAAATCTCTGGATCTATGCTTATTTTCAACTCCTCAAAGTGTTTCATCGCTTGCTACACCCTTCCTCATCTCTGGGTGCCTAGGTATCCACTGTAAGCCTTTCCTCGTTTGAACCTCACCATTAAAATCTAAAAAATTTAGCAGTAATATAAAAATAAAGTTGCAATGGAATACTAACATTTTAACAACTGAATAGAAATGAATTTGCAATGAAATACTAAAATAATAGCAATGACTTTATAATGGAATAGCAACAGACTAATAATAAAAATTTAAAAGTTTAATAATAAATTAACAACTGATTTTCAATGAAAGAGCCATAAAAATTATTTGGTTCATAAACTCATTATTCAAAAATGAGCAGTGGAATAATTCTATTGCTAAAAAAATTTAGCAATGGAATTGCAATGGATTTGAGTTTCGTTGCTACTTAGCTATGAGAAATTTAACAACACATGCAAATTCATTGCTAATTCATTGCTAAATAGTTTAGCAAAAGATTAGTAGTTGATTTTGTCCATTATTAAGTAGCCTTTTTCTGGTAGTGTAGGAGAGAATGGGATTCTCTCATAATGAACTTCTTTTGGGATACTATAATACAATGGTGTGTTTGAAAGGAGGAATTAAATCCTGTTGGACATGGTTCGATCTATGATGGACTTTGCTAGTCTGTCGATTTTTTTTTAGAGATATGCACTCAAGTTGGCTTGTTATGTACTTAATAAGGTTTCGAGTAAGTCTATAAATAATACGCTATATGAGATATGGATAGGGTATAACCCATAACTTTCATACCTTAGAATTTGGGGGTATCCGACTTATGTCAAATATTTAATAATGAACAAGCTTAGATCTAGGTCTGACGGATATTTTTTCATAGGATATCTAAAACAAACTAAGGAGTATTATTTCTACCTTATTGATGAACAAAAATTATTCGTCAGTCTCAAGGCAATCTTTTTGAAAAAAAGTTTTTTGGAGAAGAAACTAATGCCTCAAAGATTGAACTTGAGAAAGTTCAATAGGTAGAAGAACCAACATAAATAATTAAACCTGAACTAGATTTGATTAGATCAAATCTAGAGCCTAGTATAGAGTCATCCTTAAGGCAATCCAATAGAACATCGTGTCAACTAGATAGATACTATAATTTCTTAGTCCGAAACGGCGATCCAGTTGAGCTCAATGGGAACAACGAGGATCTGATCACCTATATGGATGCAATGTAAAGATCTGACTCTAAAAAAGGCTAGAAGCTAAGAAGTTCAAAATGAAGTCCATGAAAGTCAACGATTTATGGACACTTGTTGATCCATCTGAAGGAATAAAACTCATAGGGTGTAAATAGTTCTTCAAGAGGAAAAAAAGCATAGATGGGAGGGTGGAGATCTATAAAATCCGTCTGGTTATCAAGGAGTATCGTCAACGCTATGGTATAGACTATGATGAGATATTTTCTCCAATGATAATACTCAAGTCTATTCGGATCATGCTTGCAATAGTAGTACATCTGGACTATGAAATCTAACAAATGGATGTGAAGATAGCTTTCTTAAATGGAGAGCTAGATGAAGAGATGTATATGATATAACTTGAAGGATTTACATCCATAAATGAGTCTAAGATATGCAAGCTTTATAAATTCATTTATGGATTGAAGCAGGCATCTTGGAGTTAGAACATGCACTTTGATATGATGATCAGAATGTAAGGCTCTATTAAGAACGGAGAAGAACCGTGCATATACAAGTGGGTTAATAGGTCTATGATTGTATTTTTTATTTTGTATATGGATGATATTTTTTTAATCAAAAATAAGATCCTTGCATTACTAGGACTAAAGATTTGGCTATTGTCACAGTTCTCCATAAAGGACTTAGAAGAAGCATTCTATATCTTAGGGATGAAGATCTATGGAGATAAATCTAAAAGATTGATTGGATTGTCTCAGTCCACATACATTGATATTGTGCTAAAGTAGTTCAGCATGGAGAATTCTAAAAAAGGCTATCAAATTTCTTTCTTAAAGAAGGATTATCTAACAACATCTCAAGAAAGAGAGCATATGAGTAGAATTCTATATACTTCAATAGTGGATTTTATAATGTACGCCATGAAATATACAAGATAGGATGTAGCATACTCACTAAGGATAGTGAGCACATACCAATCTGATCTGGATGAGAACTATTGGAAGATTACAAAAATCATCTTTAAATATTTAAGAAATACTAAAGACCAATAGCTCATTTATGGAGAATCTGACCTGAAACTCATGGATACACTAATTTCAATTTTCAATCGAATCATGATGATAGTAGGAGCATGTCGGGATACATTTTTATCCAGAATGATGGGGCAACCTGCTGAAAAAGTTCCAAGCAACACACCATGACTGACTCAATTTATGAGGTGGAATATATCATAGCATCCGATGCTGTGAAGAAAACTGTGTGGTTGTTGAAGTTTATTAGCAAGCTTTGAGTGGCACCTTCCATAGATAGTCCTATCTTATTGTACTGTGACAGCACTGGTGCCATTGCTCAAGCGAAGGAACCAAAATTTCATCAGTGCACCAAGCATATTCTACGCCGCTACCATCTTATCTGAAAGATCATGGATCGAGGTGATGTCGAGCTTCAGAAGATCAATGAAAAGAAAAACCTATCCGACCCATTTACTAAAGCCCTTAGAGTCAAGGAGTTTGATAATCACAAGTTGAAGATGGATATACGATACTATACTGATTGACTTTAGTCGAAGTGAGAGTTGTTAAAAATTATATCCCAAAGCCAATCGTCAGCCTATTGATGACTGAGCTTATTTATATAACTATATATAAATTAATTATTAATAAATATTATTTAGTTTTTTCATCATATTATATATATCTTCTTTTGAACTCCTATATTATGATGAAGTCTTTAAAACTATTTTAATCGATAAAAAAAATTTATCGTTTAGTCCTTAAATGTATTCGTGACCAAATGATATGCTAGTATTAGGATGATTACTATGTCAAGTGTAGATCGTTGTATGCCATATGGATTGGTTGTTCTCTTAACCAAGAAGTATGGAGATACTGATATGGCATGCAAGTAATGCATAGGAGTATATCTTACTAAACGTGACCAACTCTAAAGCACTCTGCTATCTAGAGTTGTCTTCAAGGGATATGGGTATAAGTATTCCTTCGATCTGAGATCACCATGATAACTTATAAATAACTCACTGTGCTTTGGTGCTGGACTATCTGATTTCTAATTCAGTGATAGAAGATTTTTTGGTATAGTCAAGTACTTATAGAGTCGGTGTGTGACTCAAGATAGAATTGATCCCTCCAAATTATAGAAGATACCGCATCACTGTATTTCAACTTAGCAAAATCTCGACCGAAATAATCCATGTGATGGATTTGGAAGGTTGAATTATAGTGTGGATGACTCATTTAGGATTGATAGTTAAACTCAAGATCATCCTAAGCATTCAGGATTAAAGGGATAAATTATATGGTAATCATAGTATAAGGGTTCTTGAATGTTGCTTTATAATCATTCAGCCTATCCGGACATCAGGTACCATTGCTAGATGGTCACTTCGATTACTATAAAAATTTATTTCTGTACTACCAGCTTAGGTTTGAACCTATGGGATCACATATAAAATAAGTTCCTATCCGATCAAGATGGCTAATCAAGAGTCCCATTGGACTAGGACTCTATGATCAAGAATTTCACTAGACTGGAACTCTATGATCATGAGTCCCACTATACTAAAACTTTGTTATCAAGAATCTCACTAGACTGAAACTCTATTATTATTGAAGAATTAATTAGTAATTAGATTGTTAATTGGCTTAATTTGATTGAGCAATATATTTTGGATCAAGTCTAATTGAATTGGAGGGGTGCTTGGTTGAGAGGAATGGAGGTCTAGAATAGGAATCAGAATGGATGACTCCCATTCCAGCTACTTAGTTTGGGGGAGTCCCATTCTGATTTTGATTTCAGGATGGAATGGAAATGGCCCAATTTACATAAAACCCAATCCCCACTCTCTCCTAAGAATTTAAATTATCATTCCAATTCTGATTCTGGTCATGAGCCAAACGCTTAAGGGGATTTGGTCATTCCAATTTCTATTCCAATCCACTTCAATTTTGATTCCTATTCTGGTTTTAGTCATGAACCAAGCACCCCCTTGATTCAATTTGATTTGACCCAATTAGGTTATAAGATGACCTAATTGCTATGAAAGATTAATTCCTGATTTAATCAAGACTTGGACTTAATTAATTTTTGATTTGATTAGAATTTAATTTAGTTGGTTTGGTTCCTAATTAGATTAGGTTCATGCTTATTTATTTATGTCTAATTGAATGAGATTTAGTTGGAACCAAATAACTAAAACTAGAGTCCAAATAGTTTGGACTTCTCCCATGCGCCACCTTATTTTTCTCCCATGCCCTTTATTATTCATGCAAGAAAGGTTTTTGTGTGAATGTTTCTTATGCCCAAAAGCTGATTCTCGCCCCTTCTTCACACCCCAAATGGTTAGGTTAAGAATGGGTTTGAATTTGATTCAAACTAACTCCCTATCCTTATCATAACTCCCTGATATTTTTCCTAATCTTCTCTTGGCCGCCCACTTTAAGAGGGGTTCTCATTCTAGGCATGCGCACATTGCCTTTCACTATGAAAATAAGAAAAATAGAGAGAGGGGGCATGAGGTCTGGGGTGGGAAGTCTTTTTGTATGTGAAATAAAGGAGATCTTCCTCCTCTTAGGTGAGTGATTTATCCCTAGGCACTAGGATTTTTGGGAGAGTGGAAAATCAGAGAGAAAAAGATATTTTCTCCATTCTTCTTCTACCTTACCACATCCTCTTCCAATCTATCTTTGGCATCAAAAGGTTCAGATTGATCAAAGAAAGAGATCAAATCATATCAGCCATCAAGAAGATCTTCATGCGAGCTAGAACTCCCGTGAAGATCGATCATGATCCAGGGCTTTATGTGAACTATCATAGAGGCCGGACATCCTGTGCAGCTGCAAGTGACTAGTAGAGCCTTAGATCTATATGTTTCAGTAGTGGAGATCTTTGACCCATGCGAAGGTATAAGGTTCTGAACCTTTGAGGACTAATCTAATAGTTAGATCAGATACAAGGCATCGATGTGATTGATGCATGTTCTTTTTAGTTTCTGATTTTATTGCATAATTTTTTATGTTACCGATCCTAGATAGGTAGTTAAGATCAAATCTCATGCATGTTACATAGATTAAATGGTTTAATCTATCTTTTCTACTATAAAATTTTTAAAATATATATATGCATGAAATTGCCTAAAATTCTTTCACAGACTTGAGAGGAGAGAAGAATCTGCCTTGGCCATCAACGGTTAATGAGGGTGCGATTCACCCTCTGGCATGCCAGTGAGGAGATTGCTAGAAATAAGCCTTTGTGGATGGACTAGGGGATCGGGAGCCACTTGGAAAACCAAGGGATCAGGAGCCACATGATGTCCATGTGGCCCATTATAAGTACTGAAGTAGATGTCTAGAGTGGATTTGTATAGAGATCCATGTATACAAGCATGTATATGATCTTTTATCAACTATGCATTGGATAGGTCTTGAGTATTTATATAGAATCAAAAAATTCAAATAGTATCTTTTTAGATGAGATCTTGAGATATAAAAAATAGCATAAAAGTAGATCCAGATCATAATCTATATGGATTGTTGCTGCGGGATTCCAACTCAGGTCGGAGCTGCTAGAGAAAGATGGATATTGAGAAGAAGAACGGCGATCAGACCTACAAAATAAGTTTCTCATCGGAGTTGGCTCCAGTGGAGATCCTCCAACATCCAAATTAGGGTTCTATGGAACAGATAAGAGAGATAGAGCATGACGAAATGGATTGTGTACCTTTTCATAAGTCCCTTGATTTCCCTATTTATAGGTTGAAATCGAATCATAAAAGGAAAAAAAAGTGGAGGGCTCTATCCTCTTCAGATCACACCATTCTAAGAGTCCCGCTTGGATTTTCCAGAGTCTAGCAGCTAATGCCACTCTATCCAATGAGGATCAGTTGCTTTTATTAATGGTTTTGGTGTGGCCTCCTGAGATTTAATGTGACTATAGGTAGTGTGTAGTCAGTCATCTTCTTTGGTTCAAATTGATGGGAACCATCAGTCCTACCTAAAGTGGCCATTGTAGCAAGGGTTGGAGCGGGCGTAGTCTAGTGGCTTACCACATGGGTCGGGGAGACAACCAGTGGTCGATGTCAATGATTCTGACTTAGGGGTCTATGGCCGATAAGCAAGGCTTTGAGAATCATGGTTGAGGTACCAAGATCCTATAACACTTGCCCCCTAATACCAAGTCCGAGATATTCCGACTTGGAAGCAGAGCTCTTTAGGCATGGATTTTGAAGCATGTTCGAGTTGGAGGGCCCTAGTCTTTTAGTTTTCGGTGGCATGCTATGTTGCTTCATGGTGCTTTGGATTCAATCTGATGGACTGCTCCTCGAATGGTGCACCCGAAGATGGTGCTTCGCCAATGCATGGGGTGCTTTTAGCTAGTGTGAGTGACTTCAAGGCATGTGTATCCCCTTAGGACTAGCATTGTCTCATGATCTTGGTCGCCTTTATAAAGGGGAATTTGGAAGAGTCATCGAGCATCATTTTTTATAGGATAAGGAATAATGCCACTACATCCTCCCATCCAAGCTTGCAATGTGGCAGCCCATGGAGGGTTCTGAGGTGCCTCTCGGGAATCATTCCTTGGATTAGAGTAGTCAAGGGGTTGGTTGAAAGTCTCAGGGGGTACCACTTCAGAGTCAGGCAGGTGGCATGATTTAGCAATTAACAATCAGATCCACACCATTCATGATGTCTAGCTATAAATCGGTCCTATCATGACGAGACCTTGCCATCAAAGTGGATTCTGCTTCCTGCCATCCAGTAGCCATGAAGCTATCATCAAAATTAGTCAAGCACGAGGTGAAGGTGAAGGCAATCATGAGCTGCAGGGGGTCCTTAGCTAAGATGGCCAAAAGCTCTGAACCAGAGTCAAAGCCTGCCATTTGCATGTTGGAACCTCCTTGAGCTCTGCCACTGCCAAGCTGGGGCCTGGCCCCTTTCGTTGGGGTTCGGGTGAACCCATCCTTGCCTAAGGACAGCGAGGGTTCCATCGGCTCTTCCTTACGATCCTAGGCAAGGTCTAGGAATGCTGCATCTAGGAGTTCAAATCTTTGGTGTCTTTTAAGGAGGAAATTATCAATGCCTTTGCCTCCACCTTTGTCCAAGGTTTTTGAGGACTATAAGGCCCATTTGGGGTGGATTCTCCCATAGATGGACCTCCAGCGTCTGCACCCTAATATCAGCAATGTTGAAATTAGAACTTTTTCATTAGATGAGGATTGAATCCTCATCTTTATTTCTATAATTGGTGCCTTCTCCTTGGCACCCTCTATAAATATAAAACTTCTTATTGATAAATAAAATTAACTTTTATATTTACCATGTTTGGATGCACTTGCTGTGATGTGTCAGAGTTCATTGGCTTGCCAATCGTGTTTAAATGTTGGGATCCGATCTTCGACTTTATTATTGTTGATGATCGTGGAGATCTTAACAATGGCCAAGATATCTCTGAGTGGATCGGTCTACCGATCTCACTAATATCGATAACCGCAAAGGTCTCAGCCATGGTTAAGATATCTCCGAATAGATCTATTTATCAATCTCATCGATGTCGATGATCATGGAGGTCTCGACCATGGCTAAGGTATCTCTAGATGGACTGGTCTGTCGATCTCACCTATATCGATGACTATGGAGGTCCTGACTATGGTCAAGCTATCTCCGAATAGATCGATCTATCGATATCATTGATATCGATGATCATGAAGGTCTTGACCATAGCTAAGATATCTCTGGATGAATTGATCCATCGATTTCATTGATGTCAATAATCGTAGAGGTCTCCATCATAGCTAAGATATCTCTAGTTTGATCAATCTATCAATCTTGTCGATGTCAATGACCATAGAGATCTTAGCCATAGCCAAGATATCTCCAAATGGATCAATCCATCGATCTCATCGATGTTGATGATCATGGAGGTCTTGACCATGGCTAAGATATCTCCAGATGGATCGATCTACCAATTTCATTGATGTCGATAATCATGGAGGCCTCAGCTATGGCCAAGGTATCTCCAGATCGATCAATCCATCGATCTCACTGATGTTCATGATCGTGGACGTCTCGATCGTGGTCAAGATATCTCTAGGTCGATTAGTCTGCTGATCTCACCAATGTCGATGACCATAGAGGTCTCGACCATGGTCAAGATATCTCCAGATAGATTGGTTCACCGATCTCATGAATGTCAATGATCAGAGAGGTCTTGGTTGTGACCAAGATATCTCAAGATGGATCGGTCCACCGATCTTGTGAATGTCGATGATCGTGAAGATCTTGGCTATGGTCAAGATATCTTTAGGTAAATCAATCCATTGATCTCGCCAATGTCAATGATTATGAAGATCTTAACCATAGCCAAGATATCTCTGGATGAATCGATCCATCGATCTTGCCATACTCCCAAAGGTCTTAGCTAGGGTTAAGATACCTCTAGAAGGTTAAGCACCATAAGGTTGTACTTCTTAGAGCATTTAATGTTTGGGATTTTTTGGTGGTGATGGTGTAGGATTTGGTGTGGTGCTTTCATGTCTTAGAAGGCCATAGGAGGAGCCAAGGTGTTGGCTCTAGAAGACTAGGATGGGTGTGAGTCCTAAGGTTAGGACAGGAGTTATCCTAGATGAAGGCAGTGTGTATCCCTGCACGGACTCGAGGTTCAGGTGTGAGGATCTTGAGGAGCTTGGTAGGTGCTCTGAAGATCTGGGACACAAGATGGAGTAAAGAACCAAAGCTAAGAAAAAAAATCAATCAAGATAAGAGATTAACACATAGGTAAGCTAGCTCGGATACGCAGTCGAGTCAGCTCAAGCTGAGATCGAGCTGGCTCAGGACATAATCAAACTGGCTATCTCAAGCAGATAGAAGATAGAATTCGGACAAGATGTAGTCGAGCTAGCTCATCTCCTAACAGAGCCGACTCAATGGTGGCGAACAGAACTGGACAAAATTTTTTATTGGGATCTAGGATAGACTTTTATCCTAGGATCTTAAGGCTTGGACCAATAAGATCTTAAGGGGGCTAACTCTTGTATGGATCGAATTCAGATACAGAGGATGAGGGTATGTGAGACATATATACATGAGCTTAATGAGTGCTTTCATATATTGGATTAGCCTAGAAAAGTTTTTTAGCTGAAATTTGAATTTATTAGAGTTCATGTGGTATAGCAGAAATCCTAAGATATATAAATCTAGGTATTGTATTTTTATAATAGAGTAAAATACAATTGAGCTTTTCTTTCTAAAAACTCTTCACTCTTCTCTCTCTAGTTTCAACTTTAAGTTCTAGGTGCTGGCCATCTACTTTATTCTTCTTCTCTCTAACAATTGATATCAGAGTGGTACTGGGATCCAACAAGTGGTATCAGAGCCTGATTAAGTATGAAAGAGGAGGAAGATCAGATTTCAGTAGAGATCAACAATGAGATTCAGATCTAAAGGCTTTCTCTAGGCTTCGTGAGAAAGAAAGAGATCACAAAACTGCTGTCCACCATCCCTAGTTAAGGTATTTTTTCAAATCCACCTATTTGCTATTTTTGATTCATACGATCATGGAGAACAGCGGGTTGAAGATAGAATTTGAGAAGTTTGATGAAAAAAATATTCACAATATGGAAGGTTAGGATAGAGGATCTGCTAATTCAGATGAGACTGGATTCAATCTTGAAAGATAGGCCAGAGGAGATGACAGACAAGGAGTGGATGTCCTTAGAGAAAAGGGTGTGTGCCATAATTAGGGCTTGTCTAATAGATGAGGTGCTGTATGGCATATTGAAGAAGAAGACACCCAAGAATTTATGATCGAGGTTATGCCAGTTATACATGAAAAAGAACATGTGCAATAAGTTGATACTAAAAAAATAATTATAAAGCCTTCGGATGCAAGAGGACGAGGATGTTGTGGGGCATATTCAGTGGTTTGATCGAATGAGCATGGATTAGCTTAACATTAGGGTGGATCTCGAAGAGGAGGATAAAAGTTTATTGCTGCTATGTTTACTATCTGGGAGTTTCCATCCGTTGGTCATGATGTTGCTGTATGGTAAGGAGATGCTAGTGCATGAGGAGATCGTATCAGTGCTAAGATCCAACGAGCAACAAGAATGGATGATGAAGAGGAAGATCTTCTAGGAGGGTCTCATGATTTCAAAGAGGCCCAAGCAAGAGAAGAAGAAGGGTCAGTGAAGAGGCAGCAAGGGGTCCAAGAGATGCTTCAAGTATGATGAACTAGGGCACTTTAAGTAAAAATATCCACTTTGAAAGAAGTGCAAGAAAAGAGAAAACTCAGATTTTATCAGTTCAATTGCTGCAAGTGAAGAGTTGGATGAGCTCTTGGTGGTCTCGGAGGAGCCCGCGGGGTGCGGTGTATCTAAGATGATTTTAGATAGGTCTACGAAGTGCATAAGATCTGAAGGGACAGCGATGGTATTCGAGCACAGCGACAGGCTCAATAGTGCAGCATTGAGTAGTTATCCTTAGGGGACTCGATTATAGAGTTGGCTTCTACGGCATCAGAAGACTTTGATTTCAGGTGGAGCATCGGATAAAGATGGCTTCATAGGTGGAGAGACATGTGATACGAGTTCAGAGCGAAGGAGTGCAGGAGGATTAATATTCTAGCACCAATGTCGAAGATGCATAGTTTCAGATGAAGCAGCACGTGTGGGAGGATAGATGAAATTCTGAGGAGATCATGTCAGGATATGCAGCAGATGCCGGCATAGGATTGCTACAAATTCTCTAGGAAAGTTCAGGATAGTTGATGTGGCTGCCAAGCAGAAGGATGCTTACAACTCCAAGGATAGTGCATAGAAGCAAGCCAAGGTCTTCAACGATGGAGGCGGTCATCCCAAAAGCCTCAAAGGAAGCTCAGTAGCTGAAAAAGAATGGCGATGGCAAGGTGTGCACAAGTAGCTATCAGGGCGTACATCGATAGAAGGTTCGTGCAGCAAAATATTGTCAGGTGTGCCAAGACTTGGGCGCACCAAGATAAAGATTGTAGGATTTGGTGTGGTGCTCTCAAGCCTTGGAAGGCCATCGGAGCAGCTAGGCTGTTGGCTCCAGAAGACTAGGATGGGTGTGAGTCCTATGGCTAGGATAGAAGTTATCCTAGGTGAAGGCGGTGTGTAGCCCTGTACGAACTCGAGATTCAGATGTGAGGACCTTGAGAAACTTGGTAGGTGCTCCAGAGATCTGGGATACAAGGTGAAGCAAAGAATCAAAGCCAAGAAAAAGGATCAACCAAGATAATGAACTAACACACAATCGAGCTGACTCGGATACGCAGTCGAGCCGGCTCGAGCTGAGATTGAGCCGGCTCGAGGCACAGTCGAGCCCGCTATCTTAGACAGATAGAAGACAGGGTTCAGATGAGATGCAGTTAAGCCAGCTCAACTTCTGACAGAGCCAGATCGATGATGGCGAACAGAACTAGATGGGATTTTCTATTTGGATCTAGGATAGGCTTTTATCCTAGGGTCTTAAAGCCTGGACCAATAAGGTCTTAAGAGGGCTAACTCATGTATGAATCAGGTTCAGATCCAGGGGTTGAGAGCATGTGAAACATATATACATAGACCCAGTGAGTGCTTTCATGTATTGGGTTAGCCTAGGAGAGTTTTTCAACTTGGGTTTGGATTTATTAGGTTTCATGTGGTATAGTAGAAATCCTAGGATATATAAATTCAGGTATTGTATCTTTACACTAGAGTGGAATATAATTGAATTTTTCTTCCTAAAAACTTTCTACTCTTCTCTCTCTTATTCCAATTTTAAGCCCTAGGTATCGGCCATCTACTTTGTTCTTCTTCTCTCCAATAATTGGTATCAGAGAGGTACCAGGATCCAATAGATGGCCCATTGAAAAGGATAACTCTTCAAGCCCCTAGGTGGTTTGGTCTACAAGACCTTTCATATAGTGACAATTGTCATGCTATCAGAGGGCATGGATGGAGGTAGTCAAGCTTGGATCCTCTATAAATGGAACCAAATTGCTTAAGGTTGGGATTCACTGACTTCCCATAATGCTGCGATGGTGTCATTTCATCCGCCTCCATGGGATTGTTAGCATGCTCTTTCATCTAAGTAGGTCTCCGCCAACCACTGGCTGGCCGGAGGGTACATCCAGGAGTAGGATGTGAAGAGGCCAAGCTTGGCTTGGGAAGCATCAGGAGAGGATGCTGCACTAGCAATAAAGTTGATGTAGCAAGGGTCAGGAGCCGGTTTTGCCTCACAACCCATGAAGAGGTAATAAGACCTCTTTAAGGGCGCGATCCACCCCCGATTTTGCTATCTTCTTTGGAGGTGCATCGTGAAAATGAACATGCCTTTAGACATGGTAGAGCTACACCATTGACATCCTCACATAGGGAGTCCTTTAGTTGGTCACTAAAGCTTCATCGCTGGAAGTGATGGAGCTCCGCATCACATGCTAGGAGATTCGTATACATTTTTTCCTTTTGTTGTGATGAACTTCATTTTGTAATGAGCTTATATAGACTTCAACAAATAAAATGTTTCTTGTTATATTGCTATTCTTGTGGGCCGTTGTTTCTACTTCGAGAAGCTTCCTTCAAGGAGTTGTCTAAGATTGGCTCGAGGTTGATTCATGCAAGTTCCTGCTTGATTTGTCTATCGATGAAGACCGACACATGGCTGGGTCCCCATAGGGTTAGCCCCTCCATGGGGTCTTCATAGGGTTAGCCCCTTTATGGTTCATCCGTAGATAAAGATCAGCGCGTAGCCACATGGGGTCCCTATAGGGTTAGCCTTGTCGTGAGGTTCCGTAGGGTTAGCCCCTTCATGGGGTCCCGTAGGGTTAGTCCCATCATGATAGAAGGATACTTGAATCATGGCAAATATAAGTTCAGTTGCCAATCTTTTTTATTATTATTTACCCCTTTTTTTTAACATACCTATGTCCTTGGCACCGCATCGCCTGATAGGCTTGGTAATTTTCTTCTGTGAGATTGGCCAATGGTACGCTAGTCAGATAAGCTACGCAGGTCGGCACCTTGCCCCCCACAAGTGTAATAGGTCTCCGAGGGGCCTAGCCATTGGAGCGTATTTCATCGTGACCCCCGAGCTTGTCGGTGCTGACTTCAAGATATCCTTAGATTTTTGTCAAGGATTTTCTGCGATCTTGAATCTTGTTAAGGCCAGTGACCTTGAATCTTGTCAAGGTCGACTTCATCATAGCATCTTTTGATCTTGTCAGGGATTTTCTACAACCTCGGATCTTATCAAGATCGACAAACTCAGATCTTGTCAAGGTCGACTTCATCATAGCATCCTTGGATCTTATCAAGGATTTTTCGTGATCGATGGGGTGGCCATGCTTTCTAATAGTCTGGCTAAGGGGACACTCACTGGCCCTAGTCAATCAATTAGCCATTTTTTTTATTAGAAGGCATCAGGGAGACAAATGTAGTTTTCATTATGCATGAAAGTTCTAGTTACACTTATCAGAAGGAAAGATCATTTCTATTTCTATAGGCTTTCAGCTTGATTCTTTGCCCTCCACTCTGATTCCAAGATCTAAAATCATGTTGATGATCCTGGCTATCGATCAAGTGCCATTGTCCTCGCTTGGGTGATATTAGGGCTATTCTTTGGATTCACAATCCTGCCATTCCTAAAAGTACTTTTTGAGATAGCCTCATCAAATAAGAGCTTCAATCTCATCCTTTAGCTAGATGCACTCCTCGGTATCATATCCATGGTCATGGTAGAAGTTATAGTACTTTCATCTATCTTATTAGATTAGTGGGGCCATATTGGATTTCGTCATCACATGGTGAAAGATATGCATGCAAAAATTTAAAAATTTTAAAAACATACAAAGTACGTAGCAAAATAAAATAATTTTTTTGTTAGATTTATTCGAATCTAGTATGTATTGAGATCAAATCTCATAACTTAGACATCATCATATATGCAAGATAAAATCTAAAAGAAGGATCTAAATTTTATCTTTGTATAGATAGATCTTTACCGCAATCTGATCGTCTGATGAACTGAGAATATCTTTGAGGTCCTTTTGTAGCCGCACAAATATTCAGTCTCTACAAGTATCCATCGAGGCTGATTTGATCAGTAGGTCTCGATCTCACCAAAGTGCTAGCTCTCTTGCAGAGATCACTTCCTGGATTGTCGAATAGGTTTGATTTTTTGATTTTCTTCTCAAGAGAATCAAATAGATGTATAAGAGGAACTTGAAATTAGATCAAATTTAATTTCTTGTTCTAGTTTTCTCTTCTCAAGCAAAAAATCAAGATCTACAAAAGAAGACAAGACATCAGATCTCATGTTCTTTCTTCTTGTCCAACCATTAGACTAGATCTGAGGAGAGGAAGAGGAGATTCGTCCATCTCATGGACTAAGAAAAATAAATCAGATCAAATCTAATTTTAATATCCAACTCTTTGATATCTTTGGAGGAGAGAAAGAGGGAGAAATCTCCAACTCTTGGATAAGGGAGAGAGAGGAAGTTGCCTTCAACAGCCAACCATTGGTTGTAAGAAAGAAGAGATAAGAGGGAGAAGAGGCATCCTATCTAAAACCAATGCCCAAGCTCTTATTTTCTCACACCAATCTATCTTCATGGAGCATCCAAAGATGATCTAATCTCTCAAAGAGGAGCCCCATCTTATCCCTATTTAAATCCCAAGATAGTTAGGGTTTAGGGATAGAGATAGAGTTGTTTTTTGTTTAAGACTCTTACTATTAGTTGCCCCCATAACCTTTCTCTCCTAAAAATTCTCCACACCAACTAATCCTATGCCCTCTCCCTTTTCTATGTGAAAACCTGAGGTGTGAAACCTTATGGGGCGTGGGGCTTTATGGCTTGAACTCCTCCTTATTTGATTTGGTCAAGGTCAAGTCCAAATCCAAGTGGTAGTTGGAGTCCAATTTAGATAAGGTAAAGTCCAATCCTATTAGACTAATGAAATCCAATTCAAGTCAAATTAAAATAATATTTAATCAAATTAAATCTGATTTAATTTGACTAAGATCCTATCTCAATCAAACATTACTAAAAATAATGTCAAACCTAATCAATATAGGTTTGGGTCAAGTATTCATTAGGTTTAGTCTCATTAGACTTGTGAAACCTAATTTAAGTCAAACTCAAACCAAATCTAATCAACTTAAATCTAATTTAATTTGATTAGTGTTGGTATAGAATCGGGTTGATGCCAGATCGAGCTGGAGTTGAGGAAGAAGAGGCTACCATCGGTGATCTGCAAAATAAAGTTTCATCCAAAGTCTGGGGTGGTGATTTTGATAGAATCCTCCGATGATTAAGTCAACTCTTCTGATCAGTAAAAATGGAGTGCTTAAAATAACGAGAAGGAGAGTAAGAGTTTGAAGAAAACATATCTGAAGGGTCTCTTTTATAGACAGAGCCTATAACAAGCTGATGGTGACAGTCGTAACTATCTGATAGTGGACCGTTCAGGGCCGCATGAAGTTTGTTATAAAGGATGAGTGGTCATTTATCGTGGCTTGCCAGTTTGTTAGGATTTAATGGTTAAAGCTCGGATGAACCATGCCTCAATGAATTGAGGGAGGTTTGGCATGTCCTCAAGATCAACCATGCATTGTCTGATATTTATTTTATCTAGGATGGATGCCGAGGTCCTTCTAATGATGGAAAGAAGTTCTTCTGCAATGAGTCCTTTTGGATAGTTGGAAGAAGTCCAGAAGGAATCCTGCTGAAAGAGTCCAGGATGAGTTCAACTTGGAAGGAAAGCCCATCTGAACGAGGGGTCTGGAAGAAGTTCGACTGAGGCAGAAGTTCGAAAGAAGCTCGACTGAAGGAGAAATCCGGAAGGAGTTTGATTGATGAAGAAGTCCAAAAGAAGTTCGACTGATAGAGAAGTCCGGACGAAATCCTATTGAAGAAGAAGTCCGATAGAAGTCTGACTGAAGAAGAAGCCTAAAAGAAGTCCGACTAATGGAGAAGTTCGACTAAAAAATAAGTCCAAAAGAAGTTCGACTAACGGATAAGTTGATAAGTATCACAAATTTACTAATAAAGTATTAATTTATTAATTAATTTATATTAATATTTAAAAAATAATAAATAATAAATAATAAATTAATAATAATATAAAAATAAAATTTAATAATAATAATAATAATCATAAATAAATAATAATAAAAATAAATTAAAAATAATAAAATATTAAAAATAAAATAATATTAAAAAATAATAATAATAAGTTTATCAATAAAAAGAGCTCATTTTTTTAGTCATAATAAAATAAATTTGGAGTGAATCAAAGTTAAATGGATCCGGTATGAAATTTTAAAGAAATAAAAGAAAAAAATTATAAATAAAATTAATCAGCTCAACCGACTTAGTCGGTGCGCACAGCCCAACCACAGAAGTCGATGTATCCCAGCCAATCGGTACGCCAACCAGCTGGACCAGTAGAGATGGCAGTCCACCAACCCACAGTCCAACAGCCCACCAAATCAAGCCCGTCGGTGCATAGTGAACTAGCGATCGGTCCACAAAATCGACCATAGACCACTAGCTTAGTAGAAAGCGGACAATCGTAGGCCGTCGTGTGGTAGACCAAGACTGCTAAAGGATCTGCAAGAAATATATCATGGCGTACAAGGGTAGTTTCATAATTTCACAAGCTAAGGTTGGCGTTTATTAGTTGCTGCTTACGATGCACTCGATCCACAAGAACAGTAATTGCATGATTGTGTGGCTCAGGTGGTTTGCAATCTAGATCCAATGGCTAGGATAGTTTCCAGTTTTGATTTGGTTTTTAGCTTCTCTTAGATCACGATCGAACGGCTTTGAGCACTCCAGATCACAATCGAACGGCTGCACTCACTGTCGATTTTGATCAGATGGATGGGGCAGTTTCTGACTCTGATTCAATCCCTGATTTTGCCCAAATTGCCATCGGATGGCCTCGCGTGCATTCCAGGTGCAATCCAACAGCTGAAGATGATTCCGATAGTGATTAAGGCATCCAAAGCGCGATCAGTGGCCCAATTTCCTCCATCAGAGCTCGATCCAATGGCCAAAACTTAATCCGACTCGATCTGAGCTTATGCACATTAATTTTTGGCATTTCTTGGATCGTTGGATTCGTATTGAATGGCCAGACTTCACCAGATTCGTCTAGAAGTTGTTTTAATCCAAATTTCACTCGAATTTCTTCATATTTTGATGATTAAAATGGCCTTCGATCCCATATTGCCTGTAGAGAAATTCTCCAGCCCTCCAACACCTATTTAAAGGATCCCAGGCCTCCAAAAATCAATAGATTTAATCCAAGAGAAGCCATGGTAAAGGATGGGAGTTAGGCTTTGGCTAAAGATTGCTTCAAGACAGTCGGTGCCGAGAAGAAGAGCCAAACTTTTACACCATCTCCATGCCATTGCTGATCTAAAGATTAAATTTTTTTCTTTTCTTTTTAATTATTATATTTGAATTCTGAGTTTTAATATAAAATTTAGTTTATTGCTCTTTTAATTTTTATTCCTTCATTTTTGCTCTTTTAATTTTGCTTCTTTTATTTTAATTGCTCTTTAATTTCTTGTAAGTAGATGCTAAGATCTAACTAGTAGATCTTAGTACCAAAGATTATTTTTTCTGCATTATTTAATTTTTATAATTTTATTTTTTTGACTTAAATTTTAATTTTAAATTCTTTTTTATTCTTTTCATTAAAAAATTAAAGATTTTAAAATAAAATTACTGTCTTTTTATGGATTCGACCCAACTTGCTACTATCTACATGCTTTTAATTATTTTAAAACAAGTCGGACTAAACTGATAATTATGATATTTTAACGACGGTATTGCGATCTATCAGAAGCTCGGATGGAGTCCTGCTAAAGGAGAAGTCCGACGGAAGTCCGACTGATGGAGAAGTCCGAAAGAAGTTTGATTGACGGAGACTGACGGAGAAGCCCGAACGGAGTCCTATTGAAGGAGAAGCCCGGTGGGAGTCCAACCGAAGGAGAAGTCTGAAAGAAGTCTAATTAATGGAGAAGCCTAGAAGGAGTTCGACTAAAAGAGAAGCCCAAAAGGAGTTTGACTGACGGAGAAGTCCGAACGGAGTCCTATTGAAGGAGAAGACTGGTGAGAGTCTGACTGAAGAAGAAGTCCAGAAAGAGTTTGACTAACGGAGAAGCCCGGACAGAGTCCTGCTGAAGGAGAAGCCTAAAAGGAGTCTGACCATTTTAGAGATCGTTGAAGCCATGGTTGGAGCTCTCCTATGATTGTAGATACCTTTCTGCCAATCATCAAATCGAGCTTCGGCAGGAGCGGGGTTTATCCCCAACACAAGTCTCCCTACTTCCGAGTTCAAGATTCAAAGGAAAGGAGTAAAAAGGCAATTACCAAAGTCCTTTTTTGGATTTCGCACCCATCAGATAGAAAGTCGGGATGATTTTTATGCTGGCATCGAAACTTCTTTAATTTTGAAATGATTTGAGAAGATGGCTTTTTGAGACTCCCGTCGGGATGCTACCTCGAGTACGGTGTAATTAAAATTTTGTCAGCCATCAGCCGCCCGCCAAGATTAGCAGGACACCTGCCAGTCAAGGATCAGCTAAAAACAATCTGCCGTCATAACTGCCTTAGACTCCATAAGCTATTTAAACCCACCTTCCTTCTATAGGGGGGAGGGGGTCTCATTTCCTTTGAGTTCTCCTCCTTTCCTTGGGCTTTCTCCTCCTGCCCGAGAGTCCTTTCGATTTCTTCTTTCATTCTTCATGCAGGAAAGTGTTCTCTCATTCATCCCTCACTGCACCAGACATCTTGTTGCCTTCCATGACACCCTAGGTTAGTTTTGCAATCTTTCTTTTATTATTTCTACCTCTCTTGCTCCTTCCTTCCATGATTTTTTTCAAAAAATCTCAGTATCTTATCTTTCCTAATTTTGGGGGATTTTTCTTAGATTTAGTTTGATCCAGATGTCCTCTCAAATCTTCCAATCTATCGATTCTTGGAGTTCATCTGGTCCAACCTTATTAGACCCCGCTCCCATAGCTAAGGTCGCACCTAGGAGTATGTCTCATCATCCTTTTGTACCGAATACCATTTCCTACGCTGTGACCCCAAACAACCTCTCCTTAATTAGGATTCAATATGGGATTCCTTAGGAATTCGATCTTGAACTCCCCAGGCCAAGTGACTGAGCTAGTTCTTCTCCGCCTGGTCGATTTTGCTTGTATCTAGAAACTTTATGCACCGGACTTTGACTTCCACTCCTGCCTTTCGTAGTTATCCTCTTTTACTTTTTGAACATCTTTCTAGCTTCCGTAGTACCAAACTCCTTTAGGTTCATGATCGAATTTCTTTTCCTCAACCATCTGGCTGATGTTCGTCCGACCGTATCCCTCTTTAGAAATTTTTATACCTTCAAAAGCCATCCTTCCATGAAGGATTGGTGGTACTTCTTCCTCTAGTTTGGCAAGAAAGAGCTTCTAAAAGATGCTCCTTCTTTCATTCATAATTGAAAGAAAAAGTACTTCTTCGTGCACTGTCCGATCTTGATGCTGAATCTCCCTCCTGGGGCTTTCTTAGAAAATCAGTGCGCCAAGCTCCTAGTTTAGATAGAGTCGACCTCGATTCTTCCAATAAACTCAAGGCATATTGAGCTCCTCTCCTTCCTAACTTTCTAAAAGAGTAGACTCTATTCAACCTGGGTTTGTGCCCTCTTGATCCTACTATACTTTTTGCTTCTCGAACTATTATGATATCACAATTGCATTTTTGCTGATTGTAACCTTTTCTTTATTGTAGAGATGGATATTGAAGCTGCAGGGATGCTCACCAAGAGCTTCTATGTTCAGAAAAGGAAAAGGAAGGCCCCGAGCAAAAAGCTCAAAAAGGGCAAAAGTTGGTGCCCCAAGCTCCGTGGCTCTAGTTGTCCATACGACTTCCACCGAAGTCGCCCCAGATGCTGAAGCTCCTTCCGTTACCAAGGTCGGCACCATCGGTGTGGACTCCATGCCTCCTGCATTCTCGAGCCTCTATGCAGGAGAACCAGTCTTGGAGCATCCCATCGAAAGAGAAAAGGAGGATGACAAGAAGAAGAAGAAGAAGTTAGTTGTCATAAAGATAGTCCGCAAGGCTCGTCCGGACGAGCCAAGCGATGACAGCGATGATCTAGAAGAAGATCCCTTCAAAAATTTGGAGACAATCTGAGACTTAACTGATAAGTTTTCCATGCTTGAGGTGGTGGACCGCATGGCCGACCTTGACCAAACAGTTCATCTGGAGTTCCCTCGAAACCTTCTTGAAGGTGACTACTTTATTACATTTTCTTTTTCATTTTCTCTCTTCTTTCTTCTATCTTAGCATCACTCGCCTATGGCAGTTGGGTCATCAAATGCTTGCCCAAATAAAAAAGGTGCACCACCAGGAGGCAGAAACGTTGAAGGCCAAGGAGGACTTTCAAGCTGAGATATATCATCTCAAAGTGGAGAAGACCGTCGAGGCCAAACACTTCGCATGGGAGAAGGCGGCAAAAGTCGGGAGTCTCCAGGATGCGCTTTGAAAGGAAGAGTTCATCTCGACCAAGCTAAAAGCTACGTTGGCCCTGAAGGAAGAGAGGAGGTAGGAAGCCGAGATCAAAGTCGTTGATCTGAAAGCCTGAATGTGAAAGTTGATCTTGGAGGCAATGGCCCAGGCAGTGGAAGAGTTCAAGGCCTCTTCTGAAATGAGGACCCTAAATGACACGTTTGGCCAACAAGCATTCATCAAGGGTTTTGAACTCTATGAAGGTAGAGTGGCCCAAAAATTTTTCAAGCTTGATCTCGACTTTTTGGAAGAGGAGGACCTTGATGAAGAAGCGGGGCCATCCAACGTCGTGGCTGACCCTACTCCCCCCGAGCTTGCCTCCTGTCTGCCCGAATCTACCACGAAGATGCCCGATCCTGCCCAAAAATTAGAAGTAGTCAAAAGCATCCCAACTTCATTTGCTGCCGCATCTCCCGAGATTAAGGGCCTCGAGTAGTTATATTTTATATTTTTCCTCTTTTACTTTATCCTGTACTTAGAAACTTTTGGTTAAATGAAAGCATACTTCCTTTTGTCAATACCTTTGAGTGTTTTTCTTGTGCATCAAACATAGTCCCCTATTGACGCTGATCCACTACCTCAGAAAGTTTTCTTGAAATCAATGATCAGAAATCTTAAAAAAAAAGCTCATCATTTGAAAAAGAAGCTGAAGAAGACCGAGGATGAGCTTCAAAGGTCCGGGAAGAATATTTTGGAGGCGACGATTGAGGTCACCCACCTCTAAAAATTATACATGAAAGACTCCATTAGCTATAATATCAAGAAAGGGAACTTCGAGAAGGAGCTTGCAAAGTTTAGGAAGGATGCCAATGACAAATCTTGGGCGCTTGCCGCAAAGATTAGCTCCCTTGGGGCCTAGCTTAATGCTAAGAAGGAGAAGGTCAAATTATTGGAGGGGAGCTCATTCTGGTCTTTGGATAAGATACAGCATGATTGGGATTGATCGAAGAAGCTTTCGGAGCTTCAGAAACAACTCCAAGATGTCAAAGCTCGGCACAATGGTCAAAGAATTGGTTGGATGGAAAAGTTGACCAGGGTCGAATGCCAGCTCAAGTCAGCTAATGAGGAGGTGGCCCACCTTCAAAAGCTGCTTGCCAGCGGCCAGTATGCCGATACTTCAAGGGAGTCAGCATAGCTCGCTTTCTATTGAAAATTCTTTGGCAATCTTTTCCTGTCATATAAGAGGGAGAAGGCTGAGTTTCAGTAGTTGAAGGTTCAATTGACCTACGAGCGTCAGGCTGTCAAGGATGCAGAGGCCAAATCTGAGGTCATGAGAAAGCAACGACAAGAGCTTGAAGATAAATTTTAGTGAGCTGACAAGATGTTCATAGAAGGCCTGCTAAAAAGAAAGGAGCTCGAAAAGAAGATCTTCTGACTGAAATAGGCTTTAGTGATGGCTAGGACCGACAGTCCGAAGTCTAAGAAGTCCGGTCCATCTTAGGACTTCAATCTTTTTTCTTCTTTCTTTTTTATGTAACTAGTCTTGTAGACCTTTACTCTCATCTTTACCTTGTAATGATCTTTTATTTCCAAAAAAATGGTATCTTCTTTCATTGTTTTTCATCTTGTACAAATTTAATGCTTTTCGATGTCTTTGCTTTCTTTACTTTATCTTCTATCGATGCGGCCATTAGGGATATCAAATTTGTGTCCCTCCCCCAAATTAGGACGAGGTTCTCTTCTTGTTCTTGACACAATCGTAGGAGGATATATACTAGGGCCGTTGACAGGACATCTCCCCACCTCTCATCTTAGATTAATGAGACCTTCATCTTGTTCATGTTAGAACAAGATTCTCCTCATGTTCCTAACATGGCTGTAGGGGCACGTAAGGGCCGCTACTAGGGCCTCTTCCCTCCTCTCATCTTATATTAATGGGGCCTTTGTCTTACTCATGCTAGGATGAGGTTGTCCTCCTATTCCTAACATGGCTATAGGGGCATGTAAGAGTCGCTGCTAGGGCCATTCCCCTCCTCTCGTCTTATATTAACAAGGCCTTCATCTTGCTCATGTTACGATGAGATTTTTCTTCTGTTCCTAACATGGCTGTAGGGGCACTAAGGGCCGTACTAGGGCCTCTTTCCTCCTCTCATCTTATATTAACGAGGCCTTCATCTTGCTCATGTTAGGATGAGATTCTCCTCCTATTCCTAATATGGCTGTAGGGCATGTAAGGGCTACTGCTAGGGCCTCTTTCCTCCTCTCATCATATATTAACAAGACCTTCGTCTTGCTCATGTTAGGATGAGGTTCTCCTTCTATTCCTAACATGGCTATAGGGACATGTAAGGACTACTGTTAGGGCCTCTTTCCTCCTCTTATCTTACATTAACGAGGCCTTCATCTTGCTTATGTTAGGATGAGGTTCTCCTCCTATTCCTAACATGGCTATTTTTTTGCCCAACGGCAAAGCTCAGGAGATTATTTTCTATCATTACCATTTTTTAATAAGAACTAAGATGCTAAGATAAAGGGATTTTATTGCAATGAAGTTATTGATAATAAATCCATAAGTTTTTCAAGTTCCACGATTGGGATAGGTTGGCTCCTCCAAACTCTTTCAAGTAATACATCCCGGGCCGGACGACCTCCTTGACCTCGTAAGGTCCTTCCCAATTTGGGATGAGCTTTTCTTGGTTCTAAGACTGTGAGACAGCTGCTTGTCGAAGCACCAAGTCCTCCACTCTGAATGCTTTATCTCTAACTCTGAAGTTATAATACCGGGCTACCTTCCATCTATAAGCAGCCATCTAAACTTGAGCTTCTTTCTATTTTTCTTCCAGCAAGTTAAGATTAGCTCTGAGATCCTGCAAGTTGCATTGTTCATTAAATGCCACAACTCAAGCTGATGAAAGTTTAAGCTCTATTGGGATGACAGCTTCTATTCTGAAAGCTAAGACGAATGGAGTCTCCCTAATTGATAATCTTTGGATAGTTCGGTATGCCCAAAATATATGATAGAGTTTGTCTATCCAAGTCTTTTTTGCCCTCTTAAGCCTTCCTTTGATTCCTTACAGCAGGATTCTATTGGTTACCTCAGCCTCGTCGTTTGCTTGTGGATGAAATACTGATGTAAAATTATGAGAGATATTAAGTCTTCATAGAACTTGATGAATTTTGCTCTGACAAACTATCCTCAATTATCTGTTATGAGATTCCAAGGTAAGCCAAATCTACAAATAATGGACTTTCAGATGAAGTCCCATACTTCTGCCTCAGTGATTTTGGCCAAAGGTTCGGCTTCGATCCACTTTATGGAGTAATCAATTGCCACCAGGAGAAACTTTCATTATCCAAATGCCATGAGAAAGGGCCCGAGTATGTCCATTCTCCATTGTAAAAATAGGGATGGGATGCTCAGGAAGGTAAGCTCAGAGGCCGACTATCTTTGAATGTTCGCATTTCACTAACACCGATCACACTTCCTGATATACTCTATACAATCATGGTGCATTATCGGCCAATAGTAGCCCTACCGAAGTAGTTTGTGAGACAAGGATCGAGCTCCCAAATAACTTCCGTAAATTTTTTCATGCACTTTCCATAATACAAAGTCGACTTCAAAAGATCGAAGATATTTTAAGAGTGGCAAAGAATATGACCTTTTGTATAACTTGCCTTCATATAGGACATACCGGAAGGCCTGATTCCTTAATTTTCGATCTTCTTTTAGGTCATAAGATGGAACTCCATCCTTGAGGTAAGTGAGCAGTGGGTCAAACTAGCTCAGCTCATGCTCGACCTATAGCACAGACTGTGGTTCTTTCAAACTTGGATATTTTAGAACTTCGAAGAAAACTTTCTTGGGCAGTGCGGCTGAGGCTAGTGTGGTCAATTTAGAGAGAAGATAGGCCCTAATATTTTCTGCTCTCAAAATTTGTTGAATGCTAAAACTACTGAAGGTCGGAGTCAAGTTCTTTACTTTCTCAAGATATTTTATTATATTTTTCTTTCGAGCTTCATAATTGCCACTAACTTGTTCAACCACTATTTAAGAATCACTGTAAGCTTAGAGTCGGTCTGCTTCTAATTCTTTGGCTATCGTTAACCCTACTATCAGAGCTTCATATTCGACCTCGTTGTTTGTTGCAGAAAATTTAAAGCACAATGCATATTCAATGATGACTCCCTCCAGGTTTACTAGGATTAATCTAGTATCTATGCCCGAAGCATTGGATGAGCCATCCACATACAGGGCCCAGAAGCCTTCAAGAAGATCGACACTTTCTTCACTAGAGCTCGGCTGTAACCATGGAATGCCAACTTCATTCTATTCAAGTTCAGCCTCAACCGGGATAGTGTATTCCACTACAAAATCTACCAGTATTTGAGCTTTGATTGATGGCCGAGGTTAAAAGTTGATGTCAAATTCTGTAAGTTCAATTGCCCATTTTGCGATTCTTTCAGAGATATTTATTCGATGAAGAACTATCTTGATTGGCTGATCAGTGAGGAGAGTTATGGTGTGTCCCTAAAAATAAGGTCGAAGTCTCTGGGCTGCAATCAGTCGAGTATAAGTTAGTTTTTCTAACTTAGTATATCTGATCTTAGCGTCCCTCAAGACTCGACTTATGTAGTATATCGATTATTGTATTTTTGCCTCTTTCTTGACTAAGACTGTTGCAAGGACCATTGGGGAGATGGTCAGATATAAAAATAATCCTTCTCTAGGTTCGGGCTCGGCCAATAGAGGAGGCGAGCCGAGGTAGCTCTTGAGTTTTGCAAATACTTGTTGACATTCAGTGTCCTAGCAGAAGTTCTTTGGCTATTTGAGAACTCAGAAGAAAGGCATGCATCACTCGACCGACCTTGAGACAAAATAGTTCAGGACTGTCATATTTTCCATTAGGTGTTGAACTTTCTTTATTGATCTTAGGATAGTCATATCTTGAATGGCCCGAATCTTTTCTGGATTTGCTTCAATCCCGCGTCTTGACACCATGAATCCCAAAAATTTCTCTAAAACCATACCAAAGGCACAATTGGTTGGGTTCAACTTCATCTAGTATCTCCGAAGGGCATTGAAGGTCTCCTCAAGATCGGCTATGTGATTTATTGAAGCTCAGCTCTTGACAAGCATGTCATCTATATATACCTTCATGTTGCAACCGATCTGCTCCTTGAAGATCTTATTGACCAGGTGTTGGTATGTTGCTCCTGCATTTTTGAGTCCAAAAGGCATAATCCTATAACAATAAAGATCATGGTCAGTAGTAAAAGTAGTTTTCTCCTCATCTTCTGGCACCATCTGGATCTGATTGTAGTCAGAGAAGGCATCCATGAAAGTGAGGAGCTCATGGCCCGAGGTCGCGTCCACCAGTCGATCAATTCTGAGAAGGGGGTAACTATCTTTTGGATGGACCTTATTCAACTTCTTGAAGTCTATGCACATCCTCTACTTGTCATTCACCTTCTTGACAAGGACCACATTGGAAATCTAGTTTGGATAGGAGACTTCTTTAATAAATCTGGCCTTGAGGAGCTTGTCTACTTCTTCTGTAATTGTCTTCTATCTCTCTAGGGCATGACTGTGCATCTTTTCTTTTACTTATCGTTATTTAGGATCAATAGCCAGACAATGTTTCATAACTTTGGCATCAATTCCTAGCATGTCAGTGGGGACCCAAGCAAAACATCTGCATTTCTCCGTAAGAATTTGACGAGTTGCTCTCACACCTCTTCTCTTAGATTGGAATCGATCTGCATTGTGTGATCCTTATTTCCATCATTCAATGGGACTGAGACAAGATCTTCCATGGGTTCTTTTCATTCTTCTGTAAAATCATCTCAGACGTCCAACCCATCAACTGGGCAAGGATTAGACTGCTCATCCTTTTGCAGGGCAATTGAATAGTAATGTCTTGCCAAAACTTGATCTCCTATGATCTCTCCAATCCCACAGCTTGTTGAAAACTTTATTTTTAGATGGTAGATCGACACTATTATTCGAAGCGCATTTAGGTTGGGTCAGCCAAGAATTGCATTATAAGTAGATGAAGCTTTTACCATCAGAAAACCCACTTGCACCCTAGACTGCTTTAGATATTGCCCTGCAGCCATAGTTAAAGTTATCACACCTTCGACTGGCACTGCATCACCAGTAAAGCCAACCAATGGAGAGCTCATTGGTCCAAGTTGGTTATTAGGTATGGACATTTTGGAGAAAGCATCATAAAACAAAACATTGGTCGAACTTTTATTATCCACAAGAATGTGGCATACATCATAGTCGGCGATATTTAAGGTTATTACAATCGCGTTGCTATGCGAAAATTGAACTCCTTGCACATCTTCTTTAGTGAAGGTGATGGATTTCTTAGTTCTCTATCTTTTGGCTGATACTTCAGATCCATCGACCTCCTCTCGTCGAAGTCCCCCATAGATGGTATTGATGATGCCATCTCCCTGCTGCTCTTTCCTTCTCAGTGGTTCTGATTGCGATAGTGCCCTCAACCGATCTTCTCTTATCTCATGATGATGTCATAGAAATTGACCAAGTCAGCCTCGCCTGATGAGCTTCTCAATCTCATCTTGGAGCTAAATACACTATTTAGTATCGTGACCGTCGTCTTGATGGTATAGACAATACTTATTAAGATTGCACTTGCTAGGGTGAGTGCATATCCTTTTCGATCTCGATAGCTGCTTCTTGATCTTTATCAGTACTTGAGTCTTCGGAGCATTGAGAAAGGCGTAGTTATGAAACTTTTTATGCGGAGAGCCCCTTCATGCCTTTCTGTCAAGACATCTTTAATGACAAGCTTGAGGAGGAGTTCGGGCTCGTCTACGCTCTAGGAGAGTCCGAGAGTATGGCCGAACTTCATTCAGCTTCTTTTCAACTATGAGCTTGCTAGACTCGTCCTCCTACCGCTCTCTTGTGGCTTTCTCATCCTTCAGTTTGAAGGCTTCTTCAACTCGGCCATAGCCTTCAGCCTGAGCTAGTAGATCAGCAAAGTTCCTGGGATACTTCTTCTTCAGGAAGAATAGTAGGTCATTCTTCTGAAGGCCATCCTTTAGTACAGTCATGGTGATAGATTGGTCCAAATTTTGGACCTTCAGTGTAGCGACGTTAAAGCGGTTGACATAGGCCCAAATGGACTCCCCTTCCTACTGCTTGATTTGATGAGGGAGTTTGAGCCTCGCCTGGGACGTCGACTGCTGATGATATGAGCTACAAACTGATGGCTCATTTGGTCAAAGAAGAAGATTGTACCCAACTTCAGCATCGAATACCAATTTCTCGCTGCTTCTTAGAATAGATGAAAAAGCTCGGCACAAGATGGTGTCTGATGTGCCATGAAGTAGCATCATAATCCAAAAGGCCTCCAGGTGGTCAACTGGATTAGTAGTTCTATCATAACTCTCAAATTGGGAAAGTTTGAAGTTTGGTAGGATTGACTCCTACATGTTTCTCTAAGAGAAAGGAGGGTCGGCGTAAATATTATCATGGTTAGCCAGGACAGCATAGCGGAGCTTCTCAATCCATCGATCTATTTTTTAGAGTTTTTGATCGAGGGCCTCATCTCAATTATGGATCTTGGAGGATTTTTAACTATAGATAGGAAAGATTTTCTCTAGAGAAGAATCATGGTCTAAGCAAGGATCTTTTACTTTTCATTTTTCCTTCTCAGGAGTATTGGATCTACTAACCTAAGTGTGCTTCCTTGGGATTGGTTCTTGACATCCCAATGAAGGATTTTCCAATTGGACTACCATCGAAGGTTGCTACATGGTCTGCACCATTTCGATGAGGTCCCAAACCTATTGTACCAACATGTTGAACTACTCTAGATCCATCATAGCCATTGGTGGAGAGGGTTATGGTGCCGGTGATGATGTTGAGGTAGATGGATTTGGCTCAGATCTGATAGCAGAGATGGTGGATCTTCGAGTGGTTATATTCTTTGAGAGCATTCCAAAAACTAAGAAGGATTAGATGAAGATGGATCTTAAAGAAGAGAACAATCAGAATTGACTGAGCACTTCTTTTAGAATAAGGGCTCAGCAGGTTCTTCCTCTAGCATCAATTTTGTTGGTGCAAAATTTGATTGATGTCGGATCGAGTTGGAGTTGAGGGAGAAGAGGCCGCCGTCGGTGATCTGCAAAATAAAGTTTTATCTAGAGTCGGAGGTGGTGGCTTTGGTAGGATCCTCCAACGATCAAGTCAGCTCTTCTGACCAACAAAAATGGAGTGCTCAGAATAACGAGAAGGAGAGTGAGAGCTTAGAGAAAATATATCTAAAGAATTTTTTTTATAGATAGAGCCTGTAATAAACTGATGGCAACAGCCATAACTGCCTGGTAATGGGCCATTCAGGGCTACGTGAAGTTTATTACAGAGGATGAGTGGTCATTTATCATGGCATGCTGGTTTGTTAGGATTTAATAGTTGAAGCCCGAATGAACCATGCCTCAGCAAATCGAGGGAGGTTTGGAATGTCCTCAAGATCAACCATGCATTGTCTGATATTTGTTTAATATAGGATGGATGCCGAGGTCCTTCCGATGATGGGGAGAAGTTCTTCTGGAATGAGTCCTTTTGGGCAGCTGGAAGGAGTCCGGAAGGAATCCTGCTGAAGGAGTCCAGGATGAGTTCGACTTGGAAGGGAAGCCCATCTGAGGGAGGGGTCTGGAAGAAGATCGACTAAGGGAGAAGTTCAGAAGAAGCTCGACTGAAGGAGAAGTCCGAAAGAAGTTCGACTGATAGAGAAGCCCAGAAGGAGTTTGACTGATGGAGAAGCTCGAAAGAAGTTCGACTAATGAAGAAGCCCGAATAGAGTCCTGCTAAAGGAGTAGCCTAGTGAGAGTTCGACGAAAGGAGAAGCCCAAAAGGAGTCCAACTGATCGAGAAGTCTGAAAGAAGTTTGACTAAAGAAGAAGTCCGAAAGAAGTTTGACTGATAGAGAAGCTCGGACGGAGTCTTGCTGAAGGAGAAGCCCGGTAGGAGTTCGACTGAAGAAGAAGCCCAAAAGAAGTCCGATTAATGGAGAAGCTCAGAAGAAGTTTGACTGACGGAGAAGCCTGGACAGAGTCCTATTGAAAGAGAAGCCTGATGGGAGTCTGACTGAAGGAGAAGCCTGGAAGGAGTCTGATTGATGGAAAAGCCCAGAAGAAGTTCGACTAAAGAAGAAGCTCAGAAGGAGTTCGACTGATGGAGAAGTCCGGATGGAGTTCTACTGAAAGAAAAGCCCAGTGGGAGTCTGACTAAAGGAGAAGCCCAAAAAGAGTTCGACTGATGGAGAAGCCCGAATGGAGTTCTGCTGAAGGAGAAGTCCGAAAGGAGTCCGACCATTTTGGAGATCATTGAAGCCATAGTTGGAGCTCTTCTCTAATTATAGATATCTTTCTATCGATCATCGAATCGAGTTTCGACAGGAACGGGATTTATCTCCAATAATTAGGATCCAATCCAAATATCTGATTAAATAAAATAATATATATCAATTATAATTTAGTCCTTCTATAATTTACTAAATCTTAGCTATTCCTCAATGTAACTTTTATATTTAAGTCCAATCATCAATCTAATTAATAACTATGACCACTTGCAATTTATGATTCAAAATCGTGATTCAACAATCCGATCAGTCAATACCTCTTTTATATATAACTTCATAGATTCTATTATGTCTGATAGTGAGAAATATTTTGATCTCCATAAAAAATTATTAAAACTTCTTTCAATGGATTAGAATAATTTTAACTCAGCAATCAAAAATTATTAACCATCAAAATAATTCTCATTGGTTCCACAATCCATCAGTGATGCCTAGTAGCATATAGTGGTAACCTATAGAATAGAAGAATGAATCTCTAGGTATAGTTACCATGTAATTCAGTTCTTCTATCATGAGTTTCGATAAGGTGAAGGTTATGGAAAACTCGTCAATCCCCATCATCTGTCATATGTAAGATTTAATCAACTCGAGTTGAAATTATGAAATCTCATGAAAATTCTTTTTCTATAATTCACTATGCCATGGCCACGGTCTTATAAACTTGACTTCATAAATCATATAAGACTACTCCTTAACTATTAAGATTGATAAATCCTATCTAAGTGTGCACTCTACTTCTGCAGTGAATCTTCTGCAACCAATGTCAACTACAAGAACCCATATGGCTAGGTACTATGTTTATGTGTGGTCAAACTATAGCAATCCTACTATGAGCTGCTAAAGTATTGCAGGTCAAATAACCACTAATACAACTACAGCATCGAGAATATTACTAATGAGTGAATAGACATCCAAGTGATTTCTCATATTAGTTATGCTCAGTACTATTATTCTCTAATTACAACCACCTATACTCTCATTCCAATATTCCCACACTGTGGATTCGAGATTTGTCTATCCTAAGTAAAGCGATCCGTACATCGATTGGATTAATCACCATTTCCATAATGATCCATCGATCAAAAGTAATTTAGAAATTAGCCATCAATGATACATGTCTCAAATTCTCAACTCTTGAGAATATGTGTCATCATCTTGTTAATTCTTTGGATGATTCATGGACATATAGATTACATGAATGAAATTAAGTATCCTAATTAATTAGATCAAGTACAAAAATATATCCTAAAAAGAATTAATGTGTCAGCCTGATTGGCTTCTAGGACATACATCTAGCAATTTCTCACGTACACTAAAGCCCATCTGCCATAAACCTACGCCATATCTTCTCTAAGATGTGCTTTGGTCCGACCAGGCTAAGTCACTTAGTTAGTGGGCCTACCATATTTTCGTGAGGTCTACTCTGATCCTCGAAGTCTTACTTCTTGGAATAGTCACGAATAATATCGTTCTTATTGTGTTAAGAATTCTAGTGAGATCTTGGCTCCTCAGTTAAAGCTATGGCACCTATATTACCAAAGAACAGTGTTGTGTCATCTCAAGACATTACACCTAATTCTGCAACAAATCAGAATACTTCCTTAGCTACCTCATAAGCAATGATATACTTAGCTTCTAAAATTTGCAAGGATCGGTTGTTTGAAACTCTTCCAATTTATCGAATTTCATTGCTTAAGAAAACATATATCCTGATGTAGACTCTCTATCATCAATATCAGACTTAAAGTCTGAATCTATAAATCCTTGTATCCTCAATTTTTTTTCCTTCCAAAGATCATGAACACATCCTAAGTGCTTCTCAAGTACATAGAAATATTTTTCATAGCTATCCAGTACTCTCAGCCTGGATTCAATTGATATCTGCTCATGACATTCACAGCAAGGTCTATATTGGGTTATGTACACAACATGGCATACATAAGGCTCTCTTTAGCCAAATATAAGGGATTTAGCTCATGTGCTGTATCTCTTCAAATATGTTGGAGCACATCTCCTTGGAGAGATTAGTCTTATGCTTAAAGGGTAGAAATCCTTTTAGAGTTTTCCGTACATCTTTTATGAAAGGTCTAGCATCCCTTTAGATCTATCTCATAAACTTTTACTAGATGCTTCCACGAGATCCTTCATGAAGAATTTGTTTAGATAACCAAATTTTAAACCAATGTCGGTATAGGAACAACTTTTCTTATTAGGAGGATGTCATCCCGTACAATATGAGGAATATGATAATACTCCCACTGACCTTTTATAAACACATATTTTTCTCATTTCTGATGAAATCAAATGATTTGATCACATCACTTTCATATTCTTTATCTCCTATGAGGAATACTTCCTCTCTATCTTCTATCAAAATAACTTAGTATTTTTCAGTAGGACCGAAGATTGAATTAGATCTATGAGATAAAGGAGAGACTATATATACTGGCTTAACATGAATAGGTTCGATAAATTCTATGACCCATTGCTCTTAAGAGACTTTTTCTTTGAGCTCAGTTTTTCTTCCACTATGCCATCTTGGACAAACTATATATTTCTCTATGAACATAGCATATCGGGTCACAATCACATTGTAATTCTCTGGAAAGAAAATAATATCCCTAAAGCTCTTTAAGGAAACCTCAAAATGAGTCTTATAGATCTAACCTTTAACTTGTCCACCTACTATGTCTAGACATGGACCGGACATCCTTAATCATGCCACATTTCATACAGCATGATAGGAAAGACTTTAGAGGAAACTCCATTCATTAAGTAAAGCATATTCCTAAAGAAAATAAGAGAAGATTAGTGATGCTCAATATGAATCAAACTATATTAAATAGAGTCCAATTCCTCCTCACGGACACTCCATCGAGTTGAGGTACACCAAGAAGAGTCCATTATGAGACTATGTCGTTTCCTTGAGATAGGTTAGAAACTTCTACTAAGGCATACACTTTTTTGATCTCATTAAAGATTCTTAAAAGTTTTTCTATTTTATTTTTTTACTTCACATTTTAATTTTTGAACTTTTCAAAGCTTTCAAATTTATGTCTCACACATATACCCATACTGTAAAAAGTCATCGGTATAAGTAATGAAGCAAAGAGAATCATCCTTGGCTAGCTCATCAAATGGGCTGCATACATCAGAATGTATCAGGTATATTAATGGTTCTCACCCCATGTCCTACAAAGGATGGTTTGGTCATTTATCCTTGAAGATAGAATCCATAAATCAAAAATGACTCGAGAGTCAATGAGCCTAGGAGCTCATGCTTTTTCAATCTATTTATTCTATCCTCTCCAATATGATCAATCCTGAGGTACCATGTATATTTGGGTCTATCTCATCTTTGGAACTCTTAGATCTAATGGCACTCACTATCTACTCAAATACTAATATCAAGTAGATCCAACATACCTTCTAAAGGCATGTCCTCTATTCCTTTTCTTTAGGTTCTCTAGGTATACAGGAACCCTTCCCCTTGAACTTTTCAAGGTCCCATCAATGGTTGCCAATATGTCCAACGACTCAATCAAGATGCAATCGATTATGTTCATATGGTAGTTTATTATAAACTTCCATTTGAACTGGTAAGGAATTGTAGGATTAAATCCATTCTCAACTCCTTGTACATGGTCTTGCTGAGCTTCTCAAGCTCATCCAAGTTCTTAATCATTGTCAAGCAATAATTATGAACTGATTGCCCTTTGGTTAATGTCGGATGGTTTGGTAACATAGGGATGTCCTGGTTAGCTCAACTTCTTGTAACTTAAAACCATTTTAGATTCCTGAGCCAGTCTTTATAACTTGGTCGATTAGTTAATTGGTTCTAAGTTTGTGAGGATTGAAAACTAATTTTTAATTCTATCAGAGAGTAGAGATTCTAGTTAAATATTTATACTTGATTTTAAATTTATTCTAGAGACTTTAAGAAATAAATTAGACTTCCACTATTTTCATGGATCTCTCACACTCCTCCATGAAGATGCGGAAACCCTTACGCGACTAGAGTTACAGTGGATACTGTGATTCCACCGATATGCATGTACCTGACAGATATTGGTGATAGACTATACCGATGAGTGGATAACTATTATCCAATACTTCTCAAACATATTACAATGATTGATCTATAAGTCATGAAACCTCTCCATGCCCAATTATTAGCCCAATCCTTAGTTAAGTTAGACCCACCATTCAATACATAGATAAAGCCATCATTAAGTCCCTCATCATACTCGATTATTGGACCCAACCCCATCATTACGTTGCAACATTTCAAGCTAATAGGATGGTTGCGTCTTCCTAGTACAACTAAACCACTGTAAATAGTCGAGAATAATCAACATAAGTAGGACGCCTGCACTCCTATAATGGTGGAAGACCTAGAACTTAATATTTGTAGGAAGGTTTTGGTTCAAGTCTCATCTAAATTAAGTTAGCACAATCTTATGTCTGACTGATCAGGTTTAGGTCAGCATAATTTCATGTCTGACTAACTTAGTCAGCATGGGTGAACATGAATGACTAAGTAACCTTATTCAAGACTTAATCGACCAAGTTGGTCAGATAAATGAGATCGATGGGAGGGTCACCGATGCTTGCCTTAGACACCATTGGATTGCCAGATAAATATGGTCCCAATTAAAAACCATATATTAAGACTTATCTTAGACACCAATTGGTCAATTAGAATTGAATAAATCAGCCTAGCGACTCGGGCTTGATCCATTGAGCCAAATTAGGTCATTAGTTAATCAATTCACATCAAATATGAATCAATATGACCAATTACAACTAAACTTGATCTTAAGCCCTTTTGATATAATTCAAATCAACTATTGATTAGATTTGATCAACTGCTTAAAATCGACAAGGGTTATAACCTGATCTAATCAAATACTCTAATGTAGTCTAATTACTAGATCTAATTATTCTACCTATACTCTCATGCATAACCTAAAATTTAAATTCTAAAAATAATTTTTAGATTATGTTGAAGCATATGAATTAATGGTTTATGATCTCAAAATATTTTTCAGATCTAATCCTAAAATCATATATCTCATATATGGTATTTTTGTATTGAAAAATATGTCCTAAAGCTAATCATCTAAGTAGTAGATGATTGAAATTAGTATATGAATTATCTAATAATAATAGTAATTTGGCTGTTTCATCATAAAAGTTTTATCTTCCTTAAATGAACTCCTAAATTATGATGAAATCCTTAGAACTATAATCAATCGATAAAGAAGAATTTATCAGATGGTTCTTAAATTATTCACGATCAAATGATAAGTTATTAACAAGGATGATAACTTATCGAGTGTAGGTCACTGTATGCCATATGCGTTGGTTGTCCTCATAATCAAGTGGTGTGGAGATACTGGTATGGCATTCAGATGAGATGTAGAAGTATATCTGTACTGAACGTGATCAATGTACCACTCTACTGTCAAGAGTAGCTAGCTAAGACTAATGGGTATAAGTGTCCCTCCGACTTAAGATCATAATAGTGACTTACGAGCAACTCACTATACTTTGGTACTGGACTGTCTGTATTTCTAATATAGATGATGAAAGATTTTTGGGTATAGTCAAGTACTTGTAGAATTGGTGTATGAGTCAAAATGGGATTGACCACTCCTGATTAACTTCAAGAAGAGAATGACTCGCTGTATTTCAATTTAGCAAAATCTAGGCCTGGATAATCCTCGTGAGGTATCATGAAATTTGCAAAATTTTGAGACACAATAGAGATGACTTGTATGAGTGTTTGACAGCATACTCAAAGTCGTCTTGAGCATTATTGGTCATAGGGATGAATTATATGGTAACCATGGGACAGAGTTCTAAGAATGTTGCTTTGCATACATTCAACCTATCCGGACATCGGGAGCCATTGCTAGATGGTAACTTCGATTGATATAAAAATTGGATTCTGTACTACCAACTTAGGTTTGAATATATGAGGTCACACATATTAGAGCTTGTAATCTGATCGGATGGTTAATTAATGATTAAGAATCATTTCGAGGTCAAACATTCAATACGATTGATGTTTGATCTAATGCAAGTATTGCAGGAGGATTGATTAGCAATTGGATTACTAATTGACTCAATTTGATTGAGCAATCAGACTGAGATCAAGTTTAATTAAATTAAATTTAATTAGAATTAGTTTAAATTTAATTAGATTAAGTCTAATTGACTTATTGGATAAGCCAATTATAAGGAAAGAATAATTTCTTATTTGACTAGGACTTGAATGCACCAGATTGAGATTTAATTAGACTTCTAGTTAGACTAGGATCATCCTTAATTGAATTTCATTTAATCTAGTTTAAATAAGATTTAAATTAAATTTAAAATAATTTTGACCTAGTCAAACAAGAGAAGTTTCAGTTGGATTGGGACTCTCTTTCTTTCACTTGCGCCTAAGAAAGCCCATGCCATATTTTAATTCCAAATTTTTTTTTTATGTTTTCCCATGCCTAATAAAAGGTTTTCCATACCCCATATCAGATTATTTGGAATAAATTTTGACTTGGTCAAAAGCAGAAAGTTGTTAGGATTAGTTTCCTTCTTGGAAGAGCCCTCTTTGACCTAAACTCTTCCCTCCTCTTATGAGCCCACTTTTCCTATGCCTCCAATATTATTTCCATACTTTCTCCCTTTCTTTAGGGCATTGGTTTTCTATTTCACACACCAAAAATCAAGGGAGGGGCATCCAAGAGTTGGACGCCCCATGGAAGTCCTCCTTTGACTAGGTTTTGACCTAATTTTGCAATATAAAAGGGACGTCTCTTGCTTTGACCTTAGAGGATGTAAAAAATCCTAAAAAAATTATGGAAAATTAGAGGAAAAGAAGAAGAATGCATGAAGGATTTGTGGACCAAGATTCATGGAGAAGAGCCTTCAATTAAGACATCAAAGGTTGATGTCTTGAAGAGACAAGGTAAGAGAAGATTGTCTTCTCTTATATTTTTCTTTTATATTTCTCTCTTTCTATTTTATTTATGACTTTTATATGATAAAAATATAAGAGAGAGAGAGAGAAAGGGCTTGAGGAAAGATGGCACCAAGATCCTTAAAGAAAAGGTCTTCATCTGGACATCAATCATTGATGTCATGAAGGCACAAAGGTAAGAGAAAATTATCTTCTCTTTATTTTTTTTTAGTATCTTCTTCTCCATTTTATTTATGAGATTTTTATGAGAAAAATCTAAGGGTGTGAGATCTAGAAAAGTAGAAAAAAAATCTATAGGAGAAGATCTCCTCTAAACCTAGCATAAGAGATGTTTTCAGGACATCAACCGTTGATGTCCTGAAGGAGAAGATTTGTCTTCTTCTAGGATTTTTCATATGTATTTATTTCTGATTTATAGAAGATCCAAGGATTGGATTCCTCCCTCATTCCTCCTCATATTCTTCATCTCTTGGATTGTCCAAGAGATCCGAAGAACATGTATTTGATTAACCATCAGGAGGGATCCATGAGAAGCTAGCACTTCAAGCGGATTTTCATTCGATGAATCTCCGATCTATGTTGTAGGTTCGTGTGGATCACCTATAGAGGTCAGATGCATGTGCGGCTCCAAAGAAAATAACAGATTCAACCACGGAGTTTTTAACCCACGCAAAGATAAGAGATCTGATCTCTTGGTGACCTAGATGTGATCTAGGGTTAGATCTAGAATTATTCTAGATCTAGGTATTGATATGATCAATACCACTTATGATTAATTTAATTTTAGATTTATATTTACATCATAACATGTTATAGATTCTTGATGTAGGATTTTATAATTTGATTACATGCATGTTGTAGATTAAATAGTTTAATCTATATCTTCCGCTGCTCTATATTTCAAAAAAATTTTGAAATCTATGCATGAAATCCTGCATGTTTCCTATCAGTAGTATCAGAGCATCTAGGTTCGATTATAACATGTTTATGTATGCTTTAGATTAAATTTAAAAATTAAAGTTAATTAAAGATCGCACATACTGCCTGTTGTTCACAACGTTTCAGGCATCACCTAACTTTGATACCAATTGTTGCTCCTCCGGTTGCTCGGAGCCACAGCCATAGATACGATCTCTTGCATGAACCTGGGTGTTAATCAAGCAAATTGAAAAAGATCTAAGAAAGATGAGAGAAGCTAGAAATTTTTGCATTGGAACTAGAGAGAAGAGAGAAGAGAGTTAGGAAGAAAAGCTCAATTGTATTCCAACCTTATTATAAAAGTTACAATATCCTAGTTTATATACCATAGAGTTTCCACATTAACCCTAATAAATCTCAGCTCAAAAACTCCCCTAGGCTAACCCAATCCATACATGAATTAGCCCCCTTAAGATCTCTTGAATCAGGCCTTAAGACCCTTAGGATTAACTTAGACCCTAGCCCAAAATAGACCCTGGCGTAACTCTACCTGCGCATTGAGCCGGCTCAGTCTCAGCACTGAGTCAGCTAAGTTTCACTGGGTCGGCTCAGTCTAAAACTGAGTCGCCCAGTCTTATGCCATGCCAGCAGTCCCGGATGCGTAGCTTTCTATTTTGCTTGTGCTTTGAGACTTAGCCGACCCAGTTTTGGACTGAGCCGGCTAACCTACAAAAAATCTTTTTTTCTACAGCCTTCAAGCTCTGGCTTTGGTTCCTTGCTCTACCTTATGTCCTAGGTCTCCGAAGCACCAACCAAACCCCTTGAGGCCCTCAATACCTGAACCTCAAGCCTGTGAAGAGCTACATGCCACCTTCATCCTAAGATAACTCTTGACCTAGCCCAAGGACCATACCTATCCTAGCCTCCCCAGAGCCCTCATCCTAGCTCCACCCATGGCCTTCCAAGGCTTAGGAGCACCACACCACCTACAATCTCCATCTTGGTGCACCCAAGCCTTGGCACACCTAGCAATATCCTCCTATATGATTTCGTTGTCCCTGCATGTCCTGATAGCCCCTCATGCTCATCTTGCCACTGCCATTCTTCTTCAGTTGCTGAGCTTCTTTTGAGGCCTTCAGGACGACCACCTCCACCACTGAAGTTCTTAGCTTGTTCCTCTACACCATCTTTGGAGTTGTAGGTATCCTTCTGCTTGGCAGTTGCATCACTTATTCTGGACTTTTCTTAAGATCATGCAACATTTCTTTACCGATATTCGCCGCATATCTTGATGCTCCACCTAACACTGTCCCCTCAGAGCCACGCCTATCTCCCTGCACAATCCTCTCCTCCTGAATCTGTACAGCGTCAGCACCGATACTGGGATATAGGTCCTTCCTCTACACCCCTTTACTTTGAACCCATGTCATAGCTTCCTCCATCTGTGAAGCCACCTCTGCTTGGTGCTCCACCTGGAGCTGAAGTCCCCTGATGCCACAGAAGTCGACTCTATCTCCAACTCCCTCGAGGCCAACCATCCAACGCTGCACTGCTGGGCTTATCGCTGTACCTCGAACATTGTCGCTGTCCCTTTGAACCCTCTGCACTCTATAGACCTATCCGAAACCATCTTAGATACACCGCACCCTGTGGGCTCCTCCGAGACCATCGAAATTTCATTCGAATCTTCACTTTCAATGACTATACTGATGAAATCCGAGCTTTCTCCTTTCTTGCACTTTTTTCAAAGCGGACACTACCACTTAAAGTGCTCTGCTTCTCCGCACTTGAAGCATCTCTTGGACCCCTTGCTGCCCCTCTATTCGCCCTTCTTCTTTTCTTTCCTATACTTCTCTGAAACTACAAGACTCTCTTGGAAGATCTTCCTCTTCGTCATCTATTTTCACTACTCGTTGAACCTGAGCACTGATATGATCTCCTCGTATACCAGTGTCTCCTTACCATAAAGTAAAGTTGTCACCAACGGATCAAAGCTCTCAGATAGCGAACATAGCAACAATAGACTCTTATCCTCCTCTTCTAAATCCACCCCTATATTGAGCAAGTCCATGCCCATCCGATCGAACCACTGAATATGCCCCGCAACATCCTCGTCCTCCTACATCCGAAGGCTGTACAGTTGCTTCTTCAGCATCAACTTATTGCACATGTTCTTGCTCATGTACAACTATTGTAACTTTGACCATAATCCTTTGGGTGTTCTCTCTTCCAACACACCATACAAATCTCATCCGCCAAATAAGCCCTAATCATGGCACATGCCCTTTTCTCTAAGGACACCCATTTCTTGTCTGTCATCTCCCCTGACCTATCCTCCAAGGTTAAATCCAGTCTCATCTGAACCAGTAGATCCTCCACCCTTACCATCCACATCATAAAATTTTTTTTTCATCAAACTTCTCTAATCCTACCTTCAACCCGCTGTTCTTCATGATCAATCTAAATTAAATAACAGCAAATAGGTAGATCTGAGAAATACCTTGACTAGGGATGGTGGACAATAGCCCTATGATCTCTTTCTTCCTCACGAAGCCTGAAGAAAGCCTTTAGATCTGAATCTCGCTGTTGATCTCTACTGAAAACTGATCTTCTTCCTCTTCCATGCTCAATCGAACTCTAATACCAATTGTTGTCCACAATATTTCAGGCATCACCTAGCTCTAATACCAATTATTGTTCCTACGACTGCTCAAAGCCACAGCCATAGATCGGATCTCTTGTGTAAATTTAGATGTCAATCCAGCAAACTAAAGAAGATCTAAGAAAGATAAGAGAAGCTAGGGTTTTTAGCATTAGAACTAGAGAGAAGAGAGAAGAGAGTTAGGGAGCAAAGCTCAATTGTATTCTAATCTTATTGTAAAAGTTACAATATTCTAGTTTATATATCCTAAAGTTTTCACATGAATCCTAATAAATCTCAGCTCAAAAACTTTCTAGGCTAACCCAATCCATACATGAATTAGCCTCCTTAAGATCTCTTGAATCAGGCCTTAAGACCCCTAGGATCAACCCAGACCCTAATCCAAAATAGACCCTCGCGTAACTCTGCCCGTGTACTGAGCTGGCTCAGTCTCAATACTAAGCTGGGTTTCACTAGGTCGACTCAGTCTAAAACTGAGCCAGCCCAGTCCTATGTCGTGCTAGCAGTTTCGAATGCACAGCTCTCTATTTTGCCTGTGCTCTGAGACTTAGCCGATCCAATTTTGGACTGAGACGGCTAACCTGTAGAAAATTTTTTTTCTGCGGCCTTCAAGCTCCAACTTTGATTTCTTGCTCTACCTTATGTTTTAGATCTCTGAAGCACCAACCAAGCCTCTTGAGGCCCTCAATATCTGAACCTCAAGCCCGTGAAGAGCTACATGCTGCTCCTAGCCCTAGGATAACTCATGTCCTAGCCCTAGGACCACACCTATCCTAGCCTCTCTAGAGCTCTCACCCTAGCTCCGCCCATGGCCTCCCAAGGCTTGGGAGTACCACACCACCTACATTGCCATAAGATTGTCCTATTGTAAGGTTAACCCCTTACAATGAAAAGGTTGTCCTAGTATGTGCTGATCTAAATCAAAATCATAAATTATTTAAATTAGATCTAAAAAAAATTTTAATTTATTTTTTTAATTTAAATCTAAAATTTAATAGATATTAGATCTCTTTTAGATTATTTAGATTAGATCTAAATAATATCAAGATTGTACATACTGCCATAAGGTTGTCCTGCTGTAAGGTTTACCCCTTACAATGGAAAGGTTATCCTATTATGTGCTAATCCGAGAAACCTAAGTCATAAATGTATTAGATGAGATCTCAAGTAATTTATAATTTATTTTTAAATTTTACATCTAATTTTAAATGGTTTATGATCTGATCCACATGATGCATTTTATGTTTAAATCTAATCTTCTTATTACATATGTTGATATGTAATTTTTATTTTGAATCTAGAATGTATATGTATGACATATTTATTTTATAGATATTAAATTGCAAACTTACTTTCTGCAAAAATCTAGATTTAAAATCCTAGGACATGATCTAAATAATGAAATAAATCAGATCTAAAACTATATATTGAATATGATTCAATACAATTTGAAAATATTTCAGACAATAAAATCAGAAACTAGTTCTAAGATTCCATAACCTAAACCCATAAGGCTTGAACTTAATTGAGAATTAAGTGATTGTTTAGGATCTAGGTTTGTGATTTGAAGATCCTAAGATAATTTCATAATACATGGGTTAAAAAAAAATGGGTTAGCTTTGATCAGGTCCTTAACTGTGTTAGACCTAGGGTTAGATTAAATATAGACATAGTTAAGAAATTGATCAAACCTATTTAATAGTTAATTAGGATTAGATCATTTCTATAGATCACTTAAATAGTTGTAGTTGATCAAAGTCCATACATCTAACAAATGAATGCTGATCGTGGCTCAATAGTCGAGCCCGAGTCTTTAGGCAGACCAAATCAAAACTGACAAATTAGTTGGTGTCTAAGGTAAGTCTGGCATTCCAGATCGATGGTTTTTAATTGGCAGCCTGCTTACCTAACTATTTCTGATGGTGTCTAAGGCAAGCCTTGGCAGATCCTTCCACCAATCTCACTTACCTGGCCAATGTGATTAATCAAGTTTTTGATTAGGTTGCTCATTAATTCATGCTAACCCATGTCACATAGAAAATCAGTGAGATTGATTTTATTCAGTGAGACTGATTTAGGTGCCCATGGACCGTAATTGACTCTAGTTCTCATCAGTAACTTACGAAGTCAATGGGAGGACTTGACTTGGTGAAGTCAATGGAAGCAAATTGGTCCATATCCTTTCAATCCTTAAATCACTAATAATTTAAATTTTCTAAAATTATTAGATCCTTAAAATGATAAAATTATGGGGATAACGGAGTCATAGCCTCCCATTAAGGTGTTTGATAATAGGTCCATTAACTCAATAATTATTAGAGGCCCAAAGGCCTGGTGCTTGTTGACTAATGAAATTATCATCCATCATATGACGACTTGGATGTATCTCTTTAATGGTGGTTGAGTTGGCCAATCAAAGTTGGGCTTGATCATTCATTGGTTGGATGCGCCAAGTATGGTCATGTTAATGGTTGGACCTAACTAGATCCTTTTCTGAGAAGGCCAAAGCCAACTGATTAGAGCCTGAGATAAAATTAAAATTACTCAAAATTATTTAGAGAAATAATTGGTTATGAACCTATCCTTAGATGTATATGGATGGGCCAATCAAAGTTGGGCTCGTGTGCAGTCTATATGGATTCTAGTACCTACTAGAAAATTAAAGTAATTTCTCGAATTGAAGGTAGAGGCTACCAGTTCAAATAAAATAGTGGGAGAACCTTTAGACTAAAGTCCAAGTCTTTAGGCTTAAAATGATTCATATACAATAGGTCATTGTTCTCTATTAAGACTAAATCCTAATTGCTCCTATCACTATTAGACAATGAAGACTTATGGATCCAACTTTGATAATCAGTATCGAAAGTTGAATATTGATTCAGCAGTACGAATGGATTCGTATTGGGATTTCTAAGCCCAGTCAAAATAATTAGTCCAAGATTAATCCAAATCAGACATAGTATTTCTAATGTCCGAAATAAGGTCATAGGAAGAAGATTTGTCTTGCTTTCCTTGACCACAACAGGCTGAACAAGAAAAAAGAGCAAAAGTTGCTCATTAAAGACGTTATATGATAACACCTTAAAACTTCTCTGTATATAATTCTACTACCTGGGTATTAAATACCAATGGTCTTATATAATTTATTGCAAGGAGATAAGTAGAATGTACACATTCTAGTTAGATTATGTCATAGATGTCTATGTTTGGCATTATAGGCTTAGTCATATTGACAAGAATAGGATAAATGGGTTAGCTTGAGAGGAAAACCTCGATATCAATGATTGTGAATCATTGATAGCCTGTGAATTTTGTCTTCTTAGAAAGATGACAAAGTCACCTTTTACTGGAAAAGGTGAGGGAGACAATAACGTTCTAAGTCTCATACATAGTAATGTATGTGGACCTTGAACTTAAGTGCTAAAGGAAGACATTAATATTTCATTACAGATGACCTATCTAGACATGGGTACGTCTGGGATGAATCATTTAAAATATTCAAATGATTCAATAATGAAAAAGAAAAATAAACTAGATAAGGTATTAAAACTCTTCAATCAGATCGAGGAGGCAAATATTTATCCAGTGAGTTTGTGACATATCTAGGAGAGAATAGGATTCTCTCTCAGTGGATTTCTTTTCAGAACACAGTGTATCTAAAAAAAAAAAAACTTTGTTAGATATGGTTTAATCCATAATAGGGTATACTTGTTTGCCTATTGCAGGATTGTGCTCTTGTGACTATTTTTTTACTCTAAAAATTTATACTGAGTTAATCTATTGCATTGACTCCATATGGGATATGGATTGGGCATAGACTTAGACTCTCTCACTTTCGGATTTGGAGTTGATCAACCTATGTCATATATTTGCATACAAATAAACTTGGATCCTAGTCTAATAAGTGTTTAAGGGTTATTTATTCTGCTATACTAAAGAACATCATATGTTCATTAATAGTAGGGCATTTCTTTTAGAAAGGAGTTTCTTAGAGAAGAAACCGATGCCTGTCAAGTTGAACTTGTAAAAGTTTGATTGGTAGAAAGGAACCGACGTTATCTGATAAACCTATAAAACTAAATTTGATCAGATCAAATTTGGAGCCCATTAAAATGTCATCTTTAAGAAGATCTGATAGAGTACCGTGTTAGTCGGACAGATACTTCAGTGTCTAGGTTCGAGATGGCAATCATGTTGAGCTCAATGAAAACAATAAGGATCCCATCACCTATAAGGATATAGTGCAGTGGCCTAATTTTGAGAAGTGGCTTGGAGCCATATGATCCAAATTGAAGTCTATGAAAATCAATAGTGTATGGATACTAGTTGATCACCTGAAGGGATAAAATCCATTGGGTGTGAATAAATTTTTAATAAGATTAGAGTAGCACAGACGGAAAGGTAAGAACCTATAAAGCCTATCTGAGTATCATCTCAGAGTTCGAACATACATTCTGAACGTATATCTTAGTTATGAACAAAGACAAACCCTGCTCTTATTATTGGGCAAAATATTTATAGTGTTATTTCTTGTGATGTTTGAGGATGAAATTCTCTTAATCCGGAATAGCATTCCAACATTGCAAAGAATAAAGTTTAGCTGTCATCTTATTTATCCATGTACGAGATTAGACATGGTATACTTACTAGAGGTAGTAAGCAGATACCAGTCTGATCCAAGTTAGAGCCACTGGAGGATTGTATAGACAATCCCTATGTATTTGAAAAATACTAAGGTCCAGTGACTCAAATATGGAAGTACTGACTTAAAATATATGGGTATTTTGATTTCAGTCAGAACAAGATGATAAAAAAAGAATGTCGACTCATACCCTCATTGCAAGAGCAATCTGCTGGAAAGGTTCCAAGCAGGATACTTTAGCCTATTCAGTTAGTGATATAGAGTATATCATGGCATATGTTGCTGCCATATAAGCTGTGTAGTTACTGAGGTTCATTAGCAGGTTGGGAGTGGCAACCTCCAACCATGGTCCAGTCCTATCGCAGCACTGGAGCCATAGCTCAGGCTAAAGAACCGAAGGACCAGCATATTCTGCATCATTTTCATTTTAGATATTTGATCTGGGTGATGTTGATCTTTAGAAGATCGATGTAAAAGGAGAACTTGATCGATCCATTTGCTAAGACCTTAAAACTAAGGAGTTCTACGAACTTAAGTGGAAGATAGGATATTTGATATCGTTCTGATTGGCTTTAGTCTAAGTAAAAGTTGTTGAAAAATGTATCCTAAAGCCAATCATCTAAGTAGTAAATGATTGAAATTAGTATATGAATTATCTAATAATAATAGTAATTTGATTATTTCATCCTAAAAATTCTATCTTTCTTAAATGAACTCCTAAATTATGATGAAGTCTTTAGAACTACAATCAATCGATAAAGAAGGATTTATCGAATGGTTCTTAAATTATTCACGATCAAATGATAAGTTATTAACAAGAATGATAACTTATCGAGTGTAGGTTACTATATGTCATATGCGTTGGTTGTCCTCGTAACCAAGTGATGTGGAAATACTAGTATGGCATCCAAGTAAGATGTAGGAGTACATCTGCACTGAACGTGACCAATGTAGCACTCTACTATCAAGAGTAGCTAGCTAAGGCAAATGGATATAAGTGTCCCTCCGATTTGAGATCGCTACAATGACTTGCGAGCAACTCACTGCTGTACTTTGGTACTGGACTGTCTGTATTTCTAATATAGGTGATAGAAGGTTTCTGGGTATAGTCAAGTACTTGTAGAATCGATGTATGAGTCAAGATGGGATTGACCACTCCTGATTAGCTTTAGGAAGAGAATGACTCATTGTGTTTCAATTTAGCAAAACCTAGGCTTGGGTAACCCTCATGAGATGTTACAAAATTTACAAAATTTTGAGACATAATAGAGATGACTTGTATGAGTGTTTGATAGCATACTCGAAGTCATCTTGAGCATTATTGGTCATAGGGATGAATTATATGGTAACCATAGGCCAGGGTTCTAAGAATGTTGCTTTGCATACATTTGACCTATCCGGACATTAGAAAATAATGCTAGATAGTAACTTCGATTGATACAGGAATTGATTTTTGTACTATAGACTTAGGTTCGAACCTATGGGGTCATACATATTAGAGCTTGTAACTTGATCGGATGGTTAATCGATGATTGAGAATTATTTCGAGGTTAAACATTCAATGCGATTGATGTTTGACCTAATGCAAGTGTTGCAGGAGGATCGATTAGCAATTGGATTGCTAATTGACTTAATTTAATTGAGTAATCAGACTAAGATCAAGTCTAATTGAATTAAATTTAATTAGAATTAGTTTAGATTTAATTAGATTAAGTCTAATTGATTTATTGGATAAGTCAATTGCAAGAAAAAAATAATTTCTTGTTTGATTAGGACTTGGGTGCACCTGATTGACTTAAAATTTAAATTAGATTTAAATCTTGATTTAATGTAATTTAATTAAGCTTCTAGTTAGACTAGGATCATCTTTAATTGGGTTATATTTAATCTAGTTTAAATAAAATTTAAATTAGATTTAAAATAATTTTGATCTAGTCAAATAAGAGGAGTCCCAGTTGGACTGGGACTCTCTCTCTTTCACTTACACCTAAGAAAGCCCATGCCATATTTTAATTCTAGATTTTTTTTCTATGTTTTCCATGCCTAATAAAAGGTTCCCATGCCCCATATCAGATTATTTGGAATAAATTTTGACTTGGTCAAAAGTAGTAAGTTATTGGGATTAGTTTCCTTCCTGGAAGAGCCCTCTTTGACCTAAACTCTTCCCTCCTCTTGTGCGCCCACTTTCCCCATACCTCCAATATTATTTCTGCCCTTTCTCCCTTTCTTTAGGGCATTGGTTTTCTATTTCACACACCAAAAATCAAGAAAGGGGCATCCAAGAGTTGGATGCCCCATAGAAGTCCTCTGACTAGGTTTTGATCTAGTTTTGCAATATAATGGAGATGCCTCTTTCTTTGATCTTAGAGGATGTGAAAAATCCTTAAGACATTAAAGGTTGATGTCTTGAAGAGATAAGGTAAGAGAAGATTATCTTCTCTTATATTTTTCTTTTATATTTTTTTCTTTCTATTTTATTTATAATTTTTATATAATAAAAATTTGAGAGAGAGAGAGGAAGGGCTTGAGGAAAGATGGTGCCAAAATCCTTAAAGAAAAGATTTTCATCTGGACATCAATCGTTGATGTCATGAAGGCACAAAGGTAAGAGAAGATTATCTTCTCTTTATTTTTTTTTTTTTGAGTACCTTCTTCTCTATTTTATTTATGGGATTTTTATAAGAAAAATCTGAGGGTGTGAGATCTAGAAAAGTAGAAAAAAAAATCTAGAGGAGAAGGTTTTCTTTGAACCTAGCATAAGAGATGTTTTTAGGACATCAACCGTTGATATCCTGAAAGAGAAGATTTGTCTTCTCCTAGGATTTTTCATATGTATTTATTTCTGATTTATGAGAGATCCAAGGATTGGATTCCTCCCTCATTCCTCCTCATGTTCTTCATCTCTTGAATTATCCAAGATATTCGAAGAACATGTATTTGATTAACCATCAAGAGGGATCCGCAAGAAGCTAGCACTTCGAGCGAATTTTTATTTGACGAACCTTCGATCTATATTGCAGGTTCGTGTGGATCATCTGTAGAGATCGGATGCATGTGTGTCTTCAAAGACAACAACGGATTTAACCACAAAGTTCTCGACCCACATAAAGGTAAGAGATCTGATCTCTTGATGACCTAGATGTGATCTAGGATTAGATCTAGAATTATTCTAGATTTAGGTATTGATATAATCAATACCACTTATAATTAATTTAATTTTAGATTTATATTTACATCATAACATGTTATAGATCCTTGATGTAGGATTTTGTAATTTGATTACATGCATGTTATAGGTTAAATAGTTTAATCTATGTCTTCCGCTGCTCTATATTTCGACAAAATTTTAAAATCTATGTATGAAATCTTGCATATTTTCTATCATTTTGATCTAAAATCTATGAAATATATATGACATATATAATTTTTTCATATCTAAAACTAACATAGAATATATGTCATATATGCAAAATTAGATCTAAAATTATGATTAAAATAATTTAAAAATATTTTTCAAAAATCTCGTTTGCATTGTACTAGAACAACCTTATGTTAGTCCAATGCAAATCTTAATAATTTTAATTTTAGATCTAATATTAAAGAGGATATATCTAATATATCTAATTTCAAATTTAATAAAATTCACATCATATGTAAATTAAATTTATAATTTTAGATGCATGAACATTAATTAATCTAAATTTTGGATCTAAAAATAGCTTTTTAGATCTTGAAATCCATCGCATGAATTTCAAGCATTCAAATTTTAAATCTAAAAATTGATTTTCAGATCATGAATTCCATCCCCTCAATCATGAATATTCTTAATTTTAGATCTAAAAATCAAATATTCATATCTAAAATTATCTTTATAATTAATTAAAAATTAGATTTTTAAATCAAAAAATAATTTTTAGATCTGATATCAAGATCTTAACCTTGCATTAATGAGATAGTTCTGATACCACTATTGGATTTTGTGATCATATGGCGAAAGGTATACATGCTGAAATTTCAAAAATTTTGAAAACATACAAAGTATGCAGCGGAATAAAATAATTTTTAATTAGATCTAATCTAATCTAGCATGCATTGAGATCAAATCTCATAATCTATGAATCATTATATATACAAGATAAAATCTGAAAGGAGGATGTAAATTTTATCTTTGTGTGGGTAGATCTTCACGGCAATTCGATGATCTGAGAATGTTTTCAAGATCTCTTTGTAGTCGTATAAATATCTGGCCTCTATGGATATCCATCAAGGTTGATCTGATCAAGAGGTCTCAAAATCACCTGGGTGCTAGCTCCCTTGTAGAGATCATTCTCTGGATTATCGAATCGATTTGATCTTTTGATTCTCTTCTCCAAAAAATCAAATAGATGTATAGGAGAAACTTGAAATCAGATCAAATTTGATTTCTTTTTTCAGTTTTCTTTCCTTAAGAAAAAATCAAGATCTACAGAAGAAGACAATAAATTAGATCTCTTGTTCTTCCTTCTTGTCCAACCCTTGAACTAGATATGAGGAGAGGAAGAGGAGAATCGTCGATCTCATAGACCAAGAAATAATAAATTAGATCTAATCTAATTTTAATGTCCAACTCTTGGACATCTTTGGAAGAGAGGAAGAGGGAGAAATGTCCAACTCTTAGATAAGGGAGAGAGAGAGGGAGTTACCTTCAATAACCAACCATTGGTTGTAAAAAAAGAAGAGATAGGAGGGAAAAGAAGCGTCCCATCTAACGTACCCAAGCTCTCATTTTCTCATGCCAATCTATCTCCATGGGGTGTCCAAATATGATCTAATCTCTCAGCTGGAAGGTGCCCCATCTTATCCCTATTTAAATCCCAAGGTAGTTAGGATTTAGGGATAGAGATAGAGTTATTTTTTGTTTAAGACTCTTCCTATTAGTTACCGCCCATTACCTTTCTCTCCAAAAAATTCTCCACGCCAACTAATCCCACTCCCTCTTCCTTTTTTACGTGAAAATATGAGGCATGAAACCTTATGGGGCATGGGGCTTTATGGCTTGATCTCCTCCTTGTTTGATTTGGTCAACATCAAGTCCAAATCTAAGTGGTAGTTAGAGTCTAATTTAGATTAGGTTAAGTCTAATCCTATTAGACTAATAAAATTCAATCCAAATCAAATTAAAATCATATCTAATTAAATTAAATATGATTTAATTTGACTAAGACCCTATCCCAATCAAATATTACTAAAGATTAGGTCAAACTTAATCAATATAAGTTTGGATCAAGTATTCATTAGGTCTAATCTCATTAGACTTGTAAAACCTAATTTAAGTCAAACTTAAACCAAGTCTAACCAAATTAAATCTAATTTAATTTAATTAGGATCTAATCCTAATATTTGATCAAACCAAATATTATGTAATAATTATAATTTAGTTTTTTTACAACTTACTAACTCTTAGCAAGTTCTCAATATAATTTTTATATTTAAGTCCAATCATCAATTTAATTGATAATTAAGACCACTTGCGATTTATGATTCAAAATCATAATTCAACGATCCGATCAATCAAGATCTCTTTTATATGTGATTCCATAGGTTCTATTCTATTTGATAGTGAGAAATATTTTAATCTTCATCAAAAATTATTTAAACTCCTTTTAATAGATTAGAATAATTTTAACTCATCAATCGAGAATTATTGATCATCAAAATAATTCTCATTGGTCCAACAATCTACTAGTGACACCTAGCAGTATGTAGTGGCAACCCAGTAGAATAGAAGGATAAATCTATAGGTATAGTTATCATGTGATTCAATTCTTCTATCGTGAGTCCCAATAAAATAGAAGGTTATTCTGTCATATATAAGATTTAATCAGCATGAGTTCAAATCATGAAATCTCATGAAAATCTTTTTTTCATAGTTCACTATGCTATGGCCATGACCTTATAAACTTGACTTCATAAATTATATAGGACTACTCTTCAACTACTAAGATCGATAGATCCCATCTAAATGCACACCCTACTCCTACAGCCAACCTACTATAGCTAATGTCCACTACAAGAATCCATATGGCTAGGAACCATAGTTATATATAGTCAAATTACAGCAATCTCATTATGAACAGCTGAGGCACCATAGATCAAAAAATCACTTACATAACTACAACATTGAGAATGTCACTGATGAGTGAGTAGAGATCTAAGTGACTTCTCATCTTGGTCATACTTAGTACCATTGTTCTCTAATAATTACCTATACTTTCACTTCAGTATTCTCACACTATAGACTTGAGACTCGTCTATCCTAAGAAAAGCGATCCGTGCACCAATCAGATCAATCATCATCTCCGTGATGATCCATCGATTAGAAGTAATTTAGATATTAACCATCAATGATATATGTCTTAAATTTTCAACTCTTGAAAATATGTATCATCATCTTGTTAATTCTCTGGACGATTCATGGACACATGAACTATATGAATGAAATTAGCTATCCTAATTAATTAAGATCAAGTATAAAATTATGTTCTAGAAAGAATTAATATGTCAGTCTAATTGGCTTTTAGGGCATACATATAATAGTCCTCACTATGGGAGGTTGGTAGAGAAAGTCCTTACCTTCGATCTCTGTAAGGATTTAGGACCGAAAGGCACTAGTCAATGGAGCATAGATGTTGTAGCATTGAGGTGGGCTTTTTTGCTTGAGAGTATTTGCCAGTCATGAGGATTTTGCTTGGTTTGGATGCACCTCCTCCCACGCATGCTTCTTTTTGCTAAGGTTCCATCCTCTTCTTGTCGATGCACCAATCAGCCTTCTTTGACCTACATATATTTGCGGGCATGGGCGAGGAGGTCGGCATAGTCCCTCGGATACTTCTTATCAAGGAAGAAGATGAGGTGCTCATTGCAAAGGCCTCGCTTTAGGACTGACATGGTAATGGCTTTATTCAAATTGCGGACTTTGAGAGTGGCCGCATTGAACTACATTACGTAGTTATGCAGAGATTTCTCCTCTTGCTGGAGAAGAGGTTGTCCGAGGTCCTTGGTTGAACTCAGCTATTGCTAAAATGAGCAACGAACTAGTGTCTAAGCTGCTTAAAAGAAATAATGGACCCCAACTGGAGTCTAAAGTACCAAACTCGTGCCGTCTTTTTTAGAATTACTAGGAAAATGAGGTAGAGGAGGACATTCAAAACACATTGGAGCATCATGAGGACTTTGTAGCCCTTCAAGTGGTCCAAGGGGTCGGTGGAGCCATCGTATGGCTCAACAGCTGGCATCTTGAACCAACTCAGAATCATCTCCTAGAGAATAGCATGAGTGAAAAGCGTGCGGGAACTGAGACCAAAGGTCTCATCATTCCCTCCACCATCCTTCTCGACCTGAGCCAGATGTTGTTTGATCTCACAAACCCTTTGTTGAAGGTTCGACTCCTGACAAGACTATTAAGGCCGAGGGGAGCTGCTTGGGGTCGACTCTTCGCTAGAAGTAGGGGATCGTCGATGCCACCCATCTTGGGTGGACCCATGGCAAGACGGGGATCGCCGATCTACCACTATTCCATCACTTGCTGTAGGTGCTGGATGGCATCAATTAACACCTAGACCTAACAGACCAAGTTGTTAAGCTGCTAGGGATCCACCATCACGGGCAGTTGTGTTGGCTCCGTAGGCTCCTAGGTGGTGGATGGTTGATTAGTCATGCCTTGGCTTCGTCGAGTGATCGGGCGGCAGGAGGTCGTGGAATGATTTTGTCGAGGTATCTACTCTCTCAAGTTAAGCTATTCTGGGTTCCTTTCTTTACTGCTAATCTATTACCGTGGGATCCCGACTTAGGTCAAAGCCACTGGACGAAGATGGAGACCAAGGAGGAGGACAACGATCAGACCTGCAAAACAAGTTTCTCGCTAGAGTTGGCTCCGGTAGGGATCCTCTTGATGCATGCAAATCTGTCGCTATAGCAAGTACACCGATCGACCTAGTAACAAAGTATATGAGTAGAGTATCATCCCTTGAGGATTGAAAATTAAGTACTAAAAAATTCTTTTCCAAACTTTATTTAGAAATTAATTTATAAAAAATAAAAAAAATAAAAAAATAATTAAAAAATTATAAGAAAATAAAGATGGCATAATTATTAGGATTAAATTCAAGAATAGTAGAATACTAAGGCAATCGATTCACCAACTCAATTAATATAATATTTCAGTAATCATGTAAATTAGATTAATTTTGTTTCGTGTGATGGTGGAGTCTTCTAAGATATTCACTATCTTTTGGTCCAGGCGTAGCAAAACTATCAATATTTATTAACTACCTTTTGGTCTAGACATAATTTAAATAAATATTAATGCATTAAGTTTTATAAATTTTTTTAATTAAAATATGCTACATCCAAAGCGTACTAAAATGACCACATACATAAGAATCTCAATTCGATTCAAACATAAGGCATATAAATCGAGAAGCATTGACATCGATGTACTTGGTCCGTATCATTTATGTCCATCAAAATAATTAAAAGATGGCTGGTAATTTAAAAGTATTAAGAACATATTTATATAATCATCATGAATAAAATATAATTCTAAAATTCAATCATACTGAATATTGCATTAAAAGAGTGGCTATACCTTAGCCTTAGTAAAATAAATTTAGTTCATGATAAAAAGAACAAAAACAACCAATAAAATAAAAAGCATAAGAAAATCCAAACAGATGATTGCTTGTTGCTGAATTTTGTCGTTGATCGTTGCTCTTGGCATAGAGAAATTGATGGAGAAGAGCCGCTGGTGGATGTGCTGGACTTGGAAGATGAATAGAGGAGAAAGAAGGAAGAAGAGAGAAAAAAAAGAGCTTTCTCTCTCTCTCTCTTATCACAAACCTCTCTCTTGATTCAAAACCCTAACTTTTCTCTCAAATCCCCCCTCCTCTATTTCTATTCTACCTAGCTCTGCTCTATAGCTCTGCTACTCTACGTCTGCCTCCTCTATTCGATAGCAGGTCTTTAAATAGGCTGAAGAGGCTGCATCGATAGAAATCCTGATGAGATTGGGATTAGAAGTCCTGAGATAACTCAAATAGAGACCTTCTAGTGTTAATACAAGATTCTAGATCTTCTTGGCCATCAAATAGGCATCGAACAAATCAAAATAGGCAAAAACATCCCTCTCAAAATCCTAGATCATGTTGGATGAATTTATGGCCATCGGATCTTCTCTACTAATTGATTCCGCGCCGTTGGATGGCACTGAAGGAGGCCTAGGCTGCTTAATCAAAATAGAAATTCTTTCCCACAATTGGATTTCCATCGACAGCCATATCAACCGTTGGATCGCGCACTGGGTTAAATTAGCCTGAAAACCACTGCAACCGTCCGATCTAAACCAGCATCATCCTCAACCACACGATCGTGCCATCCCCCTGTGTAGACCATGCGTGAACCGCGCATTGCACAGACTGCTCTAGTCACAATCCACCATTCCAAGTGAAATACTGAAAATGCCCTGGCCGTGCATACTGTTCTGGCTCACGATGAGCCATGTGGTTTCCTGACATCATTGTGAGGTTAGCTGGGCCGGCTGGTTCAGCGCATGGGTTGTTGCGGTTGGGTCAGGCCATCTAAGCTAATTTTTTGAACCAATTTGGTCTGCACCGACTGGCTCTTTTTTATTTTATTTTATTATTTTTTTAATATTAATTTTGGAGCCAATTAAAGTTTGATTCACTTTTAAAAAAAAAAATCAGAAAATCGAGCTCTTCTCGTTGTCGGCCTTCTTTCCTGCATAAGATCAATAAAAATATTAATTTTTTAAAAATAAGATAAATTATTTTATAATTTAATATTTTTATTAGTATATTTATAACACTTATCATCTCCGACGCTCAAGTCAAGGATCTGCAGAATAGATGAGAGAGATAAAGCGTGATAGAATGGGTTGTATACCTTTTCGGAAGTCTCTTGATTTCTCTATTTATAACTTGAAATCATAGCCATAAAATGGGAAAAAGCGGTGGGAGGCTTTGCCCTCTCTCAATCACAACATTCCGCGAGTTCTACTTGGATTTTTCGAAGTCTGACCACTCTGTCCACTAAGGATCAGCCACTCTTGTTAATATTTTTGATATGGTCTCCTGGAGTTTGATGTAACTACATGCAGTGTATAGTCAACCGTCTCTTTTAATGGTTTGATTCGATGAGAACCATCAATCCCATTTGGGGTGGCAGTTGTAACAAGGGATGAAGAGGGTGCAATCTAATGACTCACCATATGGGTTGGGGAGATAGCTGGTGGCCAATATCAATGCTTTTGATTTGGGAATTAGTGGCTGATGGGTAGGGCCTCAAGAATCATAGTCGATGTGCCAAGATTTAGTAACATGGATTAAACAACTTTGCAGTATGGGTTTATTGGTTGATCATAAATTAATCATGATATTTAATTAAATTTAAATAAATTTAGATTTTTAGTCTGATCATGATATTTTAAAGGTGACAGAAGGATGGTCGGACCTGGTTCAGGGATTTTGAACTGGGAGAAGGGGAGGAAACTGGAACCGCAGGCATCACCCTTCCCGAGTTGGCGGTGGTCCTGTTCGTTCTCATGGCTGGCTTCTCCCTTGTGCTTGGCTCACGTGGCGCAATACGAAAAAGCCTCCTTTGCATCCTGCATTATAAAGTCCCATTACAGTGTTTTTAAACGCTAGCTGGTACTTTTTCGGGTTTTTTTTTTTTTTGTTACAACGCTAGCCAGTACTTCAGTAGCGGTAGTGCAAGACTTTGTTTTGAGTCCGGCATCAGCTTTTGCCCACGCGGCTGGTCGCCTCGATGTTTCGTTTTTGGCCGTTTCCTATTTCCAGTATCCTTCACTCGTCTTTCTTCTCCAGTTCTCCACCACCTTCACGACTGTCCAGACCGTGCAGCTTATCCTTCTTGTGCCGGATCAACAATTCTGGTTCTCGTCGGCTTAAACCTTTGATGTGGGTGGACTGGCACCACACCGCTTTTGTACAAGCATGCAGCTTTTACTTTCCCACGAATGATTAACATGTTAGCCTACCTAAAGCATATAATTTCAGCAACCATATGATGAATTGGGCCATGGGCCGCACTAATTGGCCCGTCCAATTACCTTGCTATTTTCCAAGAAAAATATTTTGTCCATCATGTGGAAGCGCTGTCCATGATGATCGCATGAATCTAAATGAAAAAAATATATAATATTTTATTAAAATAATTTTTTTTCATTCAAATCCATGAGTCAAACGTCATGGATGGTGAAAAGCTCCCCGTCCGTCGGCGGTGAGTGAAGAATTTTCTATTTCTGAATTAAATGTCAAATGATGAGCACCTTTACACTGCTTATAAGTCACTGATAATAGAAAAGACTTGCGCAAAACTTATAAACATTAAATATCTAAAAGAAACTTTGTCCAGATAACGAATGGAAAGATGAACTTAAGACATGCAGGGAAAAGTACTACAAGCCATCAACCTATCCGCTCACTTCATTGCAGCCATTAATCTGTGAACAAGCGAGCAGCGGTAATGACGTCAAAATAATGTGCGATGGATGCATGGGAATCGCCTCCTCTCCTCTGACATATCTTGGCTTTTATCCAGTTCGTCGTTTGTTAGTAGCTAAATAATCTCAATTCCCCCGCAACCATTGCCTCCAAATTCTACGATCCCAACTCAGAGGAATCCAGCCCTACAGAAGGGTCCGTAGCCCACCACTTTTGACTGCATTCCTTCTCCTCGAAAGCCTGAGACGCCCAAATATACCAAAAGGAGGAGGAGGAGCAATGCGAGACTTGTGAGGAAAAAGCGCAACCCTGCATGCATTTGGTAAACGGTAGGCTGGTTGGGGGTGGGGACCGTCCGCGTGTGGATAACCTGACAAGGAGATAAGATCGTGCCGCAATCCACGGCACCGTGTCTCCGTGGCAAAGTGGGTCGCACGTGCTCAGAGCAAGGACATGGGTTCACATGGCTGGATGCGGTTTAGTTGGATCACGTTCCGGTTCGAATTTGGTACTCAAGCTCTCACTGACCCCAACATCCTCTAAAAATACGTATGCTCCGAATAAAAAAAAAAGTTTACAAAGACATGTTTGGTTGCAGGGAGCTGGAGAGATAAGCGGCCCGCATATTGGCGATTTAGTTGAAAGGAGGTTTTCTTTTTTATTCTGATTTAGTAGATAATGACAATATCTTAATTCTTAAAATTTAATTTTTATTTTTTTAATATTTAAATTTTATTTTAATTTTAATTTTAATCATGAATCAAATACGTCATACGGTAATTTCAATTCCTACTCCGATCTATACCAATTCTGGCAAAATATCTATAGTTATAAAGGAAATAGTATATGGTTGTTATTTGTTTGTCATTATAAAAATATTAAGAATTCTCATTTGTTGGATTCACTTATTTTTTTAAAAAAATAATTGTTAATTGTATGGTGCAAACATTATCTATTATACATGAAATTAAAAATTATTTTTTGAAGCAGCATGAATATTTGAATTTAGAAAATATTTTATTTAGTTATGATTGCTTGCTTGAGCAAAAATGGTTCACTTGAAAAAAAAAAAAAAATATATATATATATATATATATTATTTTTAGAATCAATGTGTACAATCAATATATAAAATACAATAGAGCTAGAAATAAGGAGATAAATTAGCACAAAAACAAAAAAAAATATATTTTAGCTCCTAAATCAAGAAACTAAAATATATCACAACTATATAATCTCTAAACTAGAAAAGTAAAATATATCACAACTATATAATCTCTAAATTAGAAAAGTAAAATATATCATAACTATACAATCTCTAAATATAGATTTATGAAAAAAAATCTCAACACTCCCTCTCAAGTTGGTGCATAAATATCATACATGCCCAACTTACCAAAATATTTTAAGAATACTTGATTTGAGACTGCTTTAATAAGGATATCAGCCAATTGATCCTCAGATTGAATCTTAGGCAACTCCATAATTTTTCCATCTAACTTTTTCTTAATAAAAAATTTGTCTACCTCAACATGCTTTGTTCGATCATATTGAACCGAATTATGAGCAATATCATATGTTGCTTTATTATCACAAAATAGTCAAATTGATTGCCTCGATAGGTAACCCAAATCTTGTAAAAGAAGTCTTAGCCATAAAGCTTCACAAAGTTCAAGTGCTATACCTTTGAATTCAGCTTCTGCATTTGAGCGAGCAATAACATTTTGTTTCTTACTTCTCCATGTAATAAGGTTACCACCCATAAACGTGAAGTAACCAGAAGTTGATCATCTATCATCTATTGCTCCAGCCTAATCAGCATCTATATATACATCTATGCCTTGATAGTCTATATTTTTGGTGAACAATATTCTTTATCCAGGAGCAGACTTCAAATACCTCAAAATATGCATAACAGTATTCATATATTATTCTCCAGGATTATGCATAAATTAGCTGACAATACTTAATGCATAGGCAAAATCTAGTCTTGTGTGTGCTAAGTACGTCAGCCTCCCTACAAGTCTTTAATATTTTTCTTTATCAACTGGTACTTAGTCTGATTCAACACATAACTTCAAGCCTTTCTCCCCTGGTGTATTAGCTAGTTGGCATGCTGACATACCAGTCTCTTGTAATAAGTCTAATGCATACTTTCTTTGAGACAAAAAAATTTCTTTCTTGGATCTAGACACTTCGATCCCAAGAAAATATTTCAAGGAACCAAGATCTTTCATTTCAAGTTCTCTAGACAAGTACTCCTATAGTGCCTTCCTTTCTTCTGGATTATTTTCTATAACCACCATATCATCCACATACACAATGAGAGCAATGATCTTACCTTGCTATTTCTTTAGAAATAAAGTGTGGTCTGAATTACTTTGATGGTATCCAAATGCTATTATAGACTTTGTGAATCTTCCAAATCATGCTCTTAGAGATTGTTGCAGCCCATACAATGATTTCTTCAATCTACACACTTTTTGATAATGCTTTTCTGGTACCATACACCCGGATGGAAGCTCCATATAAATTTCTTCAGATAATTCTCCATGTAGAAAGACATTTTTTACATCAAATTATTGGAATGGCCAATCCAAGTTTACAGCTAAAGATAACAATACTCGAACAGTATTGATGTTAGCTATAGCTACAACTATCTCTGTGTAATCAATCCTATAGATTTGGGTATATCCTTTTGCCATAAGTCTTGCTTTAAATCATTTAATTGTGCCATCTGCTTTATACTTTATAGTATAAACCCATCGACATCCCACTGGCTTCTTTCTCGATGGGCAATCAATCAGGTCCCAAGTTTTATTTTTTTGCAAGGAGTTCATTTCCTTATTCATAGCAGCTTTCCATCTTGGATCAGCTAAAGCTTCCTGCACACTATTAGAAATAGCTATAGTAGATAATTGATTTATAAATGACTAATTTGATTCTGACAAATTATGGTTAGACACATAATGACTCATGGGATATCTAACTTTACTAGAAAGTTCAGGTTCATATATAGGTTTAGGAATACCTCTGGTGAGACGCTCTGGTAGCTATTTTCTGGATAGCTCATGTTCTAGGTCAGGAACATTCTCAATAAATGATTGGTGTGGTATATTAGTGAGGGACTCTTCAATTGGTGGACTTACATCCACTGGTTCAATCACTTCTTCAACTTCCAAGTGTTCATGTTCTAATACACCCCAACAAAATGGGGTCGCAGAGAAACAAGTTATTTGATTAATAATTTTTTATGCTTCAAAATACTGTCAAAGTTTAGAGTTTTGATATTCTCCTCCATTATCACTGTAAAGAATCTGAATCTATGCATTATACTAAGTTTTAATCATTTTATAAAACTTCTGAAATAACAAATTTACTTTACTTTTGGACTTCATTAACTACAACCAAGTCATCCTAGTATAATCATCAATAAAAGTAACGAACCAACGTGATCCACCCAAAATTAGAATTTTGGATGGACCTCATACATCAGAATGGATAACCATAAAAGGAAGAGGACTTTTATTTAAAACTAATGAAAATGAAGTTCGATGACTTTTTGCAAGTTCACAAACATCACAGCAAAAACTAAAAAAATCAAACCTTTTAAATAGATTAGAAAATAATTTTTTGAGATAACCAAAGGATGCATGCCCCAAACGTCGATGCCATAGCCGGATTTCATATTTATTCTTCTCCCACTTAGCGCTATCCACTGTCAAAACTTGATGTAATTTGTCAGAACTCCTTGATGTCAAGTTCAAGTAATATAATTTTTCTCACCTAATACTACAACCAATCGTCTGTTTTGTTTGGATGTCCTTGAAAATACAAAAGTTAAGCCAAAAAATTACAACATAAGATAAGGCTGTGGTTATTTGAAAAATAGATAAAAGATTATAATCTGAGGATGGGACAACCAAAAGAGAATCTAGATTTAGAGTATTGGTTAGTAATTGAGGCCTCATTACCATTGGTAGTAGCAATGAATTTTTGTGAGGATAGATTAAGATGGGTGACCTATCTAGAATCAAATTGTATATGATCTGTAGCACCAGAATTAATTATCCATGCACTATTAGAAATAGGTGTAGAAACATTAAAAATCTTACCATAATTATTTGTAGCTGCTACTAATGCTGAGCCTTTTTCAGCAGCATCATCATCTGTGTTTGTTTCAACAACAATAGCAGTTGGGGTCTTCTTGGAATTCTTTTTCCGAGGTACTCGACTATGATCCTACCATTCTGGATATCCCACAAGTTCATAGCAACGATCTTTAGTATGTCCATGCTAATCATAATGGGTATATTTATAGGTAAATTTTTCGGCATCCTTAGTTGTCTTTGGTCGATTTCAAGTCACCATTGTAGTAGCTTCAGAATTTTCACTCTCTTTTCAATATTGCATGACGTACTGCTTCTCGTCGAATTAATGTATAACATTCTTCCAAACCTAGAACTGGTTCCTTGCATAGAATCTCTCCATGAACTTATTCAAAGTCACCATCTAATCCAGCGAGAAATATATGTACTCTTAGTCATCCAATGGACTTTTGGTATGCTATTATATCATCAGTATTTTTCATGACTACTTTATCTCAATGGTCCAATTCTCAAAAAATCTCAGCCAACTCTCCACAGTATTCAGAGAGAGATTTTTCATTTTGTTTGGTGGTGAAAGCTTTTTGATTCAAAGCAAAAACTTGTAACTCATCACTTCCATCATAGAAGGCTTTTGACAAAGCATTCCAAATTTCATAGGCAGTGAGTAAGCGTAAGTACCACTTCATAATTTCTGATGTCTTGGACATCAATAGCCATCTCTTCATTTTTTGATTTTCGACATACCATTTTTCATATCCATCTTCTGATTCTGCAGGTTGCTTCATCTTACTACGAATATAGAAGAGTTTCTCTCTTTCGGCAATATGCATCTCCATCAGCTACGACCAAACATCATAATTTGATTCAGTAAGAACGATTCCTGCATTAAAAATACTTTCAGATTGAACAACAACAGGAATCGATTTCACTTCAGATGATTTAATAATTTTTTCACTCATTTTTCAAAAAAAAAATTCAAGATTCAAAGAGGTTGGCTCTGATACTAACTTTAAAAAAAAAAATTTATTATATTTTTAGAATCATACAAGTACAATGGAGCTAAAAATAAAAAGATAAATTAGCTCAAAAATTTAAAAAAAATTATTTTAGCTTTTAAATTAGAAAACTAAAATATATTATAATTATATAATTTTTAAATTAAAAAAATAAAATATATCATAATTATATAATCTTTAAATAGAGATTTATGAAGAGAAAATCTCAACAGGTTCTTCTTTTTGATTATTTTGACCATCGAATGCAATGCTAACTGCCATTCAGCACCTTTAAGATCCAAAAAAATATGATGGTCTCACATCTCATGCATCCCAGGTTTGACAAATCGGAAATATACGTTGGATGATCAAGTACAAACGGTCCAAAGGCTCTCAAAGAGAATGATAACCCATCAAGCAATTAAATTTACAGCTTTTTCCATTTAGGAGTAGAAATGTATATCCCGAAAAACTTTTAATTGTCCTATATATCTGGTAAAACTAAAGACCATGATTGGATTCCAGGGTTAGACTACATAAAGGGATTGAAAAAATCCAACAAGATTTAAAGCAATCACAAAAAAAAAAAAAAAATTAATTAATCGGATTGGGTGTTGCCTAGTTCTTCTCTATAAAAATATAAAAACCAAACAATATCGTATTAAGATTGTTGAGCGAAAATTTGAACTTGTTTCACTGATGAAAGGAGACCATTTTGAAAGAAAAGAAAGGAATATAGAATGAATTTTTTAAAAAAAAATAACAAATGATATGAAATTATATTAAATTATATCAAATAGTTTCAAATTATCTTCAACAAGTCGTCCCTTCTCTGCCACAGAGATTTGGTGCCATCCACAACCATTTTATGCCTAGAATTATGTGGATGTTCCATCTTGCTAATTTTGAACAATGATCTAAGATAATTAATCATGTAAGAATTATGATTATGGGCTTGGTTTTATAAATTATAACAGGTTATAGGTATCTTTACGTACACAATTGAAATATGATGATATGTTTGCCCATTTCGGCTTGCAAGATGACTTTATCTTTGCCCCAAGCATCATTCCTTGAGCTCAACCAAATAGCTTCACCAGGCGGAGTACGATCACACAGTTGAGGTCAATGAGAGGCATGCTCTCGTCTCATTAGTCATACGTCTTGTCAGTCACATTGAAATTGACAAGAGTAAGGTGACCTAATTTCTTTGGCCCATCAAATGAGCATCATGATAGCTAGATTGACCATCTACTTGGTTACAGGAACACCGAGTCAAGCCATCCATCATGGACATTCTATGCAAAATGATTCCATTAGATAGTATTTTAATAATTGCAAGTCACAAATAGATATGCAACCTCCTACTTGGGGAAGCGGTCGACTGGGCCGTTGGGCTTCTGGGATACGCCTAAGGCCTTCTACCAACTTGCATTCTTGCTATGGTCTCTTGCCCTGCTCGAAGGCGGAGATTTAAGGATTCTATTACAACTGGTCTCGTTTACCCCGGGATTTGGACCACAAAATAGAGGAATGGGATAGGTATATGGTAGGAGAAATTATATTCTATGCCATGCCGATTACATGCACCTGTTCTGATGGGCCAATCATGGAGATTGGTGCTTAACAAATGAGGCCCATAAAATGATCGTATGTGATTGGCATGGTGCATTACCGTATGGTGCACGTCGCCGCGTAGGATTTAACTTTTTATAAGAAAATGGATGAGGATTAGCCCTTTCCAATCTCACGGAAATCAAAGGAAAAAAAGAAAAAAAGGAATGGTCCACGCTAATAGATAACTAGCGAAAGGAAGTATGGTGGTCAATGTCCAGCAGTTGTTTGGTTGAAAGCTGCGAGACTCTTGGCTCCGAGTTGCAAGGCTTACAAGATAGATTAAATATCATGGTCATTAGTACCTAGCATTTCTAAAACGATTTTATACTTGGAGCAAAAGAATTACTGCATGCATGACTATGATCCCGCACGAATATGATTTTCTAACCATTATCTTTATTTATTTATTTATTTTTTTAATCTTAAGAACAAGAGATGCGGTTTCCATCTTGGAATAGGATAAGTCTTTTGCATGATAGCCCATCGTGGCCTTTGACATGCATGCGATTACCCGATCGCATGCTGGAGTCGCTTTGAGCAAAAGATCTGATCCGGTCCCTTCCATCCTGTACATAGCTAGCTAGCATGGACGGCCAGTGGCAGGTTGTAGCCGTACAGTCTATGGACTCCACGCTCTTCTCAAATAGGGCAATCATTTTTCTTTCGATTTTATCTTTTTAAGTAGGGCAGGAACGGATTCATATTTTATCTGACGAATATAAATATAAATATCAATATTATTTAGATATAAAAATTTATATTTATATTTATTTTAAATGGATATAGATATAATTTAGATACTGAAAGTACGAATATAATTATGAGTATAACTTTGATAATTAAACTTTATGATTATATAATAAAAATTATTACTATATGGATGATAAATTAAGTTAATAATATATTTATATGATTATATATTTTTTAAAATAATTAACAAATGCTATATAATATTTTATAGGGTTATATATAGATTCGAATATTTGGATATGGATCTGATAGTTGTCTATCCATATTTATATTTTTTTTTTTTTTGATCGATATGGATATTAACTAGTTTTTGCCCATATCTGGATTGATATGGATATAAAAGTGGATTCGAATGAATAATATCCATATCATTTTCATCTTTTTTTCTAAGCCCTCTAATACCAAAAGTCTGGTTAGTTGATCTCAATGCACAGGTAGGTTTTGATTTCATCTTTTAAGCTCAAACATCTGCATTCCCGCAGAAACCACGAAGGTTTAAATCGGCAATTCCGTATGGCTAGGTTGATTGGTCCGTTCTGGCCAAAAGCCTGGCCCTCCACCACTCCCTTTGTCTCAAAATCCAAGCCCATCGACGATTTTGACCAGGCCCAAGTTTGGATTTTGGACTCAAATGCAAGTCCTACGTACATGACTACCATAGGAGACCATCAGGCCTACAAATAAAGTTTTAGAAAATTTTGCTTACAATTCTTTATTGATTGGAATTTGTCTGTTGTCTAGGAATTGAACTATGATTGCTATATTCATCTAACTTTCCCAAAATTTTAGAATTATTTTTCACTTTTTTCATTGGTCGAATGATTCTTTGTGATTAAAGGCATGTTTACCATCTCTAGTTTTTAAAAGGTGGAACTCAAAAATAAATCCATATGATTTTTCAAATAAAAAGTACCTTAGCATATCCTATATTTGGTATTCGTATAATGTAAAACTATTTATTATGAAGATATTTTTTAAAAAAATAATTTTTTATAATAAGTTAAAGGTAGGGTTGATCATGAGCTGGGCTTTGGATTTAAACTCCATTCATTTTTAGTGAGGCTTCTGGTCGGACTTGTCTAAAATTTTATATTTTCTATTACCAATCTGATTAGCTTTGGTTTCTTAGAAATAAAGGATAAAATAGTAGCAAAATCTTGTTACTGGAACACTACAAAACAGTCAGGCCACTGACTTGACAAGATCCAAGACATGCTAGATATTAATTTTTAGAAAAATTTCAGTCATCCTCTTTTCAGCCTGAGCTTTATGCTCGATTTCTCTCTAAGATATAATGAATTATGACTTCAACAGATCTTCGATGAACTTATAGTTGGTTAGAAGTGGAAAGATACAATTGAGAGAGTAGAGAAGGAAGTAGCTCCTTATTCTTGAGCTACTTCAGATGGAAGAAAGAAAGGATGTTATGTTCAATGGGCTAGTTAGAGGCTTCTTTTTTTAAACATCCAAAGGTATAAACCCCATAAAGGTCCATTAAAATTTATTACTATGTAATAATAAAATCAGTCTTATAACTCTCCTCCAATAGTCAAGAAAAGTGTCAAAATTTTAAACATGTAATAAAAAAAAAATCATAACAATTAAGATATTTAATATATATTAAATATTTGAAACAATAAAAAAATTTTAAATTTTTATTCCATATATAACAATCTTTCACAAGATTCAAAGATTTTTAAAAATAAAAATATAGAAATAAATTTTTATTTGAGCAACTTGTTACAAAAGGTGTCTTTTGGACTTGAATCTTCACTTAATAATATCAAATTTTGCTTATAACAATCCTAAAATAGTTGAAGCTTTGAATTTGGGATCCTTATGTCACAAGCTCAACTTGAAGTAGACATTGCATGGACACTGTACGAGTTCAATCAAGAGTGTATTTTATAGCTATGTGCTTGTATCTCGATTTCATGAGTGCTCTAAAGAATAAGTTTTAATTCTCATAGACTGTGGCCTTACAATCATACTCATATAGGTAAGTCTTCAGAGATATCTGCAATAACATATCCTCCCATATTTATGGCTTTGATCTTATTAATAATTGGACTTAACCTCGACAGTTATAGTAATCAGTACTAACATCAATAGGGATAGGCTTGAAGAGATACCCATTGAACTTATTTCATGAGATCTTCACTCATATAGATTGAATTGCACTGAATGTAATCTATGGGCTTAAGCCCTAGCCCTCTCATATATCTATCACTAAACCTCTAGAGAGGTCTTTAGTAAAAGGATCGGCAAGATTTTTCATAGACTTAATAAAGTTGAGTGACATAACGTCATTCTTTTCATGATCTTTGATCATTTTAATCATGAATTGCATGAACCTTAATATTTTGGCATTATGCTTCTTGCTATGTATCCTCATTATAACTACTTGGCTATCACAATGAATGAATATAGCTAGTATTGATTTTTCCATTAGAGGAATATCTAATAGTAGACTTCTTAGCCATTCAGCTTTTTTAGTAGCTTCCTCAAGGGCTACTAGCTCCACTTCTATAGTTGATTGAGTTATCAATCTTTGTTTAGATGATCTCCACGTGACTACAGCTCCACCCAAGGTGAAGACATAACCATTCATTGCTTTAGTTTGATCATTGTTAAAAATTTAATTTGCATCGCTGTGTCCTTCTAGGATAGTAGGATATCCAGTATAATGGAGATCATAGTCAATGGTTCCCTTCAAATATCTGAGTACTTTAACAAGTGCACTCCAATAAGTCTGATCAGATCGATAGGTATATCTACTAAGTCTTTCTACCACATATGCTACATCTGATCAAGAATTATCTTCTAGATGTCTTAAATAGTCAATTATTTGAGCATATTTTAATTGCAAAATTTTACCTTTTCCATTTTTTTTAAATTTATACTAGGGTCATAAAGAGTATTCATAGGTTTGCAATCAAGATGACTAAATCTTTCCAGAACTCTCTTAATATAGTATGATTGAGAGATCTTAGGATTATTTGAGGATTTATAAATCTTGATCCCTAGTATAATATTTGTAATACCTAAGTCTTTTATATCAAAGTATTTAGATAAAAATTATTTTGTTTCAACTATAATTTCAATGTTAGAGCCAAATGTTAGGATATCATCCACATAAAAATAAAGAATTATTATTTGGCTATTATGGATTTTATAATACATACATTTATCTATTTCACTAACATTGAAATCAAATGTTGTTATAGTTTCATCAAATTTCTCATACCATTGCTTAGTAGCTTGTTTAACACCATAGCATGTTTTGACTAGCTTACACATCCTTTCTCTTATCCAGGAACCATAAATTCTATAGGCTGATCCATATATATATTTCTTCTTCTAACTCGCCATTAAGAAGATAGTTTTAACATCCATCTGATATACGTATACCAAGATTATATATGGATTCCAGTACTAAGAGCACTCAGATAATGCAAATCTAGCAACAGGAGTATAGATGTCAAAATAGTCAAATCCTTCTTTTTGTATATACCTTTTAGCTATAAATCTACCCTTATACTTTATCTATTGTGCCATCTAAATTCAATTTCTTTTTAAAAATTCATTTGCATCCTATAGTTTTATTTTCAAGAGGTAAGTCTATTAGAATCCAAGTTTTATTCTTAATTATTGAGTCCATTTTACTCTCTATGACTTTGAGCTAAAGTTCAGCATATATAGAGGATAAAGCATCTCTATAGATTATAAATAGACCATCTTCCAAAAGAAAAGTAATGCAATCATCACCAAAGTTCTTTTCAATTTAATTTACCTCTTTTACTTCTCCTAAGTTCTATAAGATAGGATAGTAATTCATCTTAGTACTACCAGAGGATAGGATAGATAAGTTTTGAGGTATTGGATTAATTTTATCTTTCAAGGGATAGATATTTTCAAAGAAAGTAACTTTATTGAATTCAATTATAGTATTATTATCAAATTCATTTATTTTAGATTTTATTATTAAAAATCTATAAACTATACTATGCCTATAAACACACAATCTAGTATTATAGATCATAACTTTCTTTTTTTAGTAGGTGGTACCCTTACTTTCGCAAGGCATCCTAATACTCTAAGAAAGTTAAGGTTAGGCTTTCGATCTTTCCATATCTCATTAGGAGACTTATTGAAATTCTTATTAAGAAACATGATTCAAGATTTTTCAAGTTGTTAATAATACCTCCTCAAACAAATTATTGGGCAGGCCAGAACTGGCCAACATGGCATTTATCATATCAAAAAAAAATTTGTTCTTCCTCTCTACAATCCCATTAGATTAGGGAGCATAAAGAGTAGTAATTTCATGGATTATACCCATATCTTCACAGAAGGCATTGAACTTAATAGAGGTGTATTCTCGACCGCTATCAGATCTTAAGATTTTAATTTTCTTTTCTATTTGATTTTTCTACCTCAGATTTATAAAGTTTAAATTATCTAAGGCTTCATTTTTTGTTTTAATCAAATAGACATGATAATATTTTAAAAAATCATCTATAAAAGTAATAAAATACTTTTTTCCATTTATAGTCAAAATATTGTTCATAACATATATATCACCATGGATTAATTCTAATATTGATGTATTTATTAAAGCATGTTTGCTAGGTTTAAGATTTATTTAGCTTGCACACAGACTTTATATTTATTTAGAAAATCAATATTAAATTTTGGAATCAAATCTAAATTCATCATGTATTTTATGATATTTTTATTCACATGACCCAATCTATCATGTCAAATATCTCATACATAACATTATAAGCAAAAAAAAAAAAATTTATTCAATGCATGAAAATTAAAAATTATATTAAATTTAAAGAGTCTAATTGATACATAACCCTTTTTGATAAATTCTTGATCCTTTAAGAGTATAACTTTATTTGACTTAAAGACCAACTTGTAACCTAACTGGATCAATAAAAACCTACTAACAAGGTTCTTCCGCATATCTGGCACGTGTTATACATTGTGTAGGGATAAATTTTTTTTAGAAGTAAACTTGAGGTCCACCCTTCCTTCTCCTAGCACTTTGGCAATTATGCCATTATCCATAGTTATGCTCCCAAGTTCTATATCCTAATAGGTTAAAAAAACAGAGCATTCAGAACTTATGCGCATATTTGCATTATATCAGTCCACCAATCAGTGGAAGAAATAGCTATATTAATTTCAAAGTACAAGATTACAAAATTATCATTGATCTGGCTTAAACCGGATGTCACAATGTTGGCTAGCTTATTGGACAATAGGTGCTTAGGTATAACCTTTCACCTTATCTTTTCTATAGTGGCACTCTTTTGCAAAGTATCCTGATCTGCCATAGACATAACATATTCTTTTCTCCTTTTAGATCTTAGGTTTAGATGGATTTTTATATTTTTAAAATTTTTATATTTATTTTATTTTTTGATGATATTGGTTTCAGTAACTATATTGTCCTTAAAGGTCTTTATATCTAGAGATCTACATTTTTCTTGATTTAAATAGAGACCACTAGATCATCTAGACTCAGATCTTCTACCTTATGTTTGAGAGAGGGATGAAAATTCTATCATGAAGGAGGAAGCTTATCAATAATAACAGTAATTTTTAGCTGTTCATCCAGGTAGATTTCCTTAACAATAATCTTTTGAGCGAGATTCTGTAGTTCATAAACTTACTCAAGGATCGGACGGCTATCAATCATTTTATAATCAAAATAGTGACCAACAATATATTTTTCCATTCTTGCACCTTCTTTATCATATTTTTTCTAAGGACTCCCAAGGTTCTTTTGAGATCCTTGTATTGATGAAAACATCATAAATAGGATCGGATAGACAACTTAAAATGTGTCCATGATAGATATAGTCGTTACAAAAAAACTTGATCATATGACTCGTGGTTCCGATGGATAGGACTTTCTTCCAAAACAAGAGTTTCTTTCATGGCTACAAAGTAGAGGTCTAAGATAGTAAGTCAGTACATTATTCGACTCTACCACCTTTTAAAGAAATCACCATTAAATTTCTTAGGTTTGAGAGAATTATGCTCAATAGGAGCCATAGCATAAAAAGGGACCTTGAATTTTCTCTAAATAGAAATAAAAGATAAAAAGGTGGAAAAATCTTAGTATTAGAGCATTGCAAAATAGTCAAGTCATTGGCTTGACAAGATCCGAGACATGCTAAGCATTAATCTTTAGAGAAATTTCGATCACCCTCATTTTAGCATGGGCTTCAGGCTCAGTTTTCCTCTAAGAGATAATAGACCCGATCTACTAGAGGTGCTCTGACTCTAATAAATCTTTAGTGAACTCACATTTGGTCAAAAATTATTCAGATAAGGAGAGAAAAAAGAGAGAGAATACAGTTGAGAGAGTAGAGGAGGAAGTAGAATTTTTTTATCGAGCTACTTTAAATAGGAGAAGGAGAGGATGTTATATGAATGGGCTAGTTGGAGGCTCCTTTTATAAGCATCCAAAGATGTAACCCTCATATAGATCTATTAAGACTCATTACCATCCAATAATAAAATCAGCCCAATAATTCTCCTCCAACGATCAAAGAAATAGTCAAAATTTTAAATATATAATTAAAAAAATCATAATAATTAAAATATTTAATATATGCTAAATGTTTGAAATGGACAAAAAAGTCTTTGATTATTTAGTTCATATATAATCTGGTGAAAGGCAAGAGCCAGACCACAATACAAAAGGGAGTAAGTTAGTTTTTAATTTCTGATAGAAATCACTTCTTTTCCTTTTACTTCAATAGGATCTTGAATGATCTCTTGTCAAGCAAGCCCAACATGTACTAAGAGTCTTTAAAAAAATTCATTTTGTTTTTCTTTTTGCTAAACTACTAATTCAAATTTAGAAACGACGAGATTTCCTATGGAGGGGGGAAAGCAACGTAAAGGCGGACATTGCCTGGTATCCGGGAGCATATCTACATACCTAAAAAATTTGGAGGTTTGGGAGTCAAATTTTTGAAGGTTTCTAATCAATGCCTTTTGTTGAAGGGATGTTCAAGATATTTCAATGAACAAGATAGCGCATGGAGATCTTTAATTCATAGTTTGCACCATTCTTCCAAAACGTTCTCAATAGCCTCCAAATGAAACGCTCGCTCTACCTGGAGGCCTTCTGGCACAACAATTGGGTTGCAAACAAGCCCCTTAAGGGCCAATTCCCATGTTTGTTCTTGTTGACTTCTAACGCGATTCTCAGTAAAAGAGCCGTTGCAATGTGAAGACCACAAGAGCCTTTTTCATGTACTCCTAAATGCTGGAGCATCCCAAGAGTACTTGAGATTCAAGTCCTCGTCGAATAATATCTTCACAACGGACGAATCAGACGCGGTATCGTAGAATTGGGGACGAGCAGGTTTTGTCTCTGTGAAAGACTGCTACAACTTTTTAAAGCATGGAGGAATCATCTCCAAATTTGAGCAGTTTATCTAGAAAATGCCAATACTAGATAATGTCAAGATCTTCACCTGGTTGGCCTATCATTGCAAGATACTAATAGCTAAAAACTTGAAGAAAAGACAGCTCCCAGCTCCACAATGCTGCAAATTATGTGGGGAGTGTAGAGAGGATGTTGATTACTTATTCTTGATTTGCCAGTACTCGCAATAAGTTTGGAATTCCCACCGATCAGCAATCCCGCAACCGACTAACTTCCTTCAAACGATCCAAAATCACGATGGGACAGCTTGGTATCATTAATTATTTGACTTGTGGAAAGAGTGAAACAATCGGCTATTCAAATTAAGTGAACTCCTCTTTCAAGACGGTGAAACTCTTGTATCTTCACTTTAGAGAGTTGGCCGACTTGTTGAAAGCTCCAAACACTCCTACGTCTACAAGACTCTTAAAGGCATTTTAACAGAGACATAAGGGACTAATTTTGAGGGATAGAGTTATGGTAAGACTCAACAGCGGGACGCAACAACCCACTAATCTCTCTTCACCTGGCCCTATGCATCTCGGAGGGAGGTCAAGAAGAGTACATTGTACGTAGCTCGCAATGCATATAATCCTCTTATAATAGTAATAAACCCAGGGTGCAGCCTCTCTTTTCATTAAAATAAAAAAAACTAATTCTAATTTATTCATAAATTTTGTGATTTATTTGTACATCATTTGCAACAACTCCATCCCAATTCTTCCTAAATTTTGGGCAAAGTTTCTTCTCAAATCAAACCCCCAATCCTTATAAAAATCTCAGTCAACCGAGATTAAACAACAAGTCCGGTGCTACCTTGCAATTTGGGTGCATCGGCCGATAGGCGAACGCTTGTCACTTTCCCTGACGGACAGCGCACGGTTGCCTTTCGATCACTCTCCCCCTCGCGCGCTCAAGAAACTAGGCCAGAAGCCGAGCTTGAGATGATGGGGTTTTCCGTGATCCTGCAACCCCACGACACCTCCACCCTTTCTCCCGTCTTTTCCTTCCATTATTCCGCGAACCGCTCCCACCATGGCCAACTCTCGCCAGCTATACGCTCGGATTTAAGAACCCAACGGCTAGTTTCGATCCCCTTCTACCCTCCAAACCATGGGCCCATCGAAAGATCCCCGCGAAGGCGCTATAACTCCGCCGTCCGTGCTGCCGCGGAGGAAACCCCAGCCAAGGCCCTGCGGAGGATCCTGGAGTCCCCCGGGATCCATCAAGGCCCTGCGTGCTTCGATGCCCTCAGTGCCAAGCTGGTCCAGAGAGCTGGCTTCCAGTTCTGTTTCATGAGCGGTACGTGCTTGTTCTCAGGTCTCACTCAAGTAGGGCTTTTGGGTTTTAGATTATATATATATATATATATATTCGTACTGGAATTATATTTTCACTTAATTCATTACATAGTAGTGGCAGCTTAATTTGGAACATGGTCTTCTGAAGTATAGTTTGCACCAATATAAAGACCTGTGGTTCCCCTATATTGTTGTCATTATTCTTAGTATTATTTCTCACATCTTTAATTTAGTCATAGCTGATGTAATCATCCTTTCGTAAAGACAAGAATACAATATGTCGTGGTGGCACTTTTTTTCCTTATTAGCTACTTTCAAGCCCTTTGAAGTTTGAACTGGAAATTATGTTCTGCTATATTAGACATTGTCCTTTAATCATCACTTAAGTGACCCGACGTAACGAGGCCCTGCAGTTCAGCTTATGCTTAGACCTCTTTAAATTTGTTCAAGAATCGGGAAAATGATATTTCTAACTATAATTCTGGTTATCTTCAGGGTTTTCAGTATCAGCTGCTCGGTTGGGGTTGCCAGATGTGGGCCTCATTTCCTATGGTGAAATGGTAGATCAGGGATACCAAATTACCCAAGCTGTGTCGATTCCTGTGATTGGAGATGGAGACAATGGCTATGGGAATCACATGAATGTCAAAAGAACGGTCAAAGGTTTTATTAAAGCTGGTTTTGCAGGGATAATTCTTGAAGATCAGGTAAATATTCCCTGTAGAGTTCTGATGAGGAACTTGTTTCATGATGGCATTTACAAAAGTTAATTGCATTAAACATTATGAGTTCTTCTGAATGTTTAATACAAAGAAAGCTTTGATTGGTGTGGCTTTAATTGGTTCTTATGCAGTTTTATATTTATTTGATAGTATTCTACCTTTCTATTTCCATAAGTAATCACTTATACATAGACAGCCTTCTAGCATGCGCCAAAATTCTTACTGGCTCATATGATAATCCAGTCCTTTTGCTTCATCTTTTGTTATAATTTTTGATAGTTGCTGTTGTAAAGGTATCACCAAAAGCATGTGGCCATACTCAAGGACGGAAAGTGGTCTCAAGGGAGGAGTCTGTGATGCGCATAAAGGCGGCTATTGATGCACGGAAGGAAAGTGGCTCTGACATTGTGATTGTGGCACGAACCGATTCTCGTCAAGCAGTATCTTTTGAGGAATCACTATGGCGATCACGAGCCTCTGCTGATGCTGGAGCAGATGTTCTTTTTATTGATGCACTTGCTTCAAGAGAAGAGATGAAGGCATTTTGCGAGATTACCCCTTTGCTTCCAAAAATGGTAATTTTTGTTTGCGTATAATCTGATGAACCTTTTAATAGAAAGAGAAACCTGGTGGTGATAAGAAAATTGAAACATGTGTGCGTATCTATGTTCATTGCATGATAATATGCTCAGAAATTTTATATTCAAAACACAAGGCACATATTTTTAGAAATGTAACAATCATGAATATTTATTTAAAAGCTAAAGATCACCAAGGTCTTTCCAGCTTTCCATCTGTGTAAGATTGATGTACTTCAATTTGTCCATAGCCTGGAGGAAATACAGATGTCTCATGTCTTCTGTGAAGGTAATCAGCCTGCAGATTAAGTGGCCAATTCTGGAGCTACCTCCACTGTTGAGCCTGTCTACCCGACTTCTTCCTTTCCAGCTAATCTGATCCAGCTGGTGGATGCCAGTCTGCAGATGCCGTTTCTTAAGATTGTAATGTAGGGTGTATTGCCCCTTCCTTCACCAAAAGAGAGGGGAAAAAATGAAAAGAAAAATCTGAAGATCTGATGTGGGCTTAAGATATGTTATTTTTATCATTATTTTAACCAATTCAGTTTTTTCCACTAGCAGTCATAAGCTGTGCTGTGTCAGCTTTGAACTCAATTTTCTTTGTTCTAACTGTCAATTTTTATTCTCTATTTCATGGTTCGCCTTTTCTCGTATGACTGCTTTTGAGCTTGATATCAACCATTGATCATTCACTTGGCATTTGAGCAAGTTTATATAGTCCAAAGATACTGTGCATGTCCTGAATACATACTGTATCAATATTTTATTAGCATGTCAGTCGAGTAATATATTTGTATTCTGCATGTCAGCCCATACTAGTGCATGGTGCTACGTGTTTCTTCCATACATTCATATGGGTCATTACATAGTGATATGGGTTGTTCCTTGTTATCCAATTTGGGCATGTGCTTGGCCATGTACTCTAGATGGTTTAGAACTCTTCCATGTTATTTTATTTTCTTATTCTTTTATCATGAGAATTTAAGGGCTCAATTAATAGATTGGACATGCTGGCCTGGTAGAAAACTCAGCAACCCACATCAAGCCAAAGCTTAAAAATCAAGAAAAGCTCAATCATGTGGACTGTGTTGAAGATTGACATATTCAATTTCCCTTTGCATTGAATCAAGGTTCACATCTTGGTATCGGACCTCATACTGGTAACATCTTGATACAATGTTGGTATGCCTAATACGGGCGTATATTCGGTATACCAATACTTGGTGTGCTCTCTTATACCATGTATTGGTTTAATACCAGAATAGTATGGTAAACTTGGTATGCACTGGTTCCGAATTGTATGGCATACCATGCTTTGAATATTGGAATTTTTATTTTCAGTTTTAGTGCCATGTTTTTTGTACAGCAGAAATCAGATGATCTAATCTTAAGTTGGGAGGTGTAGATTAGTCCAATGACTTCCTGCTTTAGTTACAATACCATGTAGTGAATCAGTTGTGGGCCCTATTGAAGGACCGGCCAATGGGAAACTAGATAAAAGAGAGGAGTAAAGAAACATATGTGCATTTTATCTCCCATAGGTTTTTAGGTGCCCTTCACCTGTCCCCTTTTTTGGTCCTACAACATGTGGGAGGCTAGCAGCCAACTACTTAAAATGATAACTCTGAGATTTCTTACACCTTATTTGCTCAGTCACTTTTAGTCCTTATGTTGCTGTAGAGATGCTATTGCTTGCATTGAGTTTTTCCACCGCTTGATGAGCATCCCTTTTGTCTCCTCTCAAGCATCAGTTAGCCCTTCTTTTTCTTTTTCCCTTTCTTCTACTGCCTTCTCACTCTGTCCAGAAGAGCTATTGCTGATCAGATATGGAATGAAAATCAGCCATAAAACCTTAAAAGCAGTACAATCTACAAAGGTGCTGCATGATAACCCATGTTATATAAGCTTACACTGTACTATCATTGCATCACTTCTGTTGGTAGTGCATGCTAAGTGTCGGCAAGACAAGCGTTGTGCACATGTCTCTGACCAGCATAAGCATGATATATGATAATCTTCTTGTTCGAGAGCCATATAAATGAATGCTCACAAATATAATGTATATAAAAAACCTGAATTCACTATAACATCTTGAACTGCTCTGTACATGTTAATGATGCAATATAAATAAGCCTTATTTTCTAACTTTTTTTAATATTTAGCTTTAACTGTGAAGATATCAAAGAGAAGCTGATTCTGGTTGTGAGGAGGTTGATGTGACAAAAATATGAGTCTGAGAATTAAGTGGTGATGAGAATTTAATTTGCAATATCTTATCATAAATATGGTGTTGAAAGTTGAATTGACAAAATGAAATGTTGCAGTTGTTAGTCACTGATAGAATAAAAATAAGGGCCATACCATAGTGGTATCATAAGCTATATGCTCCATAGGTCAGTGCACAGATGTCTTGTCAGCTCCCATCTATAAATTAAATTTTTTGGAGTTCTTGAGTGAACATTTTGAGAAGAGAGAAAAAAAAGACTGCTCTTAAGTGTGGAAACAATAAGGTGTATAATAGTTTGATGCAGGACTAGGGTGGTCAATCTGGGAAAGCAGCATTTTGGCACAAAAATATGCTGGATCAGCTTAGAGAAAGATTCTTCTCCCACCATAACTGTAACTATTACATTAGAACTTATTGGCCTTGGCACAAGTTGGAGCCTTCATTTTAAGGACAATGGGCTCAAAGAAACCAGCCGACAACCATCAAAAGTCAGGCATCAAACATATGACAATTCTATATTTTAGCTTTAGACTTTGGTGTTCGTTTGGAACTCTCAAAAATAACAAAAAAAGAGGTCAGACTATTTTGAAGCATTTCTCCCTCCATGAGTGGATCTAGATATAGGTTGATTGAGTTTGTCTTCCTGGTTATTTCTAGCTTGTGTCTGTTGAGAATCAGATTTGTTGCAATCAAATGGTCTTAATGACCTAATCTGTCTTTTTTATTTAAAAAGGAACAACAACCATTGGGCAATAACTCAAACAGCAATCAAAACAAGCTCTTAAGGAGGCGTTTGGTATGGGATGATCCACCCAAGATCAAGGGTGATATGGGTTTAGGTGATAAGATCATCATGTTTGGTTCCACCATGGTTATCCTACGTAGCAGTGATTTCAAATCACTCCTGCTCCTCAAATCATCCTCCAACCCAGTAATGCGATACCCATCCTTAAGGTCGGGAATCCAAGATCACCTCCAGGTAGTGATCTTGGACTGAAATATAAGGACAAAAATATCTCTCAGTCTAGCAAAAAAATTTGGTACATTAATATATCGTTAATATATTATATCAATATTATATATATGATATTATATTATATTTGATATTATATATTATATTTATGATATATATTACATTATACTGTATTAATAATCATATTATTTTCATATTATGATTCAATGATAATTTTAAATTAGAGTAAAAATATCTTATTTTACTTTATATTTCTATAATAAAAATATTTAATATATTACTTCTATTTGACTTATTTTTTAATCAAAATAAATATTTGTATTAAAAAATAATATATTATAAGTATAAATAAAAATATTAATTCTATAATAATAACTAACATTTTTATAGGATTAATAATTTATAGGACTAATAAATATATTTTTACTGAATCTATTAATTATTAATATATTAATAAATAGAGTAATATTTTATTTATAATATATTATATATGATTAATAATTATATTTTTATGGAATTTATTATGGGTAATTTTAGTATTATATAATATATGATTTTGGATTCCCACATAATACCAAATATGTTACTCATGGATACCTGAGGATTTTTAATTACTGGATCATGGCCTACCAAATACAGTGATCTTAGATTACTGGTGATCAGATCATCATGATATTCGGAGCACTGGTGATTTTAGATCACCGTGGTGATCCCATTAGGTAACCAAATGCTACCTAAAGCATTACAAACAAAAGAGGCAGAGAATGGAATTAGAAAGGGAGAAAGAAGAATAAGTGATAAAAAAGGAGAGTAGTGCATGGATGTAACTAACAAATTGTCCCCTTTCCCTATTGCAAAAGCAGAGATACTACCTAGGCTGACTAAGTATCCCTAGGTGGCTGGTGATGTAATTAGACCTACAAAGTGGTCAGCCAAAATAACCATCACCCAATTAAAGATAGCATAATTTATTTCTGTCCAATAAACTGGGAACAGTTAATGTTTAGTGATCCAGACATGATGTTTACATACGGTTACTGATCTGCTCAATCTAGTGAATAAAGTTTTGCCATGATAGCTTGAAATAAATGCTAACTTACTGATTGTACCCAAAAGCTTAAGCTGATAGAGCAAGGATCAACAATGTTATATTGGGACACTCATGCAGTCCAGACCACATGCATGGAGGGACAACAAGGGCTGAAATAAGTCAACGTGACAATCACAAGGACTAGAACAAGTCCAGATAATAACTGGACTAATTTAATAAATAATTGTCATAGAGGGAATTCAAACTCATGACCTTTAGCAAACCTGAACTCTGATACCATATTAACTAATTAATTGATTCTAAAAGCTTTAGCTGATAGGAAAAGGGTTGACAATGTTATTTCTAGCTTATAGTAAATTATATGAATCTAGAGTCCTGCATGGGTCGATGAACTTAAGGTGAAAGATGGTGGAGTTGCGGGGGTTGGGAAGCCCATGGCCAAGAGTCTTTCAAAGTGATGCTGGCTTCATGTGGAGAAATTTGTCAGAAAACCATGAAAAGATTAAAGGAAAGAAGGTGGGGAGGGAAGAGGATGGAGAAAGGGAGAGAGAGAGGCCTTAGAGTCCAGCACTCTCGGTCCTCCCACTGTATATAGAGGAGATTTGTATTGTTTGACAGCCTTTTGGAATATATGCCCAAATTGATCTTCAGATTCAGTTATGAAGTCCCAATCTACTTCTAAGTCTCGAACAAAAATGATACTTTGCTATCGTATGCTATGTTTTTCATGAAAAGTCTGGTGTATTAGCATTGAAATTCACAACCTGCTTAATTGAAAAGTATTTTCAGTAAGTAGCTAATTTTGAAGCCTATTTCCCACATAAAACATCTCAGTAACACTAACTGGTAAACATTCTGGCCCATCAGCTTGTATTCTGACTTGGCAATTGACCTTGGCACAACGTTCCTGTAAATTTCCTTTCCTTTTCCAGTTAATCGTGTCCATAAGCTTCTGATTTTATGGTGATCTAGCACCATCACTGTTGGAGTAACTTCCAATATTAAGATGTCTATTACTTTTGTATGTGGGCTTTTACCAAAAACCCTCTTATATTATTTCAAAGAACAGAAATTATTGCTTTGTAGTGCAGACCATAAGCCATACCTAATTAGGAACCATACTCTCTTGGAAGGTGAGTTGTAGCTTAGTGCTTATGAGATAAGCAATCTGTTTGACAAATCTTTTATTGCTCTTCAGAGTTCAGATCTTAAAACTCATTGAATACTCCCAGTTTAGCTCATAAGTATCCAATTTTGATCAGTAAGTTGGTAGCATACTTTATGTAGATCTGATCTGGCAGATGGAACACATGATCAGCAGGGAACCAAAAATAACAGCTCTAGAAAGAAATATGAAATCCAAAAAATTTTCAGATTTCTGGGCAGCAAAAGTTCATGGGGAGAAGGACTTGCAATGCCAGATATCAAACAGATCTTTGTTGCATCTAGAAACTAGGGTTTTGGCAGGTCTGTGGATAGAATTTAACCAATTTTAACTCACTCCTAGTTTTCAGCTTGAGTGTTACAATTTCTTCAACGATCTCAGTTATATTTCCTTTTGAAAAGGAACTTATATATTTCTTTTTCTGCATCATGCATTGCTAGTATCTTCTGGTGAATGTCTTGTTTGAATTTATTAGACCAGAAAAAAATTAGTATGAAGACTGTTAACATATTCTCATTGTTTAAGTATTGTTATCATGTTGTGTAGGCCAACATGCTTGAAGGTGGAGGTAAAACTCCCATTTTGAACCCTATTGAATTGGAGGAACTTGGGTTTAAAATTGTATATATGATATTATATCAATATTATAAATTATAGGATTAATAATTTATAGGACTAATAAATATATTTTTACTGAATCTATTAAGTATTAATATATTAATAAATATAATAATATTTTATTTATAATATATTATATATGATTAATAAGTATATTTTTATGAAATTTATTATGGATAGTTTTAGTATTATATAATCAATGATTTTGGATTCCCACATAATACCAAATATGTTACTCATGGATGCCTGAGGATTTTTAATTACTGGATTATGGCCTATCAAATACAGTGATCTTAGATTACTGGTGATCAGATCACCATGATATTTGGAGCACGGGTGATTTTAGATCACCATGGTGATCTCATTTAGGTAACCAAATGCTACCTAAAGCATTACAAACAAAAGAGGTGGAGAATGGAATTAGAAAGGGCGAAAGAAGAATAAGTGATAAAAAGGAGAGTAGTGCATGGATGTAACTAACAAATTGTCCCCCTTCTCTATTGTAAAAGCAGAGATACGACCTAGGCTGACTAAGTATCCCTAGGTGGCTGGTGATGTAATTAGACCTACAAAGTGGTCAGCCAAAATAACCATCACCCAAATAAAGATTGCATAATTTATTTCTGTCCAATAAACTGGGAACAGTTAATATTTAGTGATCCAGACATGATACTTACATATGGTTACTGATCTGCTCAATCTAGTCAATAAAGTTTTGCCATGCTAGCTTGAAATAAATGCTAACTTACTGATTGTCCCCAAAAGCTTAAGCTATAGAGCAAGGATCAACAATGTTATATTGGGACACTCATGCAGCCCAGACCACACACGTGGAGGGACAACAATGGCTGAAATAAGTCAACGTAACAATCACAAGGACTAGAACAAGTCCAGATAATAACTGGACTAATTTAATAAATAATTGTCATAAAGGGAATTCAAACTCATGACCTTCAGGCTTCAGCAAACCTGAACTCTGATACCATATTAACTTATTAATTGATTCTAAAAGCTTTAGCTGAGTGATAGGAAAAGGGTTGACAATGTTATTTCTAGCTTACAGTAAATTATATGAATCTAGAGTCCTGAATGTGTCGATAAACTTAAGGTGAAAGATAGTGGAGTTGCGGGGGTTAGGCAGCCCATGGCCAAGAGTCTTTCAAAGTGATGCTGGCTTCATGTAGAGAAATTTGTCAGAAAACCATGAAAAGATTAAAGGAAAGAAGGTGGGGAGGGAAGAGGATGGAGAAAGGGAGAGAGAGGCCTTAGAGTCCAGCACTCTCGGTCATCCCACTGTATATAGAGGAGATTTGTATTGTTTGACAGCCTTCTTGAATATATGCCCAAATTGATCTTCAGATTCAGTTATGAAGTCCCAATCTACTTACTCCTAAGTCTTGAACAAAAATGATACTTTGCTATCGTATGCTATGTTTTTCATGAAAAGTCTGGTGTATTAGCATTGAAATTCACAACCTGCTTAATTAAAAAATATTTTTAGTAAGTAGCTAATTTTGAAGCCTATTTCCTACATAAAACATCTCAGTATCACTAACTGGTAAACATGCTGGCCCATCAGCTTGTATTCTGACTTGGCAAGTGACCTTGGCACAATGTTCCTGTAAATTTCCTTTCCTTTTCCAGTTAATCATGCCCATAAAAAGGTTGTAATATCTGGTAATGGGCTTCTGATGTTATGGTGATCTAGCACCATCACTGTTGGAGTAACTTCCAGTATTAAGATGTCTATTACTTTTGTATGTGGGCTTTTACCAAAAACCCTCTTATATTATTTCAAAGTACAGAAATTATTGCTTTGTAGTGCAGACCATAAGCCATACCTAATTAGGAACCATGCTCACTTGAAAGGTGAGTTGTAGCTTAGTGCTTATGAGATAAGCAATCTGTTTGACAAGTCTTTTATTGCTCTTGAGAGTTCAGATCTTAAAACTCATTGAATACTCCCAGTTTAGCTCATAAGTATCCAATTTTGATCAGTAAGTTGGTAGCATACTTTATGTAGATCTGATCTGGCAGATGGAACACATGATCAGCAGGGAACCAAAAATAACAGCTCTAGAAATAAATATGAAATCCAAAAAATTTTCAGATTTCTGGGCAGCAAAAGTTCATGGGGAGAAGGACTTGCAATGCCAGATATCAAACAGATCTTTGTTGCATCTAGAAACTAGGGTTTTGGCAGGTCTGTGGATAGAATTTAACCAATTTTAACTCACTCCTAGTTTTCAGCTTGAGTGTTACAATTTCTTCAACGATCTCAGTTATATTTCCTTTTGAAAAGGAACTTATATATTTCTTTTTCTGCATCATGCATTGCTAGTATCTTCTGGTGAATGTCTTGTTTGAATTTATTAGACCAGAAAAAAATTAGTATGAAGACTGTTAACATATTCTCATTGTTTAAGTATTGTTATCATGTTGTGTAGGCCAACATGCTTGAAGGTGGAGGTAAAACTCCCATTTTGAACCCTATTGAATTGGAGGAACTTGGGTTTAAAATTGTGAGCTATCCACTGTCCTTAATTGGAGTATCAATCCGAGCAATGGAGGTCTGTCCCTGTGATCTACACATAATCTTTTGTTCCCAGAATTTGATTATTTGGAAATTGATTAGATCCAAAATAGAACAAGGCAATGCTATATAGCTTGCAAATTCATGGTAGTGCTGTTCTCATTATTCTTCATTTTTACACATTTAGATGCACACTATTTTTATATACTAAAATTTTATAATTCCTCTTTTATTTTTTTCTTTTTGGTTCTTGTTGTTTCTGTTTTGCTTTTAGTTTACCAGTAGCTTAAAAGAAAAATGCAATTTATTGGTTGGCTTTTAGCATTTTATTTTGTTTTTATGTATTCTTGGTAAGTAGTCCTGAACGACGTTTGGATACAAGTTTTATCCAGATTTTCCATTTCGAGCAGTGTGGAAAACCTATATCAATTTTAACTTAATGACATTAGTTTAATGTAGCTAGAGTTTTTATATTGAGTAAGTAGGAGCTGAACAAACTTGTTTGTTTAAACTGAGAGTTCTATTTTGTGTTAGATTTGGTTTACTTTAGTGAAGCAAGCATAAAGCCCAGTCTAGCTATGAAATTACTTTTGGAGAGTTTCTTTTCATCCAGTAAAGGAGTATTCTTTTCATGAATGGCTGAAGCTAATGACCCATGGGTGGTTGGATTATGCATGCTTTATGGATCCTGATCATGCAATTTGGGCTTGTTTAATGTATAATGTAGGGTATCTAAAATCTTGGATACCTGAATTAATTAATCGTAAATAGTGTTGTATGGATGAAGACTAATTGGTTCTGTTGGCTGTTTAAATCCTCTGAGTAAAAGTATTTCTTTTCCACTTCTTTTTTCCTAAATAAACTTCTTTATGTTAACTTATCTGGACATCCGTTTGGAAATGTATCAATGAATCCATGGGCCCCTGGTGAAACAGACATTTTTGCATAACTTTTACAATATCACTCTTCTTCATGTGTGAAAACATGCTAGTGATATTGTTGCGATGCTGATAACAAGGGTTGGAATGCGGAAGGAGTAATTTTGCTGGATCGGTACTTGAATGGGATGTAAAGCTTTTGATAAATGAAATTTACTGATGGGAGCATCAAGATATTTTGACCAGTCAATATACTGGAAATCTAGTACATATGCTGTTATTTTTTATCTATTAACATGCAGGCAATGATGTCCTTGAAATTTAATAGCTTGCCACCATACGTTTCTTCTCCATGATGACATAACTTATCTTTTCTGACTTGGGAAACTAGAAGTTAGACGGCCTAGAATGCAAATAAGCCAAAAGAGCCTTCCTGGTATCTTTATTTTCTGGAGTAACAGAAACTTCAATGGTACGGTTGGACTAGTTTGAGGATTTGGTTTGTGATAAAGTCTATCACTGTGACTCCATTCATTTGGAATAACTCCCTAGCACTGTGCATGTTTTTCAGAATAGCAAGGACGATTTACCCATTTCCTTCAAGTCTTTGATGGATGATTTTGTCTCTGATTTTTATTATGTAAAATACTCAGCATATGTCGAAAAATAAACAACTTTTACTTTCTAGGATGCACTTGTTGCCATAAAAGGTGGTCGTGTACCTTCTCCTGGGAGCTTACCATCTTTTGAAGAAATCAAGGATGTGCTGGGTTTCAATGAATATTACGAAGAAGAAAAGCGATATAGTATCCCTCCTCCTCAACCATCATACAGAAGAGGTGAGTGTTAGAACTCTCATGTGCTGACTCTCTAAATCTTTAACCTGTGCTCTTTTCAAATATAGGTTATTCTCCTGCTACCAGTACAAGGCCAACAACTCAAGAATATCCTGAACAGAGAGAAGACAGGCCAAGTGATCCTGTTGTTGAAGTGCTAACTCCATACGTGTATGACAACTTCAGTTCAGGTGATTCGAAAGGTCGTATGTCTGGAATATGGTCTCGTACACTGAGATTGAAAATCACCGGAAGGAATGGACTTGAAAAGCTTGATGTCAGAATTCCTGTAAGCTTTTTCTTACCTTCTCATAAGTAAGAAAAAACCGAGCACTTGCTTGAATACCTTAGCCTTCTTTGGCTTCTGAGTGACATGTCATGTTTTCTTGATTTCAACGCATCCATTTAATTATGCTCCAGATCCATGCATGAAATTCTTATATTTAGGCAATTAGTGCATATATCAGAACATCGCAGAAGTAGAAGTAATCTTCTAATTTTATGTTGAATTTGTTCCATATTACATTTTCCATCCATTATTTGGTATCAAAGTGAATTGCTATTTATGTCCGACTCATTCTTCATTTTCAATTTATGAAAATGACATGATGACACGGCATAGTTTTACAGACTGCAGCAATTAAGTTAAAAAGGATATTTATTTCTGGCCTGATTGTCTTCCTAAACCATGGAGGTGACGGAATTGACTTTTTCTCCACCTACCTTACGTGAAAAAATTCCAACACAGATAGGAGGAAATATAGAAGATACATTTTTCCTTTTTTGGGTTGATGATGACTTATTATAGTATTGCCTTGATGATAATGATAAATTCAGAGCTACATCTAAGGAGATCATTCAAGATCTTAAGGAATAATGTGATCTAAATAGAAACTTAAAGAGAGCTTCAACATGCCACAATAAGGTTTCTCGCCATGAAGCAGCCATTGATGATACACCCATCTTAGAAGCCTCTAAATCTTGCAGATATGTTGGATTAAAATTTATCCAATCAGCATGTTTCTTTTAATCTAATCTAGGAGGACTATTTTCTCAAAGGGTTTGTCTGTACTCCATGTGCATGTTTTCTAGTGTATCCATTGGTTTTTCATGACCTGGAGGTCACAGGTTCGAAATATGAAAACAACCTCGCCGCATATGGAGGTAAGGCTGTATACACGTGAGTCTCCCTAAATCCTGCAAAAGCAAGAGCCTCATGCAATGGGCCACCCCTTATACATTGTCTGTGTATAGACTTACCTGTAGTCATGCAGGCATGATAGGTTCCTGAAGGCTCTTTTCTAAAGAATGCAGTATTTATATGTCAATAGGATCCTAAAACTAAAGAAATTAATTACAGTTCATCCATATGCAATCAAAACTGACATCCTTGTCATCTTAACTGACAGAAACTGCTTAAGTCTGTCCAATTTCCATCATGAGCGTTCATTAAAATAATTTCATGCTTGATGCTTGATGCGAGCAGGCACGTGGTTAATTTTGTTAGGACAATTGATGATTTACTGTTTTACAACAGGCTGGGTTCTTAGAAGGAATGTCAAGAATAATACCAGGTATCATAATCTTGGCCCAATACTGTTCCTCAATGATAATTTTTGGAAACACCAGAACTCGATAACAATATTTCAGTTTAACAGGCTTGGGAGGTGTTAATATCATGGAAATGTTAGAGGATGCCTCTGTGGATGTGGCTGATGGCCCTCAAAGTGGGAAGATACTGCTGGATTTTAATGATGCAATGGGAGATAGGATTCAGGTGTTCGTTGAATGAGCGGAACTTATGAACTAAAGTTCTGGTCCTCAGCTTGCTGTGGATATTTTTCTTCAGATCACCATGATGTTAATCTTATGTACAAGACCGCAGCTATGCTTCGCTTCTGGCAGCACATTAACTGTCACATGTTAACCTTATGAGCAGCCATATAATCTTGCCAAGATATGATGCCAATTTTATTAAATGCACATGGGAAAGGAAGGGGATCACATGTTTACCTGGTAAAAATTTAGAGAGATTGTTGTACAATCGACAACAGATGAGCGAGGAATTTTGCGATTCTCCATCGGACAACATGGTAAAATGAAGCTATTGTGTTTACTTCATCCTCTTTTTCTTTCTTTTGATTAAGATCATCATTCATCTATGAATCAAGAGAAAAACTTGAGGGAATATCAATAGAAGTGCTAAAGCTTGGAGGTGCTTAATGTCTGCTTTTATATAATTCTTTACGGTAAAATGAGGTACATCCGTGCTTCTCAAGCTGTTGTATGGTGAATTTGATGATGCTATTTACCTTTTCTTCCCCCAAAAAAGTCTTGATTGATGCCGTTTCAGATTATTTTTTCACTAATTTGATCATTCAGATATGAGTCGGACTAATTGGGCACTATATGCTAAGTTGTTCTGGGTGTTCCTCAATGAAGTATTCATAACAAATGTGTGACGTCTGTAGTCATTTTAAGGGTGACTAGCTAAGACAGAGCAAATAGCCTGGTTGGTCATATACTTAATTAAACCATGGATTACATATGGCGTCTTTATGCTGTAGACACCCCACTTTTGGAAGTCTTGAACATCACCAAGGCATGCACGCTGCACGCGGCCCTTATTTTGCCCTCCTTGGGCGTTCCGACTTTAGAGGTTTGGCGTCTAGATTCGATGGCAATGTCGTGGCCTCAAAATGCACCAAGGAAAATTTTCTTCAATATTTCAATTTCCCGCTGCTTTGGTTACGATGCCAGATATTTGCGGTAGAAACCCCATTTTTGCGGATTTGACGTGACGTCCATACTCCGCCGTGCTCCCCGTCCCTCCCCAAATTTTTCCTCTCTTTAACTCTCTTTTTTCAACCTTTTTCTTTTATATACATCTTTCGTTCATGGCTCCCATGCATGCACATCCCGCCTACTTATTATCTTTTTGTTAAAAGATTTTTATCAAGGGGAGGGAGATTGTATCATACTCAATTCCTCCAACACCATCTCCCTTGGTGTGTATCTGATTTATGGTACCGATCTCTTTTAAGTCGCACATTGACCATTTTGCTACATCGATATAGTTTACTAAGAATCCTTTGTTTTTATTTTTTGTAGCATACCTATAAAAGTACCTAGGTACCTAGGTTGAGCATGCTTTGATCCAGGGAGGAAGAACTCACATTTACAACTCCAGCCATCAGAGATGTCTTGATGGCCAACGATTTATGGTAGATATATATTAATAAATAAATATTTATTTATGGACTTGTAAGTAATCCTTCCTTTTCCTTTTCTTTTAGATAAAGCTTATAACTTAGGTACCAGTAAATAATAAACTACCACGTTTCGTAAACATGTCCTACCAGTAAAAGTTATCTCCATAGAGGAGCTGCGAGGGATGGACAAAACAAAAGATAGGATTAGGGCTTCTTTCGCAATCAAAAGTGAGAAAGAGGCGATTCTATTAGATTGAAACTAGGTAGATTTGGGACTTTTGACGATGGATCCACCACTGGGGCATCTTTAGGTGGATCTTTGAACTTGGCATTGTCAAAGGGTTCTTCGGTCTTGTCTGAAAAATATGGGTAAAAAAAATGCATCTCTTTCTAGGATCGTATTAATATTTATAAAAATATGCACATATGACTTAGCATAAATAGACAAACAAATAAAGTATAGAAGTAAAAAAATAAAATAAGTCTAATATTATACCATCATAAATATATCTAATGCCATAAATACAATAATACTCTAACATCTTCCTATAATCCAAACATCCTACAATCAAATGTAAAGATTAGATCGAAATAGAGTAAATCGAAAAGTGAGCAATGGCTTCGTGAAGATATCAGCTAGTTATTTGTCAGAAGAAATATGAAGAAGAGATAAATTATCCATTTGAACTTTCTCTCGTAAGAAATGATGATCAAGCTCAATATGCTTGATGTCGTATGAAGAATCGGATTAGCAGCAATATAAGTAGTACTGAGATTGTCATAGTAAATAGAGATAGATCGCACAAGGTCCACACCAAGATCTTTACAAAGATGGCGAATCTAGATGGTCTCAACAAAAGTGAATGCGATGGAGCGATATTCGGCTTTAGAGCATGATTGAAATATAGTAGGCTATTTCTTAGTAGATCAGGAAATAAGATTTGGATTCAGAAAGATACAAAAATCTGAAGTGGAGCATTGAGTATCAGGACATCATCACTAGTCTGCATTTGAATAGGCTACTAAGAACATTGAGAAAACTGAAGCCCATAGGACAAAGTACTATGAAGGTAGCGAAGAATATGCTTGACAGCTTGGAAATATAGTATATGTAAAACATACAAAAATCGGGTCATGAGGTTGATAGAAAGTAAGATATTACAAAGCACCCATGATTTGACGATAAGTGTAAGAGTCCTCAAGCAAGTGACCTTTGTGAGCAAACAATTGGTGTTAAGCACAAGAGCAATAGAGACCGGCTTGCTAGAGGAGAAACCATGATGCTCCAGGAGGTTATGAGCATACTTTTGTTGAGTAAGGAATACACTAGTAATCGAATTAGATACTTTCACTCCTAGGAAGTAATGAAGAGGGCCTAGATCTTTCATAGCAAACTCAGCTTGCAAGATGGAAATTAAGGAAGATAATAGAGAGGAGGAGCTACCAGTGATGATAAGATCATCAATATATAATAAGAGGACAATGATTCTTTGTGCAGAATAAAATACAAACATAAGAAGATCAGTTGTACTCTCCTAAAAATCCAACTTAGACATGAGGTAAACCATTTCAACTAGGCACAAGGTGCCTATTTGAGCCTATAAATAGCCTTTTGTAAGTGACAAACCTGGTGGGGATAGGACGGATGCATAAAACCAGATAGCTGCTTCATATAGACCTCTTCAAACAACACCCCATGAAGGAAGGAATTTTTAACAATTAATTATCAAAAAGACCATCTAGAAGAGATAGCAACAGACAGAATAGTGTGAATAATAGTAGGCTAAACTATCAGAGAGAAGGTCTCATCGAAGTTGATCCCTGATTGTTGTTTATAGCCTTGAGCAATCAATCAACATATAGTACTTGTTAATACAGTGACAGAGGTGGAATCGAGCGGTCTGGCTCGACTTCCATGTTTATCCATCCATGATCAGCAGACGTGCCCTAGGGCATGGGGGCGAGATGGATCACAAGCTCTCAAAATTAGGTGGAAGTCGAATATCGAGTCGAGGAAGAGATTATTAGAATTTGATGTCTCAAATTTGATCCACAGCAAGAAGCAAATCAATTTTCAGCACAACAGTCGCATTGGCTCTAAATGCAGTCGAGTTGGTTTGGATTGAGATCGAGTCAGCGCGAACCATAATCGAGTCGGCTCTCTTAGGTAGACAGACAGTAGAAGTCCGGGTGAGACGTAGTCGAGCCAGCTCGATCCCTGATCGAGTCGGCTCGATGGAGGCGAATAGAATACAATGAAATTTTTTCTATTTGAACTCAGATTATGATTAATCCAGGAGGTCTATAGGACTTGCATGTGGACCACAGGATCTAGCGACCATGGAGGGTTGCGGTCATGATCTGAAGGTTGAAAAATATTTAAAGACTCCATCAAGGATATGTTCGACTTATATTAGGAGAATGAGCCATGTTAGAATTTCTGTGAACTACGAAGAAGAGGATTCTCATCCTATTTAAAAGACTGAGGTGCTGTGGAGCAAAAAAAATAGTGCATGTAGCATGAGAGACATGTAGAGAGGCTCAGGTAGCCATCGAGAGAAGCTTGATAGAGCACCAAGTACGTACAGCTTACAAGAGAGAGAAGCAATAGGTACATAGCATCCGACAAGGAGGTTATGAGGGCAGAGCATCTTGTAGCTTCTATGGATCTCCTTGAAATTCTGAGAGAGCTTTTATAAGGATATCTTCTAGTTAAGAGAGATTTATGTACGATGAGTTAAGAGTGAGTATTTTTCTCTTGTACCTATTTTCTTTTTCATAGTGAAGCTTTGCATGCCCTATGGAGGCGAACCTTTAGGCTGATCCACGTACTTGATTATTTTATTATTTTATTTCTTCCTTCTTTATATCATAATAATTTAGTACTAGATCCTTAACAAGCGGTATCAGAGTAGCTGATATTCCAATAGTCTGGTATTAGAGCGAGTTGATACGATAACAAGTCTAACTCTAAAATCATTCTGAGCATTGAGGGCTAAAGGGATGAATTATATGATAACCATATGCCAAAGATTCTTGAATGTTGCTTTATGACCATTCGATCTATCCAGATGTTAGGTATTATTGCTAGATGATCACTTTGATTGATATAAAAATTTATTTTTATACTACTGACTTAGTATTCGAACCTATATGGTCACGCACAATTGAAGTTCCTATCTGATCTGATGATTGATCAACGATTATGAATCGTTCAAAGATATAAACGTCATTATGATTAATGATGAACCTTATGCAAATATTGTGATGAAATAATTCACTAAGGGTTAGTAAATTATAGGAAGGTTAATTAGCAATTAGATTACTGATTAGCTCAATTTAACTAAATGATGAGGTTTGGATCAAGTTTAATTGAATTGGATTCAATTAGGTTGACCCAATTAGGTTATAAGATAATCTAATTGCTAAGGATGTTTGATTTCTGATTTTATTAGAACTTGGGATTGATTAATTTCTAATTAGATTAGAACTAATTACATGCCTAATTGGATTAGGTTTAACTTTCTAATTGAGTCTAATCTAACTTGATTTGGATGGAAACCAAATTGGATCAAATCAGAGTCCAATTGGATTGGACTAATCCCTTGTGCCAACCACCTATGCCCACACCACCTTTCATCATGCAAATTTAGAATTTGCATTATCAATTTTCCATGCCAAACCTTATCTTGATGCCCCCCCCTCTCGCTCTCTTGTAGATAAGGATAAAATTAGTTTGAAGGTTGACTTCAAATCAGTTTGAATTTGAACTAAACCATTCTATCCTTGTCTCTTCTAACCTCTTGTGCACCACCTTAAGAAGGGCTCTCTTTGTGCGTGCATGAGAGAATTCTAAGAAGGATTTTCCATTGAGAAAAATCTTTTGGGGCATGAGGTCTTGGGTGGGTTGCCTTCTAAGCATGAAAGACTAAATGAGAGTTATCTCCTCTTGGGTGAGTGACCTAGGGTTCTCTTCTAGGTTCTGGGAAGAGAGAAAAAAAGAGTAGAAAGTCTCCGCTTTATTCTCTTCTACCACCTCATCTCCTCCATCCTTTTTCTACACTTGGAAGGGTCCAAGAGTTCTAAAGAAACGAACCAGATCAGCCATCAAGGGTCTCTATGGGGAGCTAGCACTCTAAAGAGGTTGATGAGCTTCAAGGCTCCGTGTGGACATCCTGTAGAGGTTGGATGCTCTGTGTAGCTACTACATGATTAGAAGAACCTTAAATCTATGATTGTTAGTTGTGGTGATCCTCTTCTCACGCTCAGGTATTGAGTTTTAAACTTAATTATAATGTAGATATGATTTATGGTATTAATATGAGCACATAGATTTGATCTATGTAAATTTTGTTTTCAGGTTTTGTATGCATATTATATCATGTCATTGATCCTAGTATAGGTTGTATTAGATTAGATCTAATGTATGCTAGGTTAATTTAATTAATCTAAAATCTTTTGTTGTATTTTATTTTAAAAAAAATATGAAATGCATGTATGAAACTGCCTAGTTTTTCTTCATATGGAAAAATGGATACAATAAATATAACATGCTAAGAAATATTAACTTTATTGGTACTCGGATGAAGATATCGGAATCATTTGTGTTTACCAAAAATTTTTGAGTAAACATAAGGTAGAGACCGAAGAGAGAGCTTATGATCGGCGATTTCTTGTAGATCTGGATAGCCTAAGCATTCGAATATCTTCAAAAGTTGCAAGTCATGAGGAGGATAGCCATACAAGACATACTAAGTTGATTTGCCCTTTAAAATAATAATAGAAAAGTATAATTAATGAGAAAAACAATAGTTTGAATTGCATCAGTCCAAAACCTAGCAGGAATGCAAGATTAAAAATATATAGTTTTGATAATATTAGCAATGCATCTATGTTTTCATTCAGCTACTCTGTTTTGTTTTGGTGTATGTGGATAAAAAATTTCATGAATTATACTATATTTACAAAATAAAGTAAGAAAATTTTTATTATCATACTCTTTTCCTCCATCAAACTGGAAAGATTTAATTTTTTGTTCAAAGACATTCTCTACTAAAGTCTTAAATTCAGTCAATCAACAGACAGAATAATTGACTACTTCTAGTTTCAGAAGAAAATACTACTCTGTGTTTTAATTAAGCAAAATCTTAGTCAGGATAATCCTTATGAGGAGTTACAGGATTTATGAGATTGAGACACATCATGGATATACTGATTAAGAGTTGACAGTCTTGTTAGAATTTAACATCTCGAATTCGATCCACAGTAAGAAGAGAATCAATTTTCAGCACAGCAGTCGAGTCGGCTCTAATACGTAGTCGAGCCTGCTCAGATTGAGATCGAGCCGACTTGAACCATAGTCGAGCTGGCTCTCTTAGGTAGATAGACAGCAGGAGTTTGGATCAGATGCAGTCCAGCCAGCTCGATAGAGGCGAATAGAATATGATATGATTTTTTCTATTTAGACTCGGATTGTGATTAATCCAAGGGGTTTGCGAAAGTTGTGCATGGACCACAGGATCCAATGGCCATGAAGGATTGCAGTCATGATCTGAAGGTCAAAAAATATTTTAAGACTCCATCAAGGATATGTTCGACTCATATTAGGAGAATGAGTCTTATTAGGACTCCTATGAACTGCTGAGAAGAGGATTTTCATCCTATTTAAAGGACTGAGATATTGTGGAGAAAAAAAGATGGTGCATATAGCATAAGAGGCACGTAGAGAGACTCAGACAACCATCGAGAGAAGCTTGAAAGAGCGTCGAGTACATGCAACCCATGGAAACAATAGATGCATAGCATCTGACGAGGAGGTTGTGAGGGTAGAGCATCTTGTAGCTTCTGTGGGTCTTCTTGGGATTCTGAGAGAACTTTTATAAGGGTAGCTTCTAGTTGAGAGAGATTTATATATGATGAGTTGAGAGTGGGTGTTCTTCTCTTATACCTATTTTTTTCTTTTATAGTGAAGCTTTGCATGCTCTGTGGAGGCAAATCTTTAGGTTGATCCACATACTTAATTATTTTTTTATTTTATTTCTTTCTTCTTTCTACCATAATAATTTGGTACTAGATCCTTAATAAATGATATCAGAGTAGCTGATATCCTAATAGTTTGGTATCAGAGTGAGTTGATACCACAATAATAGATATCAGAGCTAGATAGTACTGGAGCGTAGATTATAGCAGTGGATAGAGATTGAAGAATATGAAGAAGACAAGCACAATCAAGGTGGAGATCAACATGTTTGATGGAAAGGATAATTTTTTTTATGGCAAGCAAGGATAAAGGATGTCCTCATCTAACATGGATTGATCGATGCTCTCTTGTATAATAAGATGCCAGCCACCATAGAGGTGAAGAATTGAAAGCGAATCCAGATGCAGGCGGTGAGCATGATCCACTTGTACCTAATGGATGATATGGTGATCTATATACTTGGTGAGACTTCTCCAATGGTATTATGGTCGAAGCTCGAGAAGTTGTACATGGTGAAGTCGCTCACCAACATGCTACTTCTTTGGAGGCAGTTCTACCAACTGTAGATGGACGAAGGCCAGAGCATGTGAGAGCATCTATCCAACTTTCAGAAAATCCTCACCAACCTTCTCAGCATTGATGAAAAAATTGAGGAAAAAACTAGGGCGTTGGTCTTGCTAGTGTCGCTTTTTTCTTCGTATGAGTCCTTGATGACTACTCTTCTAGTAAAAAAGAGTACTATCATGATGGATGAGGTCATCACAACGATACTTTATAATGAGATTCTCAAGAGGAAGAATCCAGCTTTGAGCTCAGATGGCGGTAGCTCAGCTTTGGTAATTTTTAAAGGAATAGGAGGCAGTAAATGAAGCAGCAAAGGATCGCGAGGAGGACGATCCAGATCCAAGATGAGGGATTTTAGCAAGATTAGATGCTATAGGTGCGATAAGTTGGGGCATCGAATTAAGGATTGTCCACAACTCAAGGATCGAACGAGGGCTACTACAGCGACGGCCAATAGCGAGTCAAAAGATGATGTCCTGAAGATATCTAATGAGATATCTAGTTCTTTCCAATAGTGAATTTTAAATTTTGCATACACATATCATGTTTGTTGTAGAAAGGAGCAGTTTGACTTTTTGAAGAGTAGTAATGACACTGTTTATTTGTCGAATGGATCGAGTTGTGTAATTAGAGGCATCAGGACGGTCAGCTAGAAGACACATGATGGTGCAGTGAGGAGACTGGGGGAGGTTCGATATATATTCGATTTCAGATGAAATCTTATCTCACTAAGCAGACTGAATTTAAACGGCTATAGGTGGATAGTTGGTGATGAAATTCTGAAGATCATGTATGACGATAGGATGATATTGAAGGAAAAGAAGAAGATAAGTGGATGTTACTATTTGATAGAAAATTCAGTGCAAGGTGGAGCTTTAGGAGCCAGAGAAAGTCCAGTGCAAGATGGAGCTCCAGGTAGAGATGGATCGGACACGAGATGAAAGACTCGGAATGATGAGAGACGATGTCGTAGAGTGAAGTTTTCATTACCATAGGAGAATTTCTCAAGCAGATCTTTGATCAAAGTGGACACAGCCCATGACAGAGGTGGAATCGAGCGATCTGGCTTGACTTCGATGTTTATCCATCCATGATCAGCAGACGTGCCCTAGGGCATGGGGGCGAGATGGATCACAAGCTCTCAAAATTAGATGGAAGTCGAATATCGAGTCGAGGTAGAGATTATTAGAATTTGATGTCTCAAATTTGATCCACAGCAAGAAGCAAATTAATTTTCAGCACAGCAGTCGCGCTGGCTCTGAACGCAGTCGAGTTGGTTTGGATTGAGATCGAGTCAGCGCGAACCATAGTCGAGTCGGCTCTCTTAGGTAGACAGACAGCAGGAGTCCGGATGAGACGTAGTCGAGCCAGCTCGATCCTTGATCGAGTCGGCTCGATGGAGGTGAATAGAATACAATGAAATTTTTTCTATTTGAACTCAAATTATGATTAATCCAGGAGGTCTATAGGACTTGCATGTGGACCACAGGATCTAGCGACCATGGAGGGTTGCGGTCATGATCTGAAGGTTGAAAAATATTTAAAGACTCCATCAAGGATATGTTCGACTTATATTAGGAGAATGAGCCCTGTTAGAATTTTTGTGAACTGCGAAGAAGAGGATTCTCATCCTATTTAAAAGACTGAGATGCTGTGGAGCAAAAAAAATAGTGCATGTAGCATGAGAGACATGTAGGGAGGCTCAGGCAGCCATCGAGAGAAGCTTGGTAGAGCACCAAGTACATACAGCTTGCAAGAGAGAGAGGCAATAGGTACATAGCATCCAACAAGGAGGTTATGAGGGCAGAGCATCTTGTAGCTTCTATGGATCTCCTTGGAATTCTGAGAGAGCTTTTATGAGGATATCTTCTAGTTAAGAGAGATTTATGTACGGTGAGTTAAGAGTGAGTATTTTTCTCTTGTACCTATTTTCTTTTTCATAGTGAAGCTTTGCATGCCCTATGGAGGTAAACCTTTAGGCTGATCCACGTACTTAATTATTTTATTATTTTATTTCTTCCTTCTTTATATCATAATAATTTAGTACTAGATCCTTAACAAGCGGTATCAGAGTAGCTGATATCCCAATAGTCTGGTATTAGAGCGAGTTGATACGATAACAAGTCTAACTCTAAAATCATTCTGAGCATTGAGGGCTAAAGGGATGAATTATATGATAACCATATGCCAAAGATTCTTGAATGTTGCTTTATGACCATTCGATCTATCCAGATGTTAGGTATTATTGCTAGATGGTCACTTTGATTGATATAAAAATTTATTTTTGTACTACTGACTTAGTATTCGAACCTATATGGTCACGCACAATTGAAGTTCCTATCTGATCTGATGATTGATCAACGATTATGAATCATTCAAAGATATAAACGTCATTATGATTAATGATGAACCTTATGCAAATATTGTGATGAAATAATTCACTAAGGGTTAGTAAATTATAGAAAGGTTAATTAGCAATTAGATTACTGATTAGCTCAATTTAACTAAATGATGAGGTTTGGATCAAGTTTAATTGAATTGGATTCAATTAGGTTGACCCAATTAGGTTATAAGATAATCTAATTGCTAAGGATGTTTTATTTTTGATTTTATTAGAACTTGGGCTTGATTAATTTCTAATTAGATTAGAACTAATTACATGCCTAATTGGATTAGGTTTAACTTTCTAATTGAGTCTAATCTAACTTGATTTGGATGAAAACCAAATTGGATCAAATCAGAGTCCAATTGGATTGGACTAATCCCTTGTGCCAACCACCTATGCCCACACCACCTTTCATCATGCAAATTTAGAATTTGCATTATCAATTTTCCATGCCAATCCTTATCTTGACGCCCCCCCTCTCGCTCTCTTGTAGATAAGGATAAAATTAGTTTGAAGGTTGACTTCAAATCAGTTTGAATTTGAACTAAACCATTCTATCCTTGTCTCTTCTAACCTCTTGTGCACCACCTTAAGAAGGGCTCTCTTTGTGCGTGCATGAGAGAATTCTAAGAAGGATTTTCCATTGAGAAAAATCTTTTGGGGCATGAGGTCTTGGGTGGGTTGCCTTCTAAGCATGAAAGACTAAATGAGAGTTATCTCCTCTTGGGTGAGTGACCTAGGGTTCTCTTCTAGGTTCTGGGAAGAGAGAAAAAAAGAGTAGAAAGTCTCCGCTTTATTCTCTTCTACCACCTCATCTCCTCCATCCTTTTTCTACACTTGGAAGGGTCCAAGAGTTCTAAAGAAACGAACCAGATCAGCCATCAAGGGTCTCTATGGGGAGCTAGCACTCTAAAGAGGTTGATGAGCTTCAAGGCTCCGTGTGGACATCCTGTAGAGGTTGGATGCTCTGTGTAGCTACTACATGATTAGAAGAACCTTAAATCTATGATTGTTAGTTGTGGTGATCCTCTTCTCACGCTCAGGTATTGAGTTTTGAACTTAATTATAATGTAGATATGATCTATGGTATTAATATGAGCACATAGATTTGATCTATGTAAATTTTGTTTTCAGGTTTTGTATGCATATTATATCATGTCATTGATCCTAGTATAGGTTGTATTAGATTAGATCTAATGTATGCTAGGTTAATTTAATTAATCTAAAATCTTTTGTTGTATTTTATTTTAAAAAAAATATGAAATGCATGTATGAAACCGCCTAGTTTTTCTTCATATGGAAAAATGGATACAATAAATATAACATGCTAAGAAATATTAACTTTATTGGTACTCGGATGAAGATATCGGAATCATTTGTGTTTACCAAAAATTTTTGAGTAAACATAAGGTAGAGACCGAAGAGAGAGCTTATGATCGGCGATTTCTTGTAGATCTGGATAGCCTAAGCATTCGAATATCTTCAAAAGTTGCAAGTCATGAGGAGGATAGCCATACAAGACATACTAAGTTGATTTGCCCTTTAAAATAATAATAGAAAAGTATAATTAATGAGAAAAACAATAGTTTGAATTGCATCAGTCCAAAACCTAGCAGGAATGCAAGATTAAAAATATATAGTTTTGATAATATTAGCAATGCATCTATGTTTTCATTCAGCTACTCTGTTTTGTTTTGGTGTATGTGGATAAAAAATTTCATGAATTATACTATATTTACAAAATAAAGTAAGAAAATTTTTATTATCATACTCTTTTCCTCCATCAAACTGGAAAGATTTAATTTTTTGTTCAAAGACATTCTCTACTAAAGTCTTAAATTCAAGAAACTTATCAAACACCTCGTACTTAATTTTTAATAAATATAACTATGAATAGCGAGAATAATCATCCACAAACAAAACATAATACTTGAAACTAGAAACATAATTAATAGGTGCTTGCCATACATTAGAATGAATTACTTGAAAAGAAAAAGTAAAAAAGGACCTGGATTCATTAAAGGAAAGTTTCACATGTTTGCCAATATGACATGTATTGTGATGAGACAAATTTATTCCAGATTCAAAAGGACATTATTCTCTTTCATAAATTTAGACAAAACCAATTGACTTAGAAAATTTAGACAAATTTGCCAATAGGAAGTAGTTGACCATTACCAACAAAAATTCTATCTCTTCCACTACATAGCTTAGAACTCAAAAACATATTTGGATCTGATGTCATATGATTAGAAGCACCAGTGTCAGGATACCAGACCTCCTCAAAGGATTTAGAAGGTTCATGGCCACAAAAGTTTGTGGAAAGTTGTCAAAGACAAAGATATGATTAAACCTCTATCTACACTGGAGAGTGGTGTGATTGAATTTACCACATATCTGGCACTGCACTCCAGTGTGTGGTAATGGAGAGGATGTTGGCTAATGTGTTGGAGTTGATGGTTGGTTTTGTATCCATGGATGTGAAAAAGAATTAGAAAAAAACTTGGGATTACATGAAAGGTTGTGTAGGATATGCTCTTGGAGATCCTCGACCATATGGCTATCCACGACCTTCTCTTTGTTCGTGGTCTCCACAAGATCTACCTCTACGATCGCCATAATTTTCTTGGCCTTAATTAGCTATGATGGTTAGGTAATGAAGTTCTTTAGGGGAGATGGACAGTGTTGGTGCAGAATCTGGTTGACATCGGATCGAGCTGGAGTTGAGGAAGAAGAGGTCATCATCGATGACCTGCAAAATAGAGTTCCATCCAAAGTTGATGGTGGTGGCTTCGGCAGGACTCTCCGACGATCAAGCCAGCTCTTCTAGCCAACAGAAATGGAGTGCTCAGGTAAGAATTCAGAAAAATTTAGAAAGGAGAAGAGAGCTTAGAAAAAATATTCTGGAGGATTTTTTTTTATAGATGGAGCTTGTATAGCTATAACCATCCGGTAGTAGGCCGCTCAAAGCCATGTAAAATTTATTATGGAGAGAAGTGTCGTCCATTCGTTGAGATTTAATAGTTAAAGTTTGAAGAAAGCAGGCATTGATTGATGAAGAATTTTGACATATGTCAATTTTAGAGGAGTTTAGACTCCTAAAGAAAATACGGCTAGAGAAGATCGTTCGGAAGGAATACTACTTAAAATCTAGACGTAATTCGCTGGAGAAATTTGGATGGAGTTTGACTGATGGAGAAGTCCAAAAAGAGTCCGACTGGTGGAGAAGTTTGGCTGAAGAAGAAGTTCGAAAGAAGTTTGACTTCTGAAGGAATTCGACTGCTGGAGAAATCCGATTGAAGAAGAAGTTCGAAAGAAGTTTGGCTCCTGAAGGAATTTGATTGCTAGAGAAATCCGACTGCTAGAGGAATTCAACTGAAGGAGAAGTCCAAAAGGAGTTCGGCTCCTGAAGAAATTCGACTGAAGGAGAAGTTCAGAAGGAGTTTGGCTCCTGGAGGAATCTAACTGAAGTTGAAGTTTGAAAGAAGTTTAACTACTGGAGGAATTTGATTGAAGGAGAAATTTGAAAGGAGTTTGGCTTTTGGAGGAATCTGACTGAAGGTGAAGTCCGGAAGGAGTTCGACTACTGGAGAAATTTGACTGAAGGAGAAGTTTGAAAGGAGTTCAACTGTTGGAGAATTTTCGATCGAAGCTCTTCTATGATTATCAGTTACATTAGGCTAAGTATCAGATTGAACTTCGATGGGAGCGGGGTTTATCTCTAATAATAGTTTCTCCACTCTCGAGTTCAAAATTCGAAGGAATAGAGTACAAAAAAGATGACCGTCGAAGTTTTTTTTCGAACTCTGCATCCATTGAGATTGAAGCTCGAGGGAGATCTTATCTTCCATGGAGGTTGAGAAATATCTTATCTTTTTTTAAAGTTAAAGCTCAAAAGAGATTTTATCTTCAGCCGAGGTTGAAACTTGAGAGAGATCTTATCTCCTATTGAGGTTGAAGCTCAGGAAAGATCTTATCTCCAGTTGAGGTTGAAGAAGATTCTATCTTCTGTTGAAGTTGAAGCTCGGGGGAGATCTTATCTCCAGCTGAGATTGAAGCCCTGGGAAGATTTTATTTTCGATCGAGGTTGAAGCCTAGAGGAGATCTTATCTCTAATCGAGATTGAAGGAGATCCTATCTCCTATTGAAGTTGAAACTCGGAAGAGATCTTATCTCCAATCGAGGTTGTAGGAGATCTTATCTCCTGTTGAAGTTGAAGCTGGAGGGAGATCTTATCTCCAACCGAGGTTGAAATTCGAGAAAGATCTTATCTCCTATTGAGGTGAAGCCTAGGAGAGATCTTATCTTCAGTCGAGATTATAGATCTTATCTCTTGTTGAAGTTGAAGCTCAGAGGAGATCTTATCTCCAATCGAGGTTGAAGAAGATCCTATCTTCTTTTAAAGTTGAAGCTTGAAGGAGATCTTATCTTCAGTCGAGGTTATAGGAGATTTTATCTCCTGTTGAAGTTAAAGCTTGGGGGTGATCTTATCTCCAACAGAGATTGTAGCCCGAGGGAGATCTTATCTCCGATCGAGATTAAAGCCCGAGGAAGACCTTATCTCCGATTGAGGTTGAAGGAGATCCTATCTCCTATTAAAGTTGAAGTCCGAGAGAGATCTTATCTTCAATCGAGATTGTAGGAGATCTTATCTCCTATTGAAGTTGAAGCTCGAGAGAGATTTTATCTTCAGTCAAGGTTGAAATTTGGAAGAGATCTTATCTCCTATTGAGGTTGAAGTCTGAAGAAGATCTGATCTCCAACCGAGGTTGTAGAAGATCTTATCTTCTATTGAAATTGAAGCTCGAAAAAGATTTTATCTTCAGCCGAGGTTGTAGGAGATCATATCTCCTATTGAAGTTGAAGCTCGGAGGAGATCTTATCTCCAATCAAGGTTGTAGCCCAAGAAAGATCTTATCTCCAATCGAGGTTGAAGGAGATCCTATCTCCTATTGAATTGAAGATCGAAGGAGATCTTATCTCCAGCCGAGATTATAGGAGATCTTATCTTCGATTAAAGTTGAAGCTCAGAAGAGATCTTATCTCCAGTCGAGGTTATAGGAGATCTTATCTTCTATTGAAGTATTGGGGTCATCGGTACGGCCTCTTCCTTCATCTTGTCTTATATCGATGAGGTTTTCGATTTTGCTCATGTTAGGATAAGGTTCTCCTCCTATTCCTAATGGGTTATAGGGATATATTAGGACCATTGTCAAGGCCTCTCTTCTTACCTCATCTAAAATGAACGAGGTCTTCAAGTTTGCTCATGTTAGGACAAGATTCTCCTCCTGTTTGAAATAATCGGAGGTCTTCGACTTGCTCATGTTAGGATGAAGTTTTCCTCCTATTCCTAACATGGCTACTTTTGATTGCTTCTTTCATTCTTAGATTTTCTAAATTCCAAAATTATGGAAACATTGTTCCTTCGAGCTCCTTCAAATGATAAGCTCCGGGCTGGACGACCTCCTCTATTTCATATGAGTCTTTCCAATTTGGGGCAAGCTTCCTCTGGCTCTGAGGTTGAGAGATGGCGGCTCGCTGAAACACTAAATCTCCTAGAGATAGTGTTTATGATGTCGAGAGACGATCGATCTTCTTATTGTTCCTTCCTTCTTGGTGGTTCTGGCTACGACAGTGCCTTCGATCAATCTTCTCTTGCTTCAGATCGACGTCTGAGGAATCGATCCAACCGGCCTCTCCTGATGAGCTCCTCGATCTCGTCTTGGAACTGAATGCATTCTTTAATATCATGGCCATGATCATGATGATACAAATAGTACTTACTTTGATTGTGCTTGTTTGGGGGAGATCGTAATTCTTCTTCTGGGGGGAGAACTTCTTCGCGCCCTTCTATCGGGGCTTCTTTAATGACGAGCTCGAGGAGGAGTTCGGACTTGCTTATACTCAGAGGGAGTTCATGAGTGTAGCCAAACTTCATTTGGCCCTCTATCAACTATGGATTTATTAGACTCGCCTGCCTACCGCTCTCCTGCGGCTTTCTCATCTTTCAGTTTGAAGGCTTCTTCTGCTCGGACATATCCCTCAGCTCGAGCTAGCAGATCGGCAAAGTTCCTAGGATACTTCTTCTTCAGGAAGAACAACAAATCATTCTTTTGAAGGCCTCCCTAAAGTGCAGTCATTACAACAGATTGCTCCAGATTCTAAACCTCCAATGCAGCAGTTGTTGGGGCTTTTTTGATGATGAGCTCGAAGAGGAGTTTGGACTCGCTTGCGCTCGAGGAGAGTCCGTGAGAGTGGCTGAACTTCATTCGATCCTCTATCAGCTATGAGTTTATTAGACTCATCTGCCTGTCGCTCTCCTGCAGCTTTCTCATCTTTCAATTTGAAGGCTTCTTCCACTCGGGCATATCTCTCAGCCCGAGCTAGTAGATCGATAAAATTCTTGTGGTACTTCTTCTCCAGAAAGAACAGTAAATCATCCTTCTGAGGGCCATCCTTAAGTACGATCATTGCAACAGACTGGTCCAGATTTCGGACCTCCAATGTAGCAGTATTAAATCGGATGACATAAGTTTGGATAGATTCTTCCTTCTTCTACTGGATATTCATCAGAGAATTCGAACCTCGGTGCGGACGTCGGCTACTGACGAAGTGAGCCACAAATTGATGACTTATTTGATCAAAGAAGAAAATCATACCTGACTTCAACATCGAGTACAATTTCTTACTGCTCTCTTTAAGGTAGATGGAAAAGCTTGGCATAAGATAACGTTTGATGCACCATAGAGCAACATCATGGTCTGAAAGGCCTTCAGATGATCGATCGGATCAGAGATTCCATCATAGCTTTCAAATTAAAAAAGTTTGAAGTTTGATGGAACGAGCTCTTGCATAATTTGGAGAGAGAAAGGAGGATCAGTACGGACATCGTCATGGTGAGCCAGGGTAATGTGGTGGAATTTCTTAATCCGTCGATCTATCTTTCATAGTTTTTGATTAAGGACATCATCTCGATCATAGATCTTAGAAGGCTTTCGACTGTAGATGGGAAAGATCTCTTTTGGAGAAGAATCATGATCCGATCAAGGATCCTCTGCACTTTATTTCTTCTTCCCAGGAGTGATAGGTATACTAGCCCAAGTGCTCCTCCTTAGGATCGATTTCTAACATCTCGATTATGAATTTTTTGATGGAACCACCACCGAGAGCTGCCGCATGGTCTGCACCATTTTGATGAGGCTCTAAATCTACTGCATCAGTAGGTTAAACTGCTCTGAATCTATCATGATCGTTGGTGGAGGAGGAGGTTGAAGCGCCAGTAATGGAGCGAGAATGAATGGATCTGGCTTAGATCTAGCAGCAGAAGCAGTAGATCTCTAGATAGTCATCTTCTTTGGCGGCATTTCTTGGGATTAAGGGAGAAGATGAAGATGAATCTTGAAGAAGAAGATCCATAGGATCAATTGAGCACTCCTTTAAGAATAAGGATACCTCAAGAATAGAGGGCCCTCCTTCTAGTGTCAATCTTGTTGGTGTAGAATTTGATTAATGCCAGATCGAGCTGAAGTTGAGGAAGAAAAGGTCACCGTCGGTGATCTGCAAAATAAAATTCTGTCCGAAGTCGATGGTGATGGCTCTGGTAGGACCCTCCGATGATAAAGTCAGCTCTTCTGCTCAATAAAAATGAAGTGCTCAGACAAGAATTCAGCAAAATTTTAGAAAAAAGAAGAGAGCTTAAAAAAAATATATTTGGAGGGTCCTTTTTTATAGATAAAGCTTGTATAGCCATAATCGTCCGATAGTGGGTCACTCAGGATCACGTAAAATTTATTACCATAACCATCCGGTAGTGGACCGCTCGGAGCCACGTGAAATTTATTATGGAAAGAGATAGCATCCATTCATTAAGATTTAATAATTGAAGTTCGAAGGAAGTAGGTGTTGGTTGGTGAAGAGCTTTGACATATGTCAAATCCAGAGGAGTTTGGACTCCTAAAGAAAATACCGTTAGAGAGGATCATTCGAAAGGAATACTACTTGAAATTTGAAAGTAATCCACTGAAAAAATTTGGATGGAGTTTGACTGATGGAGAAATCCAAAAGGAGTCTGATTGGTGGAGAAGTTTGACTGAAGGAGAAGTCCGAAAGAAGTTCGGCTCCTAGAGAAATCCGACTGCTGAAGAAATCTGAATGAAGAAGAAGTTCAAAAGGAGTTCGACTCTTGGAGAAATCTGACTGAAGAAGAAGTTTGAAAGGAGTTTGGCTCCTAGAGGAATTCGACTGCTAGAGGAATCTGACTGAAGGAGAAGTCCAAAAGAAGTTTGACTTCTGGAGGAATCCGACTGAAGGAGAAGTTCGAAAGGAGTTTGGCTACTGAAAGAATTTGATTGAAAGAAAAATTTGAAAGAAGTTTGGCTCCTGGAGGAATCTGATTGAAAGTGAAATCTGAAAGAAATTCGGCTGTTGGAGGAATTTGATTGAAGGAGAAGTCTGGAAGGAGTTTGGCTGCTAGAGAATTTTCAATCGAAGCTCTTCTATGATTATCAGTTATATTAGGCTAAGTATCAGATTGAACTTCAGTGGGAGCGGGGTTTATCCCCAACAGACAGCAAGGGGATAGATTTGGCATGTTGAAGTAGGGATCACCCTAGGGATCATTATCGAGGTGGAGCTATAGAAGCAACTATTCATCTTTTAGATGTAAGAAGGTCGGGAAAGTAGTTGGGGTACATTCAGTGGTTCGACCTATCGGGAGCCTTGGATTGAATGGAGAAAGCAAAGGGTTTGAATCCTGGAGCATTGCTATTGGTTCAGAGGATGGTGAGTTCCTCTTGGAAGTTTCGGAGAGATCCACAGAGTGCGAAGGATCCAAAATGGTAGTAGCGATGGTGGAGGTTCAGCACGAGGTTCAATAGGGCAATGTTGGATAGCTAACCTTGATTTAAGTTTTATCTTCTGCAGGGGCACTAGGAGGAGTCATGATTCAAGTGGAGCACTGGCTAAAGGTGCCTCAATAGGTGGAGAGGCATAGGTTTAGAGTCAAAAGCTGTAGGGATGGAGTCAGTTTCTAGCACCTATGGCGGTGATGCACAGCATGGTTCTATGCAGGATATACGAACACCGAAGAGCTGTGGCTCTAGGGAGACCATGTTAGATGGGTTGTTTGCAGCAAAAAAGAATCTGGATACCTAAAAGAAGGCTATGGTGAGCCTCGGGATGAGATAGGTAGGTTTAAATCCAGACAGGGTTTGAGCTGTAATTCCTTCAGGTGAAGTTGAAGCGATGATTGGTGCAGGGGCAGAAGAGGATAAAGTGCTAGGAAGGGTTTCCTAGGTTCAATCGCTGAAGGTAAAGAGTTGGATGAGCTCTTGATAGCTTCGAAGGGATCCACAAAGTGCGAAGGATCTGAAGGGGCAGCGACAATGATCGAGGTGCAGCGACAGACTCAACAGGATAGCATTGAGTGGTTAGCCTCAGGATTAACCTCTACAGCATCAGATGGACTTCAATTTTAGGTGGAGCATTGGGCAGGGGTGGCTTTACAGGAGGAGAAAGCTTTAGCATGAGTTCAGAAAGGAGGGGTGTAGGGGGAGGACCAATATCCCAGCACTAGTGCCAGTGTTGCACATAGGAGTGTGTAGGTGGAGTGGTGAGGCTCTAAGGAGATAGTGTTAGGTGAAGCTTCGGGTGTAGCGAGTGCCGATATAAGAACACTATGGTTTCTCCAGGAAAGTTTAGGGCAAGTGGTGCAGTTGTTGAGTAGAAAGGGCCTACAACAAAATCAAAGGTGGTGCCAAGGAAGCAAGGGTCTTCAGTTATGAAGGCGGTCATCCCAAAGATCTCTAGGAGAACTTAGAAGTTGAAAAAAGTTGAGGTGGCAAGGATGTTCACGCAAGAAGCTATCAGGGCATGCATTGATAGAGAGATCATGTAAGAGGACATCGCCAGGTTTGCAAAGGCTTGGGGGCACCAAGATGGAGATTGTAGGAGTTGGTATAGTGCTTCGAAGACTTGGAGAAAAGATAAAGAGAATCCAAGGGATTAAAGTAAGCCAGCGCATGGGAGAGTTGACTCGGTTCTAAGATGATTCGACTCAGATCCAGAAAAGTTGACTTGGATATCAAGCGAGTCGACTCGATTGTCTTAGGGTATGCTAGATAGAGAGCGTTGTTTTGGCATGGCATGCAGGAGAGTCGATTTGGGTCTAGACGAGTTGACACAAGTCTAGAGGGATCAACTCGATCTCAATAGGGATCGACCCTAATTAAGGGAATAGTTCTGTGTGGGATTTCTTTTTGAGCTAGGATCGAGTTTGATCCTAGGTTTCTTAAGGCCTAATTTGAGAGGTCTTAAGGTAGCTAACTCAGGATTTGGACTAGAATTTAAGTCCAAGAGATGAGAGCATGCAAGATATGGGTGTACATGGGCTTGCATGAGTACTTTCAAGTATGGGTTAGCAAGAAAAGTTCTTGAGCTAGGGTTTATTAGGGTTCATATGGGAACCCTAGGGTATATAAATCCATTGTATTATAATAGTTTGAGAATTGAATGAAGGAATATAAGAGAGCTTATCTCCCTCAATCTTTCCTCTCTCTTTCTCTAGGGTTGTCACCCAAGTTTCTTGAAGAAACCCTAGACTGGAGGGCACCTCCCTCAAGCCCTAAATGCCCTAGGGCAAGGAGGAGGGAGGCGCCCCATCATAGCACCATGAGGATTGGTATTTGCTACATTTAGAGAGTTTGGATCGCCATAGACTCTTGCAGAGAAGGATCTATTGCTGGTCTCCTTAGGTTCATGCATGTAAGAGCTTGTGTGGTGCTTCCAAGTCTTGGAAGGCCATAAGAGGATCCAGAGTGTTGGCTCTGAGAGGCTAAGACAGGAGTGGTCCTAGGACGAAGAAAATGCATGGCTCTCCATGGGCTTGAGGTTCAGGTGTTAAGAATCTTGAGGGATTTGGTTGGTGCTTTAGAGACTTAAAGATACAAGGTGGAGTAAGAAACCAGAGCCAAGGATGAAGACTATAGGGAAGAAGTAGTTTCAGGATCTTAGTTGACTCAGATTGAGGATAGATCGATTATGTCTCAGAGGAATAGCCAAATAGAGAGAAATATTTTTGGGACTACTAGAACGGTATACAGGTGAGTCGACTCAGTACTTATATGAGTCGACTCAATCCCAGGTGTGCCAACTCAGTTGAGACTAGGTCGATTCAATATCATGGGCAGAGCTGATAGGTTTTCTGTTTAGGACTAGGATCTGGTTTGATCCTGGATGTCTTAAGGCCTGGATTAATAAGGTCTTAAAGAGGCTAATTCATATATGAATCGGGTTTGGATTCATGAGGATGAGAGCATACAAACCATGGGTGTACACGGATTTGGATGAGTGCTTTCATGTATTGGCTTAGCCAGGAGAGTTTTTGGTTGGGCCTATTGGCTATATATTTATACATAGATTATATTAGGATTTCAAAGTAGTGTGGAATACATATCTTTTCTCCCTCAAACCTCTCCTCTCTCTTTCTCTCTTTCTTTAAGGTTGCCACCCCAAGGTTCCTTGAAGAAATCCTAGAGGGAGGGGTGCCTCCCTCAAGTCCTAGGAGGGAGGTATGCTATCATAGCACCTAGGGATTGGTGCTGGTGTTTACTACCTTTAGAGGTTGGATCTATCATAGATCTCTTCAGGTCCATGCGTAGCATTGGCAGTCTGCAACATGCTATCGATGAGGTACCATGGTTTTTTCTAGCGATTTGTTTCGTAGCCTAGTGGAGCATGGAAAGGAAGGTGACGTCATATGGATGAAAATCAGAGATTTGCATACCTATTCCACGATATATCTTAGATTAACCTTCATTTTATGTTGTAATTTGTCCAACTGGGAGTAGCAGGTTGAAGGTGGAGGTTGAGAGGATTGACGAAAAGGGAAGTTTTATAGGATAGAAGGTTTGAGTGAATAATTTGTTGGTCTAACTTTGGTTAGAGGTGGTCTTGGTGAAAAGGCCAGGGTTGTATGACGGTTAGGCGATAGGGATCTCTGGAGAGATGGACAGCATGGGGGCTGTTTGGTGAATAAGAAGAGTTCACCTAAGGGGTAATGGTTGAGGGGAAGCTAAAGAAGCGACTATACGTTCTTTGGTTGTAGGAAGATGGAGAAGTAATCAAGGATGCATTTAGTAATTTAACCAGAGAATGGATTTATGAAGCCTTGGGATGAAGGAGATGGTTGTTCCATGGTGGAGTCTTTTACAGAGGCATCTGAAAAAGTCATGATTTAGTTGGAGGATGTTTTGGCGTAGGTTTAGAGTCTAGGGATGCAGGGATGGGCCAATTTCTAGCACCAGTGGTGGTGATCCATAGCATGGTCTATGTAGAATATGCGAGAATTGGAGAGCCATAACTCTGGGGAAGACTATGTCAGATGGGTTGGTTGTAGCGAGAGAGGACTTGGATATCTATGTGGAGGTTGTGGTAAGTCTCGGGATGAGATAGGTGGGTCTAATCTCAGGATAGGCTTTGAGCTGTAGTTTCTCCAGCAGAAGCTGAAATGATGGTTGGTATAGGGGTAGAAGAGGATAAAGTACTAGAATGAAATTTTCTAGAAATCAATCATTGGATCTAAAGAATTGGATGAGCTCTTGAGTTTTAGAGGTGCCCACGAATTGCGAAAGTATCCAAGATAGCTTTGAAGGGGTCTACAATGTGCGAAGGATTCAAAGGGACAGCAATGGTGATCGAGATATAGCAGTAGACCTAGCAGTACAGCGTTAGGTGGTTGGCCTCGGGTTCTTCTACGGTATTAGATGGACTTCAGATTTAGGTGGAGCACTAGACAGAGATGGCTTCACAGGTGGAGAGAAATTTGATAAGAGTTCAGAGCAAAGAGGTGCAAGAGGAGGACCTATATCCTAGTACTAGCATTGGAGATGCACAGTTTCAGATAGAACGGTGTGTGCAGGTGGACAGGCATAGCTCTGAGGAGACTGTATCAGAATATACAGCGAGTACCAGTATGAAAATGCTATAATTTTTTTAAAAAAATCTAGGATAAGTAATGCAGCTGCCAAGTAGAAGGAAGTCTATAATTTTCAAGGTGGTGCTAAGGAGCAAGCCAAGATCTTCAACTATAGAGATGGTCATCCTAAAGATCTCCAAAGGAGCCCAACAGCTGAAGAGAGTTGGCAGTGATAAGGTTTGCACAAGAAGCTGTCAGGGCACGCAATGATAGCAAGATCATGTAGGAGAATATTACTAGGTGTGCCAAGGCTTGAAGGCACCAAGGTGGAGATTGTAAGAGTTGGTATGGTTCTCCCAAGCCTTGAAAGGCCACGAGAGAAGTTAGGATATTGGCTATGGGAGGCTAGAATAAGAGTGATTCTAGGATGGAGGCCGTATATAGTTCTCCATAGACTTGAGGTCCAGGTGTTGAGGACCTTGAAGAGCTTGGTTGGTGCTCTGAAAACTTGGGGATACAAGGTGGAGAAAGAAACCAGAGCCAAGAATAAAGGCTGTAGAGAAGAAGCAGTTTCAGGATCTTAGTCGACTTAGATTGAGATTGAGTAGACTATGTCTCAAAGGAATAGCAAAATAGAAAGGAATATTTTCGAGACTGCTGGCACATTACATAGGCGAGTCGACTCAATCTCAGATGAGCCGACTTAGTCTGAGACTGAGTTGACTCAGCGTTGCAGGCAGAGTTGATAGGTTTTCTATTTGGAGCTAGAGTCTGGTTTGATTCTAGGTATCTTAAAGCTTGGATTAATAAGGTCTTAAGGGGGCTAATTTATATATAGATCGGATTTGGATCTATGGGAATGAGAGCATGCAAACCATAGGTGTACCAGGTTTGGATGAGTGTTTTCATGTATTGCATTAGCTAAGAGAATTTTTGGTTGGGCCTATTGGCTATATATTTATACATATGTTGTATTAAGGTTTCAGAGTAGTATGGAATATAGATCTCTTCTTCCGCAAATCTCTCCTCTCTCTTTCTCTAGGGTTGCCGCCCCAAGGTTCCTTCAAGACCTTCCTCAAGCCTTAAAAGGGAGGTGCCCCATCACAGCACCTAGGGATTAGTGCTAGTGTTTGTTGCCTTCAGAGGCCAGATCTATCGTAGATCTCCTTAGGTCCACACATAGCATCGGCAGTCCGCAACATGGTATTGATGAGGTACCATGGTTTTTCTTAGCAAAGCAAGTATAGGTAGTCTGCAATATAGTATCAGTGCGGTACCATGGTTCTTCAAAATGAAGCTGAAATAGGGGACATTGTATATGGTTAGATCTTGGTGATTCATAATGAGATCCCTATTAGTGGTGGTTGCACGAGGCAAGGATGGAAGGAGAGAGGGTGTCGATGGAATGGGAGGCCACAATGCCGGGTGTTAATGGAATGGGAGGCCACAATGCCTCATCTCTGATGATGATGCGACTATGGTAGAGCAATGCAATTTTTTTTCTTCTTCTTTCCCTTTCGGATGACTGTGATTAGCTCTCCTACATCAAGGGTGTGGATGGAGCTTCATAGATGATACAGGCCTAAGTTTTTTGGCCTTTGACAAAGATGGGAAGGAGCCAGAGTCGGACTCCTCCAACTTAAGCATGGGAAAGGAATCTATTTTCTTCCTTTCTTATTTCTCTTGGGCCTATTTCAGTGATGGACTAGACTGAGTAGGTGGGCTCTTGCACTTATCTTTAAAAAAAAAAATTATTAATTTTTTGATAAAATATTTATCATTTTGCCTTGACAATACTCTACTTGCCTGTTAATCTCTCACTTTTGGTATGGACTTGTCACTTTGCCTCGAATAATATGCAACTTGTCTGTTAATTTCTTGCCTTTTGTACTAATTTGACACTTTGCGTCGAACAACATGCAATTTATCTATTAATCTCTTACCTTTTGTACTACTTTTTGTACTAACTTGACACTTTGCCTCGAATAACATGCGACTTGTCCGTTAATCTCTTGCCTTTTGTACTAACTTGACACTTTGCCTCGAACAACACTCATTCATTAATCACCTTTTGGTATAGCACTCATCACTTTTCCTCGACAACACTCTACCAACCTCTTTTTATATATATTTATATCCCTCACTCTCTTTCAACAAATTAGATCAAAAGCCGTGCTTCAGATCATGGGGTTTTCCATGGTCTCGCCAGCTATGCCCTCAGATTTGAGAACCCAATGGCTAGGTTTGCTCCCCTTCCATCCTCCAAATCATGGGGCCATCAAGAGCAGTACCTCTCAAAGTCGCTATAACTCCACTGTTCGTGTTGCGGCCAAGCAACTACGATGGCTCTTGGAGTCCCCTGAGATCTATCAAGGCCCTACGTGCTTCAATGTCCTTAGTGCCAAGCTGCTCGAGATTGCTGGCTTTCAACTTTGTTTCATAGATGGTAGGTGCATCTCACGGCTTCCTGAAGTTAGCCCTTTTATCTTTTCTTACTTGAACCATATTTTTATCATGATCTGTCAAACTCCAATTCCCCTAAATCTGCTATATCTCCAAACTAAAAGGATAATAGATACCACAAGACCGACCATATAAGCATGCAAAGCTAATTGAACCATAAATCTAATTATTTCATAATAATTTTAAATCAATAATAAAACAATCTCAATTCTCAAAAACTAATGTAACTATAGAATATCTATTTATGGGAATGATATGAATCACAGGGATCACACATAAGCATAGTGGAAGATTTATGGTTATCTCTTATAGATACCCATGAAGAGAAGTCCATATCTGAACCAGTTTATTGCTATAGCCTTTTCGAGCTTATACAATCTCTTGCACATACAATTTGGATCCTCAATGTTCCTACACATGCTTTGCCCGTCAAGATCGTAGGGGTGGCTACCAAAGTCGATCCCCTCTTGTAGTTCCACATCTTCAAATCCCAAGGTATAGCTACCAGAGTTGGTCCCCTCTTATTGTTCCACATTCTCAAATCTCAAGGTGTTGCCGGTGATGGCCTTGGAGAAAGCAAGATGAAGCAAGAGCTTTTTCTCATTGCTGGGAGAGTGATTTATATCTCTATGTATTCTCTCAACAAATAATAGAGTGTCCTATTTATAAAGTTGAGATAACTATCTAATAGTTGATTCAAACTCAAACTTTATCTCACAAAGGATAGAGCTTAATGTGAATTTAATCTACTATTTAATAACCTTATCAGGTAAGGGTCCAATCCCCATGTGAGTAGACTCTTTAATATTATCAACAATAACAAAATCCCATAAATCATATTCATTAATAGATATCCTAAGATAATAATAAGAGTTATAGAATTCTAGGATGCTGCTACTATTCAATCTAGATAAAATGGGTAACAAAGCAAATGTTCAATCCCTATTAACATGACCAGAATATAGACATGGTGAAAATATAAAAACTGTTAGATGAATGTCTTAGAAGCCAATATAGCAGATACATTGTATTCTTCTAGGACACAAATTTATACTTAAAATATTGATTTGATCAATAAAAAGGTAACTTCTTTATTTTCATTCAAGTATGATGTGTTCTTGAATCGTCCAAGGAATTAATGCTTATGATACATATTCTCAAAGAGTTGAGAATTAAAGGCATGTATGATGAATTTCTAAATTGCTCCCAATCATAGTATCATCATGAGGATGGTGATCAATCTGAATAGACTGACGCATGGATCACTTCATTTAAGATAGATGAGTCTCTAGTTTATAGTATAAAGATACTGAGCGGCAAGTATGGATAGTTGTTAGAGAACAATCAGTACTAAGCGTAACTATATAAGAAATCACATGGATTTCTATTCAGTCGTCAGTGATCATTTTGATGTTGCAGTTATGTGAATAGTCCTTTGACCTGCGATGCCATGAATGGTCCCTTGACCTGTGGTACCATGACTGCTTACAGTGAGGCTGCTGGAGTTTGACTATACAGAAATATTACCTCTAGCCATATGAGTCTTAGTAGTGGATGTTGCAGATAGTTGATCTACTGCAGGAATGGGGTGTGCATCTAGATGGATCCTATCGATCTTGATAGAAAGTAAAAGTCCTATGAAATTTGAGAGGCTGAGTCCTTGAGTTTGTAGACATAACAATATGATTAATGGAAAAGAGTTTTCATGAGAGTCATTATTAGACTTGAGCTAATTGAATCTATTGGATGATTGATGTTGAGGTTTGATGATTTATTCATGATCTACCATCTAATTGGGATTCATGATAGAGGGACTGAATCACATGATAACTACACCTAAATTTTTTTGATCAGTTCTGCTAGATTATCACTACATACTGCTAGGTATCATTGATGAATTATGAGAGCTTACTAGGATTATTCTAGATCGATGATCCTTATTGAGTAAGAGTAGAATTATTTCTATCCATTGAAAGAATTTTTAATGATACTATGATAGAGATTATGATATATCTCACTATCAGATAGAATTGAACCTATAAGATCACACAACAAAAGGATTAGAACTGGATTGAACAATTGGACTTGTGAAGCCACAATTGGATTAGGATTTAGAGAAATTCTATTAGGTTTAGGAAAACCTTGCTAGAACATTGTTAAATCTAATTTCTTTTTAAACTTGCTTTGCTTATTTGATAAGAATTAAACTAAGTCAATCACCTAAATTGAACCTAGTTGAATTGGATTCAATAGGCTCCAATTATTGGGCACCCAAGAGGTTTGGATCAAGTCAATTAGGGGCTTATTCCCCCAACTAAATTCTTGATGGTTTAGATTAAATCAAGGGGCACACCGCTTAATATGATCAAGATGGGGCATGCCCCATGTGCATGAACGTCGGAAAGAAAGAAATAAAGAGAGGGGGGCCCCCTCTCTCTTGCGTGCATGAGAAAGGCCTAAAGGGTGCCAAGCATGAGAAAGGCCTAAAGGGTGTCAAGTGTTGGCACCCTCTTAATCTCTCTTAGGCATGGTCAAAGGCCAATCAAAGAAAGAGTCCTAACAAGTTTAGGATTTATCTTTAAACCTAATTGGATCTTGGTTAGGACTCCAAGAACCCCTCCATTTGAGAGGCCCTTCTCTTGGCCCTTAACCCAATTGAATCAGATCAATCCATGCCCCCTCTCAAGCCCCCACGCCCCCTCTTTCTCCCTCTTCTAGTGTCCATACCCAAGAAGGTTGGGCATCCAATCATCCCATGCCTAAGAAACTTTGGGCATCCCCCTTTTCTCCATCTATTCTTGGTTCTTGATTGTTCAAAGATCAAGAAGAAGAAGAGAAAAAAAAGATCAAGGAGAAGATCAAAGGTTGATCAAAGATCCCGACATGATTTAGGTATGCACAAGATCCAACTTAAAAGAGGATTTACATCAAAGAGGACCAATCTTGGTTGATCCTAAGTGGATACCTATAAAGGCTGGACGCTTGTGCAGCTAAGACAAAACCTGTTCATCTTCCAGATCCATTTTGAAGAAAGAAAAAGCAAAATAGATATATAATCTGATCACATGTTTTATTTTTAGAATAAAAATTAGATTTTATATTATTTTCTATATATGAACTAGATCTTTAGATGCTTTGATTTGATCATTGCATATTTTAGATTAAAAAGATTTTAATCTATTCTTCCACTACAATCTCCTTTCAAAAGAATTTTGAAATCTACATATACAAGCACCCATAAAAATCCAACAGTGGTACCAGAGCCACGAGTTTATATGTATGAAAAGAACATGTATGATTTGAAAAGGATTTTCAAAATTTTGATTTTTACTCATACATGAGATGTATGGTTGTATAATTTAGAACTAAAATTAGTTTCTAGATTTGAATTTGATTCATATATGAGACACATGACAGCATGCTTAGATCTAAAATTAATTTTTTAGATCTGAATTTTAATCATATATGAAATATATGATTGTGTGAGTTTTAAAATCTGATTTTGATTCATATATAAGATATATGAAAGCATACCAAGATCTGAATTTAGTTTCTAAGATCTTAATATTATTCATATATGAGATATATGATTATATACATAGATTTAAAAATTAGTTTCTAGATCAAAAACTTACTTTTCATGCAAAGAATTAGATCTAAAAATTTAGTTTTAAGATTTGAAATTTATAATTATGCATGAGGGATTGGTCATGGGTAGATCAAAATTAGGTTATGTAATTGGATTCCATCTAAGATTTTTGATTTGATCATAATGGATCCAAATCGATTTAGCGGTTGATCAAACCAAGTCAAGTGTTGATAAGAGCTGGGTCAATAAAGCTTAAGATCATACAATTGTCATTGATTAACTCGATTAACACTCATGTATAAAATCAATTAACCTAAGGACCTAATTCAGCTTTATGGCTCGAGTCTGAATCACTTAAGCAAATCAATTTGAAACCGATTGATCAATTGGTATCTAAGAGAAGTAATTGAGAGGTGGTTATTTAATTAGGACTCTTGATTAGTAAAGGAAGAGCCTCCCATTGATCTCCACTTATCTAATCAATTTGGAAGATCGAGTCTTGAATATGATCATTGATGGTTTGGTTTAATCCATGCCAATTAGATCAGTCATTCGATGACTAATTAGATGAGACTTGAAAACAATCTTTCCAATAAATATTAAGTCTAGAGGTCTTCCACCATTGTAGAAGTATAGATATGGTACTGTTATTGATTATTCTTGGTTGATCACAGTGACTTAGTTACACTGGAAACATGCAACTACTCTATTAGCAAAGAGTTGCTTCAGGGTAGAGATAGGATTGAGTCGAATAACTATCAGGTAAGGGACCCAATGATGGCTTTGCACTTGCTTGTGAATGATGGGTCGAGCTTAACTAAGGACCGTGGTCAATAATTATCAGATGAGCCCACATAACTTAGAGACCAAGTTGCTGCAACATACTTAGAGAAGCATCTAGGCAAAGATTTATCCATGCATTGATGTGCGTATTATCAATAATTATCAGTTAAGGTGCATGGCATTGGTGGGACCGTAGCATCTACTAGAAATCCAGTTATTGTGTTAGGATTTTCATTTCTCTGCCCAAAGAGTATAGAGATCTATTAAAATAGTAGGAGTCTATTTATTTTTTAAAGTTCCTATAACAAATATAAAATTTAGTACAAAACTTGAATCTCCACTCTTGCAGTTAAACCATGTCGGCTTCGAATCCTCTAGCTTGCATCCTTGAGTCCAATCATTTGACTAGAATTAATTTTAAAGACTAGATCATAAACCTTAAGATTGTCTTAATATCCAAGAAAATAGGGTATATACCTAACAAGGACCTCCCATTTTTACCAACCCATCCTAGTGCTGAGTAGAGAGCAGCACTTGGCAAGTGGATGGATGGTGATAATTGGATTAAGCGCTATGTACTGGCTTCTATATCAAACGAGTTGCAAAGCCATCATGAGCACATGCCTACTGCTAGGGTGATAATCACTCATTTGCAAGAGTTGTACGATGAGCAGAGCCAAACTGTGCACTTTGAATTGTCCAAAAAACTTTTCAATATAAAAATGCATGGAAGGCAATCGGTCCATGATCATTGTTTGACAATGATCAAAGATCTAGAAGAGCTTCAGAAGCTTAAGCTACCAATGCAGAAAGAATTGCAAATAGATTTGACCATACAATCACTGATGAGTTCATATAGTCAATTTATCGTAAATTGCCATATGAATAAGTTGGACTGCATCCTACCTGAACTAGTCAACATGTTGGTCACTACTGAGGGAACCTTGAAAAGTTCAAGGGATACTGTTCTTGCTATGGAGCAGACATGTTTTTTAAAAAAAATCTAATTAGAAGAAGAAGAAAAATAAGCCTATGAAGAAGCAAAAGAAGGAGAACAAGCCAAAGAACAATACTCCAAAGAAGATTATAGATAAAGAAAAATATTTTCATCGCAATATGCTGACGGCAATTGGAAGAGAAACTATCTGCAATACCTACAAAGACTGAAGAATTAGAAGGGTGATGTACCTTGGGAAAGTATGTCTAGGTCATATAAAGACTTGGAGATATCCAGCCTATATGAAAATATAGATAGCTAATAAGTTAGAGGATAGATCTATCATAGCTTGCTTTATAGGGTATCCAAAATAATCCATAGGATACTACTTTTACTTTCTATATAATCACAATGTGATTGTGAATTATCATGCCATATTCCTAGAAAAATAATTCATCTAGGATAATGGCAGTGGAAGATTAATTGAGCTCAAAGAGAAAGTCTTTAAAGAGCAATGAGCTATAGATCCTTAGAAATCCATTAATAATGAGCCCGTAGTTAATGTTCCTTTATCATCTCATAGATCTAGTAGGATCTCCCATCCTTCTAAAAAGTATATGGATATGCTTATAGAGGATGTAGAAAAAATGTTTCTTATGGAAGATAAGGATCATGGAGATGATTCGAATACCTTTGACGAGGTGATGTTTGACATGGATTATGAGAAATGGTTAGATGCAATAAAGTCAAAAATTGACTCGATGCACTTGAACCAAGTATGGTCCTTAGTAGATCCACTAAAGGGTATAGTACTCATTGAGTGTAAATGGATCTATAAAAGAAAAATAAGTATAGATGATAAGATAGAGAACTATAACATTAGGCTTATGGTGAAAGATTAAGTCAACACGAAGGCATTGACTATCAGGATACTTTATCGCTTATGGTCATGCTTAAATCTATCTACATATTGCCATCATTGTAGCTTTCTATAATTATAAGATATGGCAGATAGATGTAAAAACTACTTTTTTAAATGAATATCTTGAAGAAATATTTATATGGACCAGCCTTTGGATTTTACTTCTGGTGATGGAGACTATAGAATCTACAAGCTGCAAAGATCCATATATGGTTTAAAGTAAGCTTCTTGGAGTTGAAACCTTCATTTTAAAGATACGATCAAATCATTTGATTTTATTAAGAATGAAGAGGAACCTTGTGTATATAAAAGAATCAGTGGGAGTATGATTACGTTCCTCGTAATATACATAGAAGATATCCTACTCATTGGAAATGACAATCCCATACTGATCTCGATCAAAAGATGGTTGTCTAAGAAATTCTTCATGAAAGATCTAGAAGAAGCATCAGTTATTCTCGAAATAAAGATTTATAGGGATATATCTAAGAGGATGCTAAGCTTATCATAAAAGCTGTACATAGAGAAAGTGTTGAAGAGATTCAGCATGGAAAACTCTAAAAAGGGACTTCTATCTTTTAGGCATGATATTCATCTTTCTAAGATGATGTATCCTCTTACATCTAAGAAAATACAGTGCATGAGCAAAATTCCTTATGCCTCGATGATAATGAGCCTCATATATACCATGCTATGTATTCGACCTGATATTATCCTTGCTATGAGTGTCACGAGGAAGTATTAGTTGAATCCAGACAAAGAGTACTGGATAGCTATGAAGAACATCCTTAAGTATTTAAGAAGAACCAAGAATTTGTTCTTGGTCTTTGAAGATGAGTTGCGAGTTGAGGGATATAATGATTCAGACTTTATATTTAATCCTGATGATAGAAAATCTACATCAAGATACGTGTTCATGTGTAATGATGGCACAGTCAGCTCGAAGAGTTTCAAGCAACCCATCATAGTAGATTCAACCATAGAAGCTGAATACATCGCTACTTCAGATGCTGCAAAGGTAGGCTTTTGGTTCAAAAAGTTTGTCACAGAGCTTGGTGTAATGACATCGGATGCCATACCATTATACTATGATAACAACGGTGCTATGCACTTGCCAAGGAGCTCAGGTCTTATTAGAAATCTAAGTACATCGAATGATAATTTTATATCATACGTAACTATCTTAAGAAAAAATATATTAAGATGCAAAGAGTAGACTCCACAGACCATGTGGTAGATCTACTAGCAAAGTAGTTGAGCCAGTCAAAGATTTAAGTCCACTTTGAGAAAATGAAACTTAGATTAGTAGCCATTTGACTTTAGTCAAAGTGAAAGATTGTTAGATGTATATCCTAGAAGTCAATATGGCAGACATATTATATTCTTCTGAGGCACAAATTTATACTTAAAATATTGATTTGATCAATAAAAGGATAGCTTCTTTATTTTTGTTCAAGTGTGATGTATCCTTGAATCGTCCAAAAAATTAATGTTTACAATATATATTTTCAAAGAGTTGAGAATTAGAGGCATGTATAATTAATTCCTAAATTGCTTACGATCATAGGATCATCATGAGAATAGTGATCGATCCGGATAGATCAGTGTATGGATTACTTTCTTTGAAATAAATGAATCTCTAGTCTATAGTGTAGAGATACTAAACAATAAGTGTAGATAGTTGTTAGAGAACAACTAGTATTGAGCATGATCATACGAGAGATTATATAGATTTCTATTCAATCATTAGTGATCATCTCGATGTTATAGTTGTATAAATAGTTCTTTAACCTGAGGTGCCATGACTGCTCATAATGAGGCTACTAGAGTTTGATTATATAGAAACATTACCTCTAGCCATATGAGTCTTTATAGTGAACATTGCAGATGGTCCACTATAAGAGTAGGGTGCACATCTAAATAGAATTTATTGATTTTGATAGAAAGGAGAAGTCCTATAAGATTTGAAAGGCTGAGTCCTTGAGTCTATGGCCACAGCGGTGTGATTGATGGAAAAGATTTTTTATGAGAATCACTATTGGACTTAAGCTAATTGAATCTATCAAATGATTGATGTTGAGGTTTGACGATTTATCCGTGACCTGCCATCTAGTTGAAATTCATGATAGAGGAACTAAATCACATGATAACTACACTTAGAGATTCTTTATTCAATTTTGTTGGCTTGCCACTATATACTACTAGATGTCACTGATAGATTGTGAGAGCTCACTAAGATTATTCTGAATTGATGATCCTTATTGAATAAGAGTGAAATTATTTTTATCTATTAAAAGATGTTTTAATTGTACTATGATAGAGATCATGGTATATCTCACTACTAGATAGAATTGAACTTATGGTATCATACAACAAAGAGATTTAATCTAGATTGGACAATGGGGCTTGTGAAGCCATAATTAGATTAGGATTTAGAGAAATCCTATTGGATTTAGGAGAACCTTACTAGTACATGATTAAACCCAATATCTCTTTGGACTTTGATTGTTTATTTAATAAGAATTAAACCAAGTCAATCACCTGAATTAAATCTAATTGAATTGGATTCAATGAGATCCAAATTATTGGGCACCCAAGAGGTTTGGATCAAGTCAATTAAGGGTTTAATCCACTAGCTAACTCCTTGATGGTCCAGATTAAATCAAGGGACATGCCACTTGATGTGATCGAGATGGGACATGCCCCATGTGAATGAACATGGGAAAGAAAGAAAGAAATAGAGGGTGCGCATGCCCCCCTCTCTCTTGTGTGTGTAAGAAAGGACTAGAGGGCACCAGGTGTTGGCGCCACCTTAATCTCTCTTAGGCATGGTCAAAGATTAGTCAAAGAAGGAGTCCTAATGAGAATAGGATTTATCTTTGAACCTAATTGGATTTTGGTTAGGACTCCAAGAATCCCTCTATTTAAGAGGCCCTTCTCTTGGCCATTAAGCCAATTGAATCAAATCAATCCATGCCCCCTCTTTCTCCTTCTTCTGGTCTCCACGCCCAAGAAGATTGGGCATCCCATGCCCAAGAAGCTTTGGGCATCCCTCTCTTTTCCATCTGTTCTTGGTTCTTGGTCATTCAAAGATCAAGAAAGAGAGATCAAGAAGAAGAAGAGAAAAAGAAGATCAAGAAGAAGATCAAAGGTTGATCAAAGATTTAGACGCAATTCAAGTACGTGATAAGATCCAACTTAGAGAAAGAGGATTTACATCAAAGAGGACAAATATTGGTTGATCTTGAGTGGATACTTATAGAGGTAGAACACTTGTGTGGCTAAGATAGAACTTATTCATCTTCCAGATCCCTTTTAAAGAAAAAAAAGCAAAATAGGTATGTGATCTGATCACATATTTTATTTGTAGAATAAAAATTAGATTTTATGTTAGTTTTTGTATATGAACTAGATCCTTAGGTGTTTTGATTTGATCTTTGTATATTTTATATTAAAAAATTTTTACTATATTCTTCTATTGTAATCCCCTTTCGAAAGGGTTTTAAAATCTACATGCATAAGCACCCATAAAAACCCAACAAATACAAAAAAAATTCACAAGTTGCTCGATCAATTTTTTCAAAATAAGTCATATACATTCAAAAAGCTGAATTTTAGAAATATAAAAATATATATTTTATTCTTATATCATTCTTAAAGGTAAAATAATTCAGATAGAAATGTAACATGCTTAACCATTTAATCAAATATAATTTATAAAAACTATGTTATCAAGTATTAAGCAAAGATTGTAAGACAAAATTTGAATATATATAAACAATAATTCTCTAAGATCTCTTAAAACATGGTGAAGCATTAGATGACTTACTTTTTTTGCTTCAAAATCCCACTTCAGCTAGACGGGTCACCTTCACCTATTCAAGGACATTAAAATCTAAATAATTTTATTATCAATATCTTTAAAGTCCAACAAGATAGAAAATTCTAAAGAGCCTAAACATATTAATATGTAGCGAAATAATCCAACTTGGGGTACAATTTTGGTATGGCTTGATAATCAAATTGGGGTAGATCAAGGATAGATAGCCAAAGGCGAAGCTCGATGACCTAGTTTGGTTAGTTAGGGTAACTTCATCTAATCAAAGGTGAGGTTGAGATATAGGTGGCTCCATAAAGATCAAGGATAATCAAATCTAATGGTATCCATTAAGGATCAGAGTGGAGGTTGGCACACTCTCCGATAGCTAGGGTTTACGATCCTTTTATCAAGATCCATGTAAAATGCAAAAGAGGGACCCTTTGAATGGTCACCCATCATCTAGAGAAAAAAAAGTCTAAGAAAAGAGAGAGACAAAGGAAGAGAGATGAGAGAGGAAGAGAACCAATACCTTATCTCTAGTAAGGTAATTAGGATTTCAATGACAATAGGATGGTGGCACAGTGATGAAGCATGGAACAAAAGGTGAATCAAGGGCTTCCAATAGTGGGGTTTGATTATGGTTGATGGTGGATGCAAAGGGGTATGAGTATTCTTTAAATAGTAGTGGAGGCTGTGGGAGTTTGACTATCACAAGCAGTTGGGGGAGGAAGAGTCTTCTATAGAGCTTGCACATGCTTTACAAGTGCTCGATTCAAGGGGGAGGATTTGGGTTGGTAGGGGTTTGCTAAGCACACACCTTCTTTAGGCCGGTCAAAAGGATTGGGCCTAATATTTTGTTCTTCAGTTAGCTTTACATGGTTGTATGGTCCATCTTACACGAATGCAGCATCTCTTAAGCTCTTGGTTCATAGGCATGATGGATTTAGTAGTATTAGAGCATGTGAACTATTACAATAACATATCATTCTTATCAAATATCAAAGGATAATATATATATATATATATATATATATATATATATATATATATATATATATATATATATATATATATATATATATATATATATATATATATATAAGCATCCCTTTCATAAATTGATACCAATTCAAATATTTGGCTAGGGCCACGTTATCCAGTGGCATAGGGCAATAGGGCCAATGATAAATCATGATACCATCGTTAAAATATCATAATTATCAGTTTAGTCCAACTTCTTTTAAAATAATTAAGAGCACGTGGATAGTAGCAAGTCGGATCAAATCTACAAGAAGGCAATGATTTAATTTTTGAAATCTTTAATTTTTTTATGAAAAAAAAAGAATTTATAATTAAAATCTAAGTCAAAAAATAAAATTATAGAATTTAAATGATGCAGAAGAATTAATTTTTGGTACTAAGATCTATTATTTAGATCTTAGCATCTATTTGCAAGAAATTAAAAAGTAATTAAAATAAAGCAGCAGAATTTAAAGAGCAAAAAATTAAAGAATAAAAATTAAAATAGCAATAAACTAAATTTTATATTAAAATTAAAATTCAAAATTCAAATACAATAACTAAAAAGAAAAGAAACAAAAATAAAAAAAACTCTTAATCTTTAGATCAGTAGTGGCGTGGAGATGGTGTAAAAGTTTGGCTCTTCTTCTCGGCATCGTCTATCTCAAAGCAACCTTCAGTCAAAGCCTGACTTCCATTCTTTATCGTGGCTTCTTCTGGATAAGATGTCTAAACTCTGGGATCCTGGGATTTTTTTATAGCTATTGCAGGACTGAAAACTTTGTTACCAGGCAATATGGGACTAAATACTTGGTATAGATTCGTATTTGTTAAAAAAATCAAGAGAAAATTGTTGGATCTATCTTCTATGAAGTCCTTGTGTGTTTTGACCATCAGATAGTGATCCAAGGTTTCAAAAAATACCAAAAATAAATGTGTGATAGCCCAGATCAAATTAGATTAAGTTCTGACCATTAGATCAAGCTTTGATGAGAGAAATCCAGTCGTTGATTGCATTCAGGGTGTTTTAATCACCACCGAGAGTTATTTCGATCGTTGGATCGCATAAGGAGTGAGCGCTGCTGTCAAATCATCGCCTGGTGTAAGCTAGAAACCAAATCAAGCCTGAAAAAATCATAACCATTCAATCTTGATCAGGATCCATCGCTACCATCCGATCATGCCATTATTGTAGCTATGGATCAGATGTGTCGTAAGCCTTGATCAATCAGCACCGACCTTGGCTTGTGAAATTACAATACTGTCCCTATACGCCATGATGAATTTCTTGTAGACCCTTTAAGGGTCTTAGTCTACCATGCGACGTCCTACGATTGGCTGCTTTCTATTGAGCTGATAGCCTATGATCGATTTTGTGGATCGACTGCTGGTTCACTATGCACTGATGGGCCTAGCTGGATGGACTGCTGGGCTGTGGGTTGGTGGGCCATCGTCTCTGCTAGGTCAGCTAGCTGGTTGAGTTGGGATGCTCTAGCTTAGCAGCTTGGCTGGGCACGCCGGCTTTGTTGGTTGAGTCGATTAATTTTATTTTATTATTTTATTATTTTTTTTAAAAATTTATATTGGATATATTTTAACTCCGATTCACTCTAAATTTATTTCGTTCTGACCAAAAAAATGAACTCTTTTTATTGATGATAATATTTTATATTTTATTATTTTTATTATTTTTAATATTATTTTATTTTTAATATTTTATTTATTTATTTATTATTATTATTTATTAATTATTATTATTAATTTTTATTTATTTTATTTTTATATTATTATTATTATTTTATTATTTATTTTTATTATTTTTTAAAATATTAATATAAATTATTTAATAAATTAATATTTTTATTAGTAAATTTATGATACTTAACACACCTCCTAACTTACTTATTGCTAGTTCCTCAGCAACGTAATGCTAGTCTTTGATTAATCATCATATTTTATTAAGTTTCTCTTTTACAAAAATAGTCTTAGGATTAAAGTTCAAAAATTTAGATAGTATTACTAACTAAGTATTGAGTTTCAGAAGCAAATTTCATGATCAGATTAATCAGAAACTTCTTTAAAATTCATCTAAAGATCTATAGCACTTGTGTTTGTAAAATCTAACTTAATATTTAGGTGTTAATTTAAAAGATAAATATATTTTCTATTATCATATATTTTGGTTAATTTTTTATACACCCCCAAGATAAGTGCATGAATTAAGATAGCTTTCACACTACCTCTCTCTCTCTCTCTCTCTCTTTTTGAATGTGCTGAGCATCCTGGTCTTTCCTCCATCATTTGATGCGAACCTTCACACTTGACTTAGGTACAGAGATTCAGTTACTAAACTTAAGATAATTCACATATACTCTGTCTTTTACATTTTTTATTTTGGACAGGTAGTTTTTTCCTTAAATTTAAATTTTTTTTATTAGGATATATATTAATTATTAATTTTTAATGATAATTGAATCCTTAGTTAATCTTATAATCAATATTTACTTTACCTCGTTAGTATGCATGTGCAATTTGAAGTGCCGATAGCCTTTAAATGATCTAAGTAGGTCGCTAAAAGTCTGACTAACTAATCTACTTCCTGACTTGCTGCAGTCATTAGTAAATACTTTCTAAATTTATTATTTTTTCTAATCTATTTTGCTCAAGATTTTTTCCTAAAATATGGTTTATTCAAATATTTTTTTAATTTTTAATTTCAAAGATTTTTTTTAAAATTTTAAAGATTATATATATATATATATTATTTTTTATTATATATATTTTAATTTTAATTTTTTTATCATCCAACTTAATCGACATTATTCTCAATGGAGGAAAAAAAATGAAAGGGTGCAATAAAAATTTTTATTATTTGTCCAACATGGATCATGAAGCTTTGATTCTCCTCCAGCCTAGCCACTTATCCTAAAAATAAAATAAACTAAAAAAATAAATTAGATGCAAGAAATATTGGATTGCCTTCCATCAAGTGCTAAGTTTATTATCTTCAGTCAGACATAATACAGCTCAATTCATTATCGGTCTATTAATATTATTTGATCAATGGTTCGATTTAATGATATTTTTTCGATATATGGTTTAAGCCTTTGACCATTTATCTTAAAAAATTCTTAGATCTAGGATCATAGAGTTTAATTATACCATGTGGGAATACTTGATTGACTATATAAGATCCATCCCATCTAGATTTTAATTTTTTAGAAAATAATCAGATCCTTGAATTAAATAATCAGATCTATATTTATTGAAGAAATCAAGAGAAAATCGTTGGATCTATCTTCTATGAAGTCCTGATGTGTTCTGGCCGTCAGATAGCGATCCAAGGCTTCAAAACATATAAAAAATAGACGTATAATAGCCCAGATCAAGTCATATTAAGTTCTGCCCATTGGATCAAGCTTTGATAAGAGAAATTTAGCTATTGATCGTGTTCAGGGTGTTTTAATCATCGTCGGGAGTTATTTCGATCGTTGGATCATGTGAGAAGCGAGTGCTGCCATCGGATCATCACCTGGCGTGAGCTGAAAATCGAATCAAGCCTAAAAAAAATCATAACCATTCGATCTTAATTGGGATCCATCGTTATCGTCCGATCATACCATTACTGTAGCTATGGACCGTATGGACCGAGTGTGCCACAAGTCTTGACAATCAGCACCGACCTTAGCTTGTGAAATTACAATACTGCCCCTATATGCCATGATGGATTTTCTGTAGACCCTTTAAGGGTCTTGGTTTGCCATGCAGTGGCCTACGATTGGCCGCTTTCTGCTGAGCTGGTGGTCTATGGCCAATTTCATGGACCGACCGCTAGTTTACTATGCACCGATGGGCTTGGCTTGGTGGGCTACTGTGCTACGGACTGGTAGGCCATCAACTTCGCTGGGCTGGCTAGCTGGTTGAGTGTGTCAGCTTTGCTGGCGGAGCTGATTAATTTTATTTTATTATTTTTTTCTTTTATTTCTTTTAAAAATTCATGTTGAATCCATTTTAACTCCAATTTGCTTCAAATTTATTTCATTATGACTAGAAAAATGAGCTCTTTTTATTGATAATAATATTTTATATTTATATTTATATTATTTTTAATATTTTTTTATTTTTTTATTTTTTTATTTATTTTTTTATTATTTATTTATATTTATATTATTATTATTATATTTTTTAATTATTTTTTATTATTTTTTAAAATATTAATATAAATTAATTAATAAATTGATACTTTTATTAGCAAATTTGTGATACTTACCAGCCAACACAGAATCCCCATTTGTGGGGCTAGATCATAGATATACTAAAAAATAAATACAAAAGTATTGTCACAAGTTACCAATCGAATTTTTCCAAATAGTTCATGCATTCAAAATAGCTCATTTTGAAGAATATAAAGATACATATTTTATTTTCATAAAATTTTTAAAGATAAGATAATTAACATAGTAATATGATATGCTTAACCACTTGATCAAACATAATTCACAAAAAAACTATTTTATCAAGTAATAAGCAAAGATTATAATTAGACAAGATTGGAATATATATAAACTATAATTTCTAGATGAAAGACATATGGGTTGGTTGCTGCAGATTTGAAGATCTTTTAGGAGCACACTATGAAGTGCTAGGTCACTTATTTCTTCTTACTTCAAAATCCCACTTGAATTAGATGTATCAACTTCACCTATTTAAGGTTATTAAAATCCAAATAATTTTATTATCAACATTTTAAAAGCCCAATAAAGATTTTGAGCAAAATAACCTAGCTCAGGGTATGACTAGGGTTTGGCTTTGGATCAAATTGGGGTAGATCAAGAATAGGCTAGCTTAGTTGTTGTGCTTGGTGATAACCAAATCTCGTGATCTCCATCAAGGGATAGAGTGGAGACCAACATGCTACGCAATAGCTAGAGGTCCCGTTCCTTTATCAAGATCCTTGCAAGTTGCAAGAGAGGGACATTCTGGGGTCATTAGCCATCTAGAGAGAGAAAGAGATCTAAGAAGAAAGGGAAAGGAAGAGAGAGGAGAGGAAGAGAACCAATACCTCATCTCCAACAAGCTCTTGATTGGGAAATTTAGTGAGACTAGGGCATGGCATGGTAATGAAGCATGGAAGAAGAAGGGAATCAGGGGCTTCTACTAGTGGTCTTTGATGGGGTTTGATGATGGACACAAAGGAGGATGGGTGATCTTTAAATAGAAGCAATGGCTAGGAATTTCTAGTCTTTAGAGGTCATAGGGGTCTAACTACCACCAAAAGTCTGAGGGGCAAGAAGACTCCTCTTAGGAGTCCATTATATCACTTGCATGTGCTTTGCACATGCTTGATTTCATGGCATGGTGGGGAGGGGGGTAGGGGTTGCTAGGCCCAAGCCCTCTTTAGGTCAGTTAAATGGATCAAGCTTTACATTTTGTTGTATAGTTAGCTTTTCATGCTTGGATGGTCTGTCCGGCAAGCATGCAACATTTGTTATACTCTTGGTTTGGGAGCCTAACAGATCTAGTGGTATCAAAGCATGTCAATATATAATAAATCAAATATAACAGCATATGATTGATTAGGCAAAATTTTATTCCAATCAAATATTAGAGAATTATATCTCCTTTTCTTTTTAAAAGTATATTTTTTACAAACTAACACTAATTCCAACATTTGGCTATGGCCATATACCCATGACTTAGGTCAGATAATGGATAGTATATAATAGTCAATAGATAACAAGTAACAAGGTCAATGTACAATCCTTACTGGTGGGGTTAGATCATAACCAAGCTGAATATACAATTACCATCACGCCTTAAATTTGGTATATAACATAGCCATGCTACCAAGAGGTGCTTTCCTTAATAACATGAAGTCAATCAATCATAATCAGCTAATATCTATCATAAATAAAATATAATAAAAAATTTGATTCTATCATTCATCAAGCAAATAAATCAAGATTGATCTAGAGCATCTAAATATAATATCAAATACCAAAATTCATGTCTTAGAATTTATAAAAAAAAATTGATTATAAGTCTATAATCATCTAATAAACTAAGTTTTAGCTATAAAATTTTTAAACTTGCTATACAGACTCTCAAGTTTGGATCCTTGATCGTTCGTAACCTTATTTATCTATTAAAAAAAAAATAAAGAGGTATGAGCTACACTAGCTCAGTCAGTAAAATCTATGCTTTCTTATTAGATTAAGCATAAGTTTTTATATAATAATATAATATTTAAAAAATAATAGATATTATAAAAAATTAATTAAGTATTTCATAAAGTATATAATAAAATAAATTATAAAGATAATTAATCATGTATGCATAAATCATGAACATTTATAAATATAATTCATAAATCATTCTTGTCAGATATTTATGTCATATTTTAAAATATTGCTCATAGATATTCATGCTATGGTCACTTTATACCTGTGATATGACTCATATTCTTAATCGATAGAGTTTTTATTTTGAATGTCAACTTTATACTCGTTGACAGAATCTATATTCTTATGGATGCTAGCTTTAGATGTTAATTTTTTTTAATTCTAGAAATTCATACATAGCTATCTGAGAGTTTTTAAAATTTTTATATTTTTTCTTAAAATATATATATACGTAGATAAAAAAATAAAATTCATGCTTCATAAATATATTATTTTCATAAAAAAATTTATGAAATTATTTATCATAATAAAATATACTTTTTTATATCTCATATACTAATTCTTATTTTATAAAAAATATAATTTCTTATAGCAATAGATCAATTACATTGAAAACATGATAATTAAAAATAAATAAAGAGCATAAGATCTATCTATGTCAGTCATCCTAGATCTTTAGACTTCGTTAGAAGATCAGATGATCCTATTTAAAATATTAAATTATAATTAATTTTTATTAAATAAATTAAATAATAATAAAAGAAGATGGTTGACCGAATGATTAGTTTGATAGACCATCCGAGCACCAAAGTGGTTGGGGGTCATCTTGCTGGAGTCAACATGAGCCCCTAAAAGAGGAATGCATGGCTCAATACTAGAGTTCCTAGATCTTTTTAGAGAGAGAAAGTGGATAAAAAAATAAAGTAGATAGAGAAAGTTGATGAGGAGAGAGAAAGTGAAGAGAATGAGTCCTCTTTTGTGTCTTTTTTTCAAGAGAGAGAAAGTAGGAGAGAGATACAAAAGACAGACATAATCCTTCTTCCCTTTTCTTCTTCTTTTCTTTTCTTTTCTTCTTCTTCTTTTCTTTTCTTGGTTGAACAGGAGAGAAATAGGAGTGGTGTCTGGTGGTTAGAAGAATCATGGAAAAAAGCATGAATAATAGGGAATTCGAGCTATTCTCAAATTTTCTTCAATGGCCATTCACCAGTGGTTATGATTTCATCATGGAGGGTCATGGGGAGGCTAAGGTACTCAGCCTAGGGCCTAGCTTTAAGGGATAGCGACATCAGTGGCCGAAAGAGAAAGAATTATCAGAAAAATAGGGATTTTCTTCTTCATGGTTTTATGGCAAAATTGATGGCTAGCGACGGTGCCAGATGCCATGGAAAGTGGAGAAGGAGAGAGGGGAACCAAGATTAGGACTTTACCTTAGTTTTGGTGGCATCGTTGGCTTCAATTTTTGATAGACACAATGCTAGAGAAATCAACAAAATAGGAAAGAAAGGAGGAAGATGAGAGAAGTGCTGGTGCTCATTGTCAAGTGCATTGGAGGGTGAGGGGGGGAATTTATCGAGAGCCTTGGGGTCCTAGTTGCTCTAGGACTCTGACTCTTCTTGAAATCAATCGAAGAAGAAGACGGGAGTCTTCCAGTGTATTTTTTTCTTTTTTTCCTTTCTTTGGCCACTTTAAGATTCATACAGTTGGTCCAATTGGACTAGATTATCACAATTACAAAAGCAATTTCAAAAGTTTTCTAGTGAATTTTTTTCAAATAGGTTATGCATTCAAAATAGCTCATTTTTAGAATATAAAAATAAATATTTATCTTAAATCATTTCAAATATAAAATAATTAATATGTTAATATAACGTGCTTGATCATTTAATCAAACAAAATTCATAAAAGATATTTTATCAAGCAATAAGCAGAGTATATTAGACAAGATTTGAAGTTATATATATATATATATATATATATATATATATATATATATATATATATATATATATATATATATATATATATATATATATATATATATATATATATATCTTAAGAAAATGGTGAAACATTAGGTCGCTTACCCCTTCTTGCTTTAAAATCGCACTTTAGTTGGATGGGTCAGCTTCACCTATACAAGATCATTAAAATTCAAATAATTTTGTTATAAACATCTTAAGAGCCCAACAAAATAGAAAAACATAAAGAGTTAAAATCGATTAAGATTGAGCGAAATAACCAAACTTAGGGGTATGACTTTATGGTCAAATTAGGGTAGATCAAGGATAGGCTAGCTAGGTGGTGATGCCCGATGGACTAGGTCAGTTGGTTAGAGTAATTTTATCCAATCAAAGGTCAGGTTGGGGTATAAGTTGGTCGATAATAGATTAGGGATAACCAGATCTAGGGTGGAGGCCGGTATGCTGCTCGATGGCTAGAAGTTAGCATCCCCTTTTTGAGATCAATGTAGGTTGCAAGACTGGGGTCACCCGCCATCTAGAGAGAGAAAATGGCCTAAGAAGCAAGAGAAAGGAAGAGAGTGTAGAGAGGAAGAGAATCAATACTCATCTAAAGCAAGGTCTTGATTAGGATTTTAGCAAGAATAGGGCTATGGCATGGTGACAAAGCATGGAAGAAGGGAAATCAAGGACTTCATCGTTAGTGGTTGATGGTGGGCCCAATGGATGATGGGTGCTCTTTAATTGAAGCACGGACTAGGATTTCCTAGCCTCCAAGGCCTGTGAGAGTCGGACTCCCATCGAGAGTCATGGGAGGAAGAAGACTCCTCCTACGTCCTGTAGGTGCTTGGTCCAGGTGGGGAGATGGGGTTTTGGGTTAGTGGGATTTGCTAGATCTAGGCCCTCTTTAGGCCGGTCAAATGGACTGGGCCTTAGACTTTTCAATTATGTCATACAATAGTAGTTGGCAGCTTAATTTGGAACATGGTCTTCTAAGGTATAGTTTCCACCAATATAAAGACCTATTAGTTCCCCAATATTGCTGTCATTATTCTTAATACATTTCTCACATCCTCAATTTAATAATAGCTAATGTAATTATCTTTTCCTAAAAACAAGAGTACAATATGTCGTGGCAGCACTTTTCCTTATTAGCTACTTTCAAGCCCTAATAACTTTGAAATGGAAATTATGTCCTGCTATATTGGACATTGTCCTTTAATCATCACTTAAGTGACCCGACGTAACAAAGTTCCTGCAGTTCAGCCAATGCTTAGACCTCTTTAAATTTGTTCAAGAATTAGGAAAATGATATTTTTAATTATAATTCTGGTTATCTTCAGGGTTTTCAGCATCAGCTTTGCACGAAATGATCGATCAAGGAGACCAAATTATCCGAACCATATCGATTCCTGTGATTGGAGGTGGAAACAATGACACAGTGGAAAATTTTATTAAAGCTAGTTTTGTAGGGATGGTTCTCGAAGATCAGGTAAATGTTTCGCATAGAGTTTTGATGACAAACTTGGTTCGAGATGGCATTCACACCTGATTCTTTTGAAAGATCAGTTGGGTTCTAAACCTTCAAAGAACAAGGAAATTATGGCCTTCTAGTGCTTACTTTACAAAGAAATAGAAGTGGAATGTGAATTTGAAATGGTAGGCGAGATATGACTTCGTTTCTGCCAGGTTATTTCTAGAAAGCCGGTCCATGCCTCAGGCCACATTCTCAAATTGAATACCCTACAAACCATAATAAAATTTAGGATAAATTACATAAACACCCCTCAAATTTAGGATGGTTGTACACTCTCTGTACTTTAAAAAGTGTCAAACAGATCCCTAAAATTTTTGAAACGTTCCAAAGAGACCCTGACGATCACTTAACCACTAATAGTGTTCACTTGCCATTACAATGAATAAAATTGCCCCTCTATCATGGAGACTATTCGAAATGGATTTCGACCATGCCCCTCCAAATTCCAAGGATTTTGCAGTTGGGTTCCCGTCCTCCGGTCGTCCTCTCTCCGACGAATTTCAGACAATCCAGTTATGGAAACAAATCCTGCTGTCATCCTTCCATCATCCTTACGTTGCCCTCTCCCCAGTGAGGTTCCCAATCACTCGTCCATTCTCTTTTTCATTGATTGATAATTGTGTTTTCTTTTTTTCTTAATTTTTGGATTGGCGAATGATAATTTAATCTGCAATGATACCATTTTTTTCATGCAAAAAGGCTTTTGGTATGCCTTTGATTGTTGGCAATGAAATCCAAATTGGGTATACTGTTAATTGTTGGCTTTATTCCAATATATTAAATGGGTATAGAATAGAGATTGCAGCCGTATGCAATTGTGATCCCATTTATGTTGCTTTAAAATCTCTCTGGACCACTATTATGATTTCTTATAAGTATATTTTATGTTTTCTAAACATCAGCCCCTTTATCATGGTTCCACTATAGATTTTTTGAACATATAGCCTTTTATTATGTGCATCTCTATTTTAGATTATTACGTGCCACTTTTGTAAAAGTATTTAAAAATTCTTGCCTCCACTCACATCGATGTTCAATTAAATATGGATATTTTTATAAGACTTCTTAAATGTATGCTGCATAGTAAACCCAATTTTTTTAGTTTATTATGCTGATGTTTTGATTTTTTTAGTATATTATATGAAACCAATGTATGCTCCATTCTTGGATCCACTAATACTGAAGACTTCTTAAATATGGCCATAGGGATTTAAAAATAACATATATTTAGATTTTCATGTATCACTTCTTTCTTATTATAGAGATGGAGAATGATTCTTTTACAGTATAAATCTACTATGGTGGGTCCATCAAATATCATCCTAATTATCAGTACAGTGGAGGATATTCTAGATTTTTTGATAATTATGATCTAGATAGATTTAGCATCATAGAGCTACAAGACATGTTGGATCAGTTAGGGTATGCCAATATAATTGGGATCCACTTTTACTATCTCATGCCAGGTCATATTTTTGAAAATGGCTTGAGGAAACTTAGAGTCGATGTTGATATTTTGGATATGCTTGCTTGCACGAGAGGGACTAAAATAGTCCAAGTATACGTGGATCATCCATAGGTTCAAGCTAGTACTGCTACCACTTAGAAAGATAGTCAAGAGATACCCCCTTCTACTACCACGATGCCTACTCAGGAAGCAACTACCTCCTCTCAAATAATGAGGATTAAAAGAGTGACTGTAAAAAATGTTGGCGGAAGAAGATCATCAAAATTTGAAAAGTCTAAAGTTGATGATAAATAAAAAAGGGATTGCAAATATACAGAAAAAGGATGCCCCTTTGGAAGAGTCTTCACTTGGTAGTTCCGATAGTACAAGTAGATCACTTAGTCAATTTGATGATTCAGAGGATGATAATGATGATGATCTATTTGATGAGTATGTGGATAGAAATATTATTGATGAGAAATTGAGATCATGGACACAACACTCTTCTCTCCTTGAAGATGTAGACTTATTTGAAAAGGAGCAACCTACTGGGATGGAAGTAGAGAGTAGTGATAGCTCTCATCTTCATAGTTTGGATACTGACATAGATTCAGATGGTGGAAGCTCTGGTGTATACTATACCGAGTTTAATGATCCTACATATATGAAATGGACTATCAAACTTGAAGTTGGAATGAATCATAGTTTAGGAAGGCCTTGTGGCTTTACAGTATACAACAGGATTTTGATTTTGTGTATAAAAAGAATGAGACAAGTCGGGTTACAGCTGTCTGCAAGCAAGGTTGTGGGTGAAGGATTCATGCTTCACCGATACAGATAGAGAATACCTTTCAAATCAAGACCTTCCAGTCAGAGCATCAATATGGAAGGCAGTTCGAAAATCACAATGTTACATCCAAGTTTTTAGCGGAAAAGTATCTTGAGAAGATAAGATTAGATACAACATGGAGTATCAAGGGCTTCCGAGAGCATGTAAGGAGAGGTTTCAAGGTTTTTGTTTCAAAATTACAATGCTATAGAGCCAAGAAGAAAGCACTAAAGATTGTACAAGAAAAGCCATAGAGCCTAGTATGCCCATCTATGGGAGTATTGCCAGATAATTAGGCAAACTAATCCTGAAAGCATAATGTTAATGGAGGTCTATAGGCCATGTGAGTCCAGTCAGCCTATTTTTAGGAGACTATATTATTGTCTTACAGCATGCAAGTATGGCTTTGTCAATGGTTGTAGACCTATTATTGGACTGGACGGATGTCATTTGAAAGGCTCATTTGGAGGACAGCTTCTAGCTGTGGTCGAAAAAGATGGTAATGACAATATGTTCCCTATTGCATGGGCCATGGTCGAGGCAGAGACAAAAGAAAACTGGAGCTAGTTTTTGAGATGTTTATTGGGTGACATTGGTGAAGGAAAATCCTGATTTTCCAGTCCAAATTCGTTCAGATCTGATTAGATCAAGAGATATATTTCAAAAATTTTTCTCTTAATCTCAATCAGATCTCGATATATTTCAGATCTGATTTTTATTATTTTAATAAAATAAAATTAAAAGATAAATTAAATCAAATTTAATTTACCTGATCTGGGTAATCCTATTATCCTGTTGATGATCCTGTTTGCAGCGGAAGGTTCTGGATCTTAGCCACGCAAGCGCCTGGCCTCTACCGGTATCCACTCAGGTTGGATCTGGAGATCCTCTTCTTCTCTATCATGCCTCCAAAAATCAGATCTAGATCTGATCTGGAGGATCTTCAAAACTCTTTTTGAAGATGAGCAGTCGTCCTTTGCAGCAGCACAGCCTTCTTACTTTTGATCGCCTTTCTTTGATCTGAATTGCACCAACCAAGGTCCAAAACTCCTTTTGGACGTAGAGAGCAAGGGGAGAAGGTGGTTTGGCATGGAGAGGGAGGGGAGAGGCAGCCTTGGGGCGTGGAGAAACTATGATCTCATCATATATCATACAATCTGAGTTGGATACAGGGTCTTATTTATATACTAGCTATGATCCAACTCCTCTTCTTCCCAACCAATCACAACCCTTTGTGAAATCAGATCTAAATCTGATTGGTGGGAATAGAGTCCCCTGGATTCCTCCTTAGAGGGCGCCTAAGATCAGTCAAAGTTGGTTCTTAGAAGAACTCTAATTGGAATCCAAAAAGGAGATGGAGTCCTTATCCAACAAGGACTCCTAGGCGCCTCCAACTTGGGCACACGCCTAGGGTGGCGTGCGCCCTTCTCCTTGCCAGGTTCTGGCAGGGGGACAGGCCCCCACCAGCTCTCCAATAGGTGCATGACATGTGGTCAAAAGTCAAAGTGTCAATGGTCAATGTTTGACCAGTCAAAGGTAGACTTTTGACCAAAGTCAAAGAACAAGAAATGGCAGGTGACCAAAAATGGCAGGTAGTGTCTTACAAATAAGACAACCTTTTCTGACTTGGACAACCTCCTGTCAGACCATATGAAGGCCTCTGTTTGAGCACAAACTCCTTTGGCTCAGACAGGACAACTTATTTATGATAGCAAAAGAAGAACGTTAGGTTCAATCGAGTGCTAGCACGATTTTCTTGAACCTAATTGAATCTCATTCAGATCAATTGAACTAGATCAGTTCAATTGATGATCACCAGATTCAAACCCTTGTTTGTGTGATCCAGTTAGGTTCAGTTCTGTATGGTAATGGGATATGTCATGATCTCTATCATCGACATCATCGAAACTCCTTTCGATGGATCAGAACTCTTCTGATTCGAACAGCTAGAATGATCGATCATCTAAATCATTCTAATTGCTCCCAAAATCCACCAGTGACACCTAGCAGTATATGGTGGCAACCCATCAGAGCTGAATGCGAACCTCTTGGTGCAGCTACCTGTGTGATTCAGTTCTTCTATCTTGAGCCCCGATCAGATTAGGGTTAAGGTGAACTCGTCAAACCCTAGTCTCTGTCATATGATGTAATCATTCGATTCGAGTCCAATGTGAAAATCTAAATAGAAACTCTTTCTATTATTTCACTCTGCCATGGCCATGGGCTTCTGGACTTGATTCTCATGATTATCATAGGGCTGCTCCTCTACCACCGAGGTAGATAGATTCCATCTTGATGCCATCCAGTTCCTACAATGAACATGTCATAGCCAACATACACCTCAGGATTCCATATGGCTAGGAGATCGAGTAATGGTGTAGTCAAACTATAACACCCTCAAGGTGAACTGCCGATGCACCTCAGGTCAAAGAACCAGACACACTACTGCAGCATCGAGTCAGTCATTGACGAGAAGGTAGACTCCCTAATGACTACTCGAGGTGGTCACGCTCAGTGCCCTCGTTCTCTAACGAGTACCTGTACTCTCGCTCCGGTGTCTCCACACCGTAGACTTAAGACTCATCTACTAAAGAGAAGCGATTGTACACCAACCTTTCGGATCAATCACCATCCTCGTGATGATCCTATGGTCGGGTGCAATTTATGAGTTAACAATGATTATTCATGTCTTAAATTTTCAACTCTTGAAAATATGAATTATCATTACCATTAACTCAAAGGATGTATCACAGACACTAAATACACATATGTGATAGAAAATAACCCATTTATTGCTTTTAATCAAAATTATAATTTTGCCCCTAGAAGTGTATTACAAGTGTCAGCCAATTCTGACTTCTAGGGCACATATATCTAATAATTGGATCCTTAGAAGAGCATGGTTGGACCTTTATATCGGATAGACAGAATGTCAATTTGTATTCAAAAATACTTAACTTCAGTTGAAATTATTTTAGGATTGTACTTGGATAATTTTAATGATATTCACTTTTTAAATAATTATGTAGGATCTTGTTGAGATATTTCAAACCATTCTTCCTACCGTCAATCATCAATTTCGTGTGTGGCATTTGCATGCTAATTTTAAAAATACTAAATTTAAGGGCAAAAATTATAGAGATGCCCTTTGGAAATGTGCTAGGGCGATCACATATTATGACTTTCAATCTACCATGGATGCACTGTATCAATTGGATGAAACGGCATGGTAGTGGCTGACACAACATCCACCTGAGTTGTAGTCAAGGCATGCATTCTCTTCAAGAAGAAAATCTAATATGTTATTTAATAATATTTGTGAGTCATTCAATAAGTACATAGTTGATGCTCAAGACAAACCTATTATCATTTTGTTTGAGACCATTAGAAAGCTCTTGATGCAGCATTTTCAAGGAAAAAGAGCATGATTAGACAAAATTATAGGTCCTATTTATCCAAAGATTGAAAAGAAGTTGGAGAGAAGTAAGTTGGAAGCTATGAGTTGCAATTGCATATGGAAAGGTGGGTACATATTTGAAGTGGAACATTATAGTGATAGAGTTGTTGTCGACTTGGAGGAGAGTACATGTGGCTGTAAGATATGGAATTTGACTGGCATCCCATGCTGTCACACTGTAGTAGCTATTATGTATACTAGAAAGGATGTACACCATTTTGTCAATGCATGGTACACTAAATAAGCATTTTTTAAGGCTTATGAGAAGATCATTGAGCCAGTTCCTACCATGAAAGCCTGGCCAAGGATGGAGTACCCCACTGTATGTCCCCCTCCTCTAAGGGCCCCTCTAGGTAGACCCAAAAAGAAAAGAAGAAAAGAAGCGGATGAGCCAAAGGATTCTTCTAGAATTAGGAGAAGGGGTGGTTCTCTTAGACGTGGGAATTGCAAAAAATGGAGCCATAATTCAAGGACTTGCAAGGGACCTAGAAAGAAAAAGTCAAGACAAAAAGAACAAAACATTGGTTGCAGTCAAACTAGGAGCAGAATTAGTAGGAAAAGGGATATATCACAGGTGGTAAGTGCTTATTTATAAGTCTTAATACGTATTTAACTAGTAAGTTTTTATTATATTTCAATGCTTACTAACCATACTTATTTACATGAAGATGAATACTCCATCTCAAACATCCCAAAAAGAAAAGAAGAAAAGAAGCGGATGAGCCAAAGGATTCTTCTAGAATTAGGAGAAGGGGTGGTTCTCTTAGACGTGGGAATTGCAAAAAATGGAGCCATAATTCAAGGACTTGCAAGGGACCTAGAAAGAAAAAGTCAAGACAAAAAGAACAAAACATTGGTTGCAGTCAAACTAGGAGCAGAATTAGTAGGAAAAGGGATATATCACAGGTGGTAAGTGCTTATTTATAAGTCTTAATACGTATTTAACTAGTAAGTTTTTATTATATTTCAATGCTTACTAACCATACTTATTTACATGAAGATGAATACTCCATCTCAAACATCAGCAGGCTCGTAGGCTACATCCTCCCACCAAATTACTGCCATACCTGCCTCTTCTCAGCCAGCCTCCTAATCGACACAAGCCTCCTAGCAACCCTACCAGCCGGCACAAGCCTCCTAGCGATTCTCTGAGCTGGCATAAGCCTCCCAACCAGCAGCTTCCTCTCAGCCAGCCTCTCAGCCAACAGCTTCCTCCCAGCCAACCTCCTAGCTAGTAGCATCCTCCCAGCCAACATAAGGCTCTCAGTCAGCAGCTTCCTCCCAGCCAGTAATGTAATTTGTTTTGGATGGCAGTTGAAAATTCTATGTTTTGAATTTACATGTATGAAAATAATTTTTGGACAATGTATTACTTTCTATTTACCTCATTTTGTGTCAATGTATCATATTACATATTATGAAACAAGATGGATTGTAATTGGTCTGTGATTCTATTCGGCATAATGCTAAATTTTGGATGGCTGTTTGGATTTCATTTGGTTTGTTAAGATGAATTTTGATTTGGATGGAAAGTAATTGATTTAGATTATATTTTGGTTCATGATTTTTTTTTATTTGTGATACTGTTACTTATAGATGTATGGATGAATTTATAGATGTATGGAAAATATCTTGTACTAGGTTCCATAACTCCTTTCCAAATAGGTATCTATATTCATCTTTTTTAAAAACTAAGGGGTGTCTATGCCACATGATAACAGTAGAGGGGGTGTAACTATTATTTATCCCAAATTACAGGGGTGTATGTGTTACGATTATAAACTACAGAGGACGTAAATATTGCAATACAAAAGTTTAGGAACATTTGCACAACGTCTTTATTTTTGAAAATGAGTGACTGCATGTTACTGTAGCTTTGGAAAATGACCCATTGCAATCTTTGTACAAACCTCCCACATGTTCTTTCTTCAACAAATGCATTTCTTACTGAAAGTTTATGCTATTACTTAGGCATCAACATGTGTTCTATTTTGATCATTTTACAATGATACCATTCTGTAATAACATCATAATTAATAGTTTAAAATTGCAAAGAACGCATATCTATTTCAAATGAAATAGATTCTCATGATATTACATTCTATAACATTACAACTTAGCCTGGAAATACCCCATGAGATAACATCAATTGTAGGACAAAGCTCAAACATGGAAATCTATTCTATTTAAAACATGAAAATAACCCATGGGATAACATCAATTCTTAAACATCTTACTTAGTATATTTAAAACATAGATGTGTTAACATATAAACACAAATAAACAAAGCAAGCTAGCATTAAGAAAACAGCCCATTTTATCATTCTTCTGTAACTTGAAATTTCGGTCTCAAGCTTCTTATTCTGCTGCAATAGTCGATTAATAACATCCTTATCCCTTGGATTTGAACGCGGATCATGCCAACGGAAGTAACCGCAGCCCCCATTTATTTGGAATATAAAAGAAGGTTTGGAGCTTAAAGCCACAAATAGAATAAGCCATCAAAAATGATCATGCTGTGGACATACTGCATACATTCTGCATCTAAAAAAACATCGGCCAGGGTTCGCAGTGGTCCACGAGATCCTCAATGGTGATCTGATTTGATAATGTAGAAATCGACTGCACAAGATGACACATTACTGGGATAACTTGATTTGGAAGTCTCTATAAAATTTTTCTCCCTACACACCACCCCCTTTTCTCTCTGCGTGAATGGGATTTCTTCTTCTCCTCCTCTGCTTGATTAGGGTTATTTTAACTCAGGTCATGAACTTTATAAATAAGAGGCCACGTGTTAAACTCACGTGATTTGTTGGCGCCAAAAGTCACATCCCATCAGTAAGTAATTTTAAGAGTATTTTGGTCATTTGCATAAAATAAAGTATCGTATAATAGTCATGTGATACCTTTCTGGTTAACAGAGATGGATGGAAGGATCTCTTCGAAATATTTTGAAAACTTTAGGGATCTGTTTGACACTTTTTAAAATATGGGGGATGTAAGTATAACTGTTCTAAACTTGAGGGGGTGTTTGTGTAATTTATCCTAAAATTTAATTAGAATCAAATATGATGAGTTCTTCTGCCGTTTGATACAAAGAAAGTTTTGATTATGATCGCTTTTTACTGCTTCTTATGCAGTTTTATATTTATATGATAGTATTCTAACTTTCTATTCCCTTAACCAATCAATCATATTATAGACAGCCTTTTGCCTCGATTCCATGACCAAATTAAGGGCATGTTTAGATCGACGAGGTTGGACTCTGGATTGGAAATAAGAATAAATGACTTTTATTCTAACCATTTAGTTAGGGAGTTCTATTCCCATTCTGATTTCAAAGAAAATGAGAATATCTCAATCCACTAAAATCTAATCCCTACTTTTTCTTAGGATGCATTTGGTTAGGATATATTAGAATATGGGATAGTTTCATGATTCTTGAAAATTATTTATCTAAAAAAATAATTATAAAAAAAAATAATTTTTACTATAATTGATAGAAAAATTATTCTAAAAAATGAGACCGAAAAAGATTATTACGTTTAGTTGGAAATAATCCTATATAAAAATTTAGCCAAATTGATAAATATATCTATCAATATAAAATAATTTTTTAATACTATGATAGTATTGCCATCTTCAATCAATTTTTATATCATAACCATAATCATACAACTCTTTGCATGATGCCATCTCCATTTTAATTTATTTATAAATTTTTTTTTATTGAATTAATTTGATAAGACATGAAAACAAATTTAATAACTACATATATATATACTCTATTTTCTAAACTTTATCTTGATATTTTCATTGTCATGATGTATCATTTGCATCTCTCTTTATTAAATGTACGGAAGGAATTTTTATCAAGTATGGATTATCATAACTTAAAAATTTACCAAATACTAATTCTCTCATGATATTTATTTTATTTTTTTTAAAAAATAAAAATAAGACCCATTAATTTTTTTATCATATTTATCTTTTATTTTTTTATACCACATAAGGGATTTCTTTTTTCATGCCAGATCATTCCCAACTAAACAGATCCTTGGTGTTCAAATTTCATTCCATTTTCAATTTTTGTCGCAAACCATACATGTGGGACGATCGTTCCGATTCCTATTCCAAATATTCCCATTCTGATCCTAATTTCCAGATGTGCCCTTAGTTGCTTACGCAATAATATACTCGTTTTGCTTCAACTTTTTATGGTTGCTGCGGTAAAGGTGTCGAGGAAGGAGCCTGTGATGCGCATAAAGGCAGCCATCGATGCACGGGAAAGCGACCCTGATTTGCGGCACGAGCCTCTTCTCGCCAGGCAGGATCACAACGAGCCTTTGCTGATGCTGGAGCAGATGTTCTTTGTATTGACTCGCTTCGAGAGAAGAGATGAAAGCCTTCTGCGAGATTGCGCCTTCGGTTCCGAAAATGGTAAACTTCGTCTGCATATAATTTGATTAACCTTCTAATAGAACGAGAAACCTGGCGGTGGTAACCAAAATTCAAACATGTGTGCATCTATCTCTATGTTCATTTTATGATAATATATGCTCATAATTTTAATCTTTTAAAACATGAGGCACATATTTTTAGAAAAGCAACAGCCATGAATATTTAAAAGCTAAAGATCAGCAAGGACTTCCAGCTTACCAATCCATGTAGGATTGGTACACCCTTTGCATAGCCTGGAGGGAACATATGTAGATGCCCCATGTCTTCCACGAGGGTAATCAGTGTTCAATTCTGGAGCTACCAAGTTAAGCCTTTCGAGCTGATTTTACATATCTAGTGGACGCCGATCTCCAGGTGCATGATGCACATTATAGACCTAAGGAACGTGTACTTGAATTGATTAGTATCTAAAACAGAGCAAGGGGGTTCGACAATAGGGCCGGTCCTCTGCCAATTCTTGAAGATTACTGGGAAATAATTCTGAAGCTTTCGTTAACCAAGACTAGTATCCTTAAAAATCTAAGGGCCTGTAATGACCAATGGATCCTGTCGATAAAAATTCTATTTTCTATCTTAGCCAATATTTAGATGATTGAACTATGGGATAAAAGAATAATGAGACATGGATAAAACATGTAGGAATAAAAAGATCCTCCTACGATTATTTTTGGGCTCTACTTTCGCACCCTCATTGTATCGAATCCCTCTTCGCCTGCAGTACCTCCTCCTCCCCCTTCCCCATGGCCGCCCTCCGCTCTCCAACCGCCCCTCCCAGCCCCTTTCCTTCCTCACCCTTCTCCATCTTCTCCTCTCCTCCTCCCCCTCCCCCCCCCCCCGCCCTACATTATTTTGCCGCCTTTGCCGGCCGTCGTAAGGCCCTCTTGGCGCCCCTATCCTCAACCTCCTCGTCGCTGCCCTCTTTTACTCATACCACCACAACTCCCACAAAATCTTATATGCTTGAGAAAAAATCCCAATCAGAACCTAAGAAACTCCTTTGATCTCTCTCAGGTGCTCTCCTTCCCCATAAATCTCCGAAAAAAAAATGAAATGAAAATAAAAAGAAGTGGAAAGGAAAATGAATGATCAATATATGTGGAAAAATGTCTTACCTTCCAAGTTTTATTCGTCTTTCTTTTGTTTTTGCTGATGTTTCTTATGTTTTCCCCTGAATTTTTCCTTTGTTTTTTCCATCCTAAGAGTCTCAATTAGGTGGGACGCTTGGAGGAACAAAAATCATATGAAACGGGTACTATAAAACATCATATGGGACTAGCTTCATAGTTTGCCATGTTTCTCTTAATACCAATCTCAAAAAGTAAGTCTAAAAGTTAAAAGACTTTTTTTCTACTAATAGAGTTATTAGTCCCATCATTAAAAAAAAAAAAGATTTTCTCTTTCTTCCTCATTTTTGGTACATATCTTTAGCGATACATATTATATGATCATATGATATACACTAAATAAATTAATCATTAAATAAGTCAATACACACCTATAAATAAATTAATATATAGTTATCAGAACATGAAGTTCACTAATATATAGTATATAGTTAGGTGATATATACTGTAAACTTTTTTGATATACACCTACAGATAAATTGATACATAATTTATCGAACATAGTATTCATTAGTACACATTTATAGATAAATTGTTATACACCTAAAGATAAAGCGATATACATTCACTAGTACACATTCATTAGTACATGTTTATCCGACATTCCAATACACACCTCAAGATAAAGCGATACATAATTTTTAAAATATAGCATTCATCAGTACATAGTACATGACCAAATGATATATATTAGATAGTATATTGGTATATACTATAAGATTTTTTGATATACATCTAGCAATAATCTAATATACACTTATAGATAAATTAATACATAGTTAACCGAACTTAGTATTCACTAGTATATAGTATATAATCAGTTGATATATGCTTAGCAAAATATTTATCCGATGTCCCAATACACATCTCTATATAAAACGATATATAGTTTTCATGAACTTTTAGATGCAAAGATCTTAGAAAAAAAGAGAAATTTGAAAGAAGAGATTCGAGAAAGACCTCATGGATGAAGAGATAGCACGTAGAGTTTGGAAGAGGACATAAAGACTGGGGAGGAAGACCATATGGATGGAAGAAACGATTTGATGAGCAAGATAATGGATGGAGAAGCTTGATGAGGAAGAAAGAGGATATAGATGGTCATGAAGGATCTTTCTTAGGTGTGCATTTTATTTTACTTTTATTATTTGAACTATAGAATTAGCAGGCTCTGTTAGTGGTAGGACTGAAATTGGATCGGATATGGATTGGATACCAGTATATCCATATCCATATTTATTTTGTCTGACAAATACAAATATGAATATGGATATTATTCAAATGCAAAATTCATATCCATATTTATGTTAAACAGATACGGATATAATTTGGATACTGAAGTATGGATATAATTACAAATATAACTTAGATAACTAAATTTTATGACTACAGAAACAAGTCAATAATATATTTATATGGTTATATATTTTTCTTAAAAATTAATAAATACTATAAAACTTACATATGATTATATATATATTTGGATATTCGGATACTGTAAGGATTTTTCCAAAGTCAAGCTCGATCAAAACCTATGATGGATTCTTTCGGACTACTCTATTCCGAAGTACTTCAATATGATCTCTAATAGGCATGTTGACTGAGGAGGTCTCCAAATTGCACTTCAGCTTACGTGCACTAATGGGCCTTCGAGCTTGGTACAGAGTGCAAGAATAAGTGATAATTACGGAGCCCCTATTCCTACCGAGCTTCTGTGCTTGCCGAACTCCTATTCCCAACGAACTACTGTTCTTACGAAGCCATTATTCTTGTTAAGCTTCTATTTTGGCTGAACCCTGACTCAGCCAATCTCCACCTTGGTGCCCATCCTAGATCTACTTCATCATCTTTGACTCCGTCTATGTGCATATATAGAACTCTCAAAATAGAGTCCTATTCAAATTCAACTATAACTCTAGAGTCCTATTTTATTTCAACTACAACTTTACCTAGCTGATTATGAATAAATAATGAAGGGATAACTACCGCATCCCGAGATCTTGGTCTAAAAACTTGCCATAATATACCAAAATTGAAAAAGAGCAATCCGTCATCAAGTTGGTCTGATTACCACCATCATCTATAAGAGGCCAAGAAGAGGGATCCCTAAAAGTACGTAAACCCTAATACTCTCAATGCTCTATCTTTCTATTCCTTTGTATCTAACTTGAGCATTGGAGGATCCCCATTGGAGCCATCTCTGGTCAGAACTTCTTTTGCAGGTTTTCTGCTTGAAGGATGTTCATCCAACTCTAGCTTCTTCGACAAAGAGTCGGATTCTAGTGATAGCAAATTACAGGAAGGGCTTGAATTTTCGTCACCTATTATTGAGAAAGAGCATTGTTGTGCATCATGTCTCCAAAGAGAACCACTTCCAACAGATCGGTGGTGTGATCTGCTACTTCTCATGTAGGCAAGGATGCCGACGAAAATTTATAAAGTTGAGAGCAGCACGATCACCTAGTTTAAGTATCTTGGGAGTTGTTTTTCTTGTTCTTTTTTATATTTTGAGGGTTCCCAAATGTCTCTAGCTCTGTAAGGGAGCCCAAAGCCTATAAATATATATCCTCTTTTATACTCAATTTTGATCATTGAAAATTTAACAAAACTTCTATTTTACTAGGTGCACTCAGGTATTATCTTTTATATGGTGGATTTTTCACGACTCTAATAGATTATGGGAAATGACAACCTTGACTAGTTGGTAGAATCCTCAGTCGTGGAGCATCTCGAAGGCATCAATTGGTTGAGACTTTGATAATAATAAGACTTTCTTAGTAATGAAACAAAAAACCACTAGTTCTCTTTTCTTTGGTTTAGTTTATGAATTTAGTTCCTTTAATATTGATATATATTTTCAAGATTATAGGATTAATTTTATTGTCCTTGCATTATTTGCCTTTAGCCTTTTGCTAGATAAAGCTTGTGCTAGGCCCCATACCCAGCATCAAACTTGTATTGTAGATAGGGACATTAAGCAGTTCAGATTGATACTGGATTTTAGGGCTTGGCCGATACCATGTGTATCTATACATAGGAATAGGTCATGATTTGGGCAAAGTTAGATGTTTGACACACTGTGTTGGCCAGAAATGTTCCCGGAGTCTCATTTGTCGTACTTGCTAAAGAATGTTTCAGACCATTGCTCATTATTATTGAAATTCTCCAATAAATTTGTGAGGAAAGACGATCCCTTCAGATTTGAAAGATTTTTGTTGACATATGATGGATTTAAAAAGTTGTTAGGAGGGCATAGGCATGCAATGGAAATTACTCCCTTGGTGTTCGAGCTTCTATTTGCTCAACTTGGTGGGACCAACACTTGGAAAGTAAATAAGGAGTTTGTGAGTAACATATTCAAAAAAGCATCTATTTTGGAGTTTAAGATTTTACAAGTACTTGTAGCTAATGAAGGTGGTTTGAATTAGCTAGGAGGATGATCTCAGATTGCTTTCCCTAATCAAAAATTATAACAAGAATCTAAGGTAACAAGAATTATTCTCCAAGTAGAAAACAAGGATGTTTTTGTTAAAAGATGGAGATGTAAGCATTGTTTCTATCATATATAGATCTACTTAGATTAAGAAGGAATATTAGAGTACTTAAAGTGCAACTGGTTGATGGAACAATGACTCAGAATGACGATAAGATCAGGAACTATTTCACAGACAGTTTTTAGTGCAAATAGAATGTAGATGTTTCTATTAACCCCTTTGAGTTGCCTTCTATTCCAAATAGAGTTCAACAACAAATGATATTGAATTTTTTAATGTCAGCCCTAACTGAAGATGAAATTGGAGGGGTATTGAAGTCTATGGCCTTAGAAGAAGTTTCCAGTCTCCAATGGTTTCTCTCCACTATTTACAGGTCTTTACGGCTTATTTTCAGGTCTTCATGTATAGCCTACCCTGACACTTTCTGATCTTGCCAGTTGCTGGAAGTTATGGTTTTCATTTCCAAAATTTTACTTTTTGTTTCCTTTCTTCTTTTTATTCCGGAGCTCGGTCTCTCTTTTTTTTGTACCAAAAGAATAATAAACCATCAATTCAGGGAATTCTAAATAATTCTCCATACGACATTAGCGATCTTTAACCGCTTTGATAATGAAAAATTGCTATTTCCAAAGATCCATGTGTTTTGTGTTCACTTCAAGAGAGTAAAAGAATTGTTTTCTCTTTCATTGTGTGTGTGTGTGTGTGTGTGTGTGTGTGTGTGTGTGGTGTGTGTGTGTGTGTGTATATATATATATAGAGAGAGAGAGAGAGAAAAGGAACTCAAGAAGAAGTGAGCATCTGCGAATTGTTGTTACATATTTTGGCATTTGAGTTTGTTCCTACATATGCTTAGTTCTTGTTGACCTATAAAGCGAGGATCATTATCTGTTGAGTGCACTTTCCCAAATGAAACTTGACTTTTCTAAGAAACTTGCATCAAAGATTTGTTTGGCTTAATTCTTCCAAAATTAATGTATAGAAAATATATTAAAACTATGCTTAGAATTCTAGATGTGATTTAAGAAATCTAATAAGAATTTTGACCATAAAAATTATAAATGACTTCCAAAACATCAATAAATAAAAAATGATCAAATCTTGAAGCATGTGAGATATTGTTCTAAGGCATATTCCCATACCTCATGTAGAAAAATCTGAAAAAATCATTCTAAAATATGATCGGGATTCCTCCGCTTGTGAGTACGATCATGGAGGAGGTTAATAGAGATTCTTTCAGCATCCAGAAAAATCATCATAAAGAATAATATTTGAAACAAAAAAGTCAGAATGAAGGGAGTGAAGGCCTTGGATGAGATGTCAAAAATTAGGTCTCCGAATGACTCTTTTATAGCCATCTAATACGACCGTTTATGATCGTTTGTGAGTGTTTAGACTTTTATTGACTTATTAAGATCTTTAATAATATATCCAATGGTCAAAACCTTTAATAAGAAGCTTAACGATCAAAAAATAAAAATGAGCTTAAATGCATATGATCATTATTGAGCCATGAAAGTCTATAATTAGAAGCCCAATGATCAGAAATTAAAATCATGATAACGAAGAGATTAAAACATTTAAATGGTAAAATTTAAAAACAAGGTTAAATGCTTTGAGGGGAATTTTAGAAAAAATTTGACTTTTTTTTGGAATCCCTCCAATAATCCTCCATAAAACTTAAATTTTTTTAAAAATTATAAATAAAAAAATAAATTTCAAAGTGCTTATACTATGAAATGGATAAGATGACTTAATCTTACTTGACGTGAATAGTTTTTATCAGAAAGAATCAGAATAAACCAGATCTTAAACTATATTCCTTTGATCTAGACTTTAACTACCATATATATAGTATAGAATTCTTCATGGCGAGTCTGTACATTAGTAGCCCTATACATGTATTTGATTTTTCATAAGAGTTACTAAAGATAGCTCAAATCTCATATCTGTGGTCATGTATGGATACTCTCATATAGGTGAGCCCTTCTAAGAATGTATATAGTATCACATCTCAAAAAATACAGCTTGCATCTCATTTAGAGATAAACTATTTCTAACTACTATATAGAAGCACTAATCATCATAGGGATGGAATGGAGTCTATTACTCTTATTAGAAAAATTTTGTTTGGGCCAAAGATATGAAGAGGCCCAGAGCTCAGGATGTGGAAATCCAGCAAAGTAGTATGTTGGGTCGTTACTTATCACTAATCAACCACTCTCGATGTCGATTAGTCCTTGGCTCTATATCGATTGGCCTACGATGCGCACTATCGACACCCCATAGGAGTGAGGATTGGTCGGCTGATTCTCGACAAGCCCAAGATGGAACTACCGATGACTCCTTTATTGATAATTTACTAGATGCCTGCCTTAAAGATCAATGGCACACCCAGGTGGACGACATGATCCGACCAGACATTTATTCACAGCCAACTACGCCCGATCAACTCATTATCGACAATGAACAAGCCTCCACTCAATAGTCAACCTAACCATTAATCGGAAGCCTTCTTCCTGAAGGATAATTCTATGGTGACTAATCCCCTCCTCGGTGCCACTCATGCCATGATTCCTTAACCCAACAGGGCAATCCCCCTCTCAGCTCACGTGTCCATGGCTGATACCACTGACCCCTGGTCGCCTTGTGGTCAACCTCTACTAACCGACCACTATCCCTCCTGGGCAACCAAAGCCATGAATTGCTCGACCGCTGAGTCTTCCTCAGAGATGCCTACAGCTTCTTGGGGGACAAGTCCTGCCAAATGATCATCAAGGACTAGCGGAGCATGCTAGAGATCAGCTTAATCGAGTAAGCCTCGACTTCTGACAACCTCCCCAATCCCAGCCATATTTCTCCGCCCACATATAATCTCATCGAATCTTCTAACATCTTGCAGCTACTCAGGATAGCAAATACCCATGACTAACAACCCCAGCAGGCACCCACCTACAGACGTCCACAACTAACAACCTAGCAGGTGCCCATCTGATGGACGCCCATGATCAAAAAATCATTCTGCCTACCATGGCCACCTATAGGTCTAATAGGCTCCGATTTTTACCTATAAAAGAATGCTAAAAAGGGGATCCAAAAAAAGGTACACTATTACTCTCTACCTTTTATGCTCCTTCTGTTGAATGAGATTCTAACTTAAGTGTTGGAGGATCCCTGCCAGAGTCACCTCCGATCCAAATTTTTCTTATAGGTCTCATTCTCGAAGAGATTCATCTCGACCATCCACTCTAACAACTTCGGCATTGATCAAAATACTGCATCAACAACTCCTATATCAGATAAGCCACATGTGCTCTCTGACCATCCAATTAGCTTATTGTTACCATATTGAACCTCCTTCAAGAAATCTTCTATCATAGAAGTTGGGTTATCGTTATTAGAAGATCTATTATGGGCAAAGCCCCAGCCTGGCCTCCTCGATGATTCTAGGACCTTAGTCCTTATTGGTGCAAAATCTAATTACCGTCGGAGAAGATGAGGTCGCCATCGGTGATCTGCAAAATAAGTCTCATCCAAAGCCCGAGGTGGTGGCTCTGGTAAGACCCTTCGACGGTCAAGTTAGCTTTTTCGACCAACAAAAATGGAGTATTCAGTCAAGAAAGTTACAGAATTTTTAGAAGGGAGAAGAGAGCCTAGAGAAAACATATCTGGAGGGTCTCTTTTATAGATGGAGCCTATAACAAACTGATAGTGATAGCCATAACTATCGAGTAGTGGGCCGCTCAGGACCATATAAAGTTTATTATGGAAGATAGTATATGTTGTCATGAGGTGCCAGTCTGTTTGAGATTAGATAGTCAAAGTTCAAAGGGATGGGTGTCGGTTGGTGATGACCTTTGAGCTATATCAATTCTAGAAAAGTTTGGACTCCTCTAAGATAGTCCAAGCATGGGTTGGTTCATGCTGTATACGAGATCGGACTCGTGCAAAGACCTTCTTGGATGACTACGGAGAGTTCGGCCGCTGGAGAAGTCCGAAAGGAGTTTGACTGCTAGAGAAAAAAAATTTTATCGAAGTTCTTCTATGATTATCAGTTACATTAGACTAAGCATCAGACTAGACTTTGACAGGAATGAGATTTATCTCCAACAATAGTCCTCCTACTCCCAAATTCGAAATTTGAAGGAAGAAAAAAAAAAGGCGACGGCCGAAGTTCGGTCTCGAATTCTCGTGCTTGTCAGGATGAGATGTTTCGATGTTTACCGCACTGGCATCAAAACTTTCTAAGTATGAAATGAGTCTGAAAAGATAGCCCTTCGAATCTTCCATCGAAACTCTATCATAGATACGGTGCCATAAAGACTCCGCCCGTCGTCGCTCCTCTATTATGATGAGTGGGACATGCGGCGCACGCTGACCGACCGAAGTCGATCCGTAATCATAACTGCTTCGAGTTATCTCTAGCTATTTAAGGCCTTCTTCTATTATTCAAAAGTCATCCCTGTCCGAGTCTTCTTCTTCCTTCGACCCCCATTCGTCTTCTTTCCATGGGTCTCATCCTTCTCTCGCCTTCCTGAGCTTCAGACATCCTTTCAATTGATCCTCATCATGTCCATCATCCTTTCATCCTCCCTAGATAGTTTAGGTTAGTTTTCTAATTCTTCTCTTAGGTTATTTATGCTTATCACTTATGGCTCGTTATTTTTTTGATTTTTTTTGGTGGGGGGTTTCTTGGTGTTCATCTCGATCCGAATGTCTTTTGAAATCTTCCACTCCATCGATTCGTGGGGCTCGTTCGGACCAACCTTCTTTGATTATGCACCCCCGGTCGAGGTAGAACCCAGGAACATGTCCCGCTTGTCTTTTGCTCTAGACACCATCCCGTTCGTCCTTACTCTAAATGATCTTTCTCTGATTCAAAACTAATATGGAATCCCTCCAGAATATGATCTTGAACTCTCCAGCTCCGACGATCGGATCAATTCTCCTCCGATCGATCGATTTTATTTGTACTTAGAAGCTTTGCATGCCAGACTTAGACTCCTGCTGCCCCCATTCGTAATCGCCCTCTTTCAATTTTTAAACATCCCATTCGCATCTATCATACCGAACTTCTTTTGATTCGTCATAAGTTTTCTCTTCCTCTATCGATTGACCGAAGTCCAGCCGACCATTTCACTTTTTAAAAATTTCTATACCTTCAAGCGCCATCCTTCCACAAAGAATTGGTGGTACTTTTTCCTCCAGATGGATAAGAAGGGGTTATTGAAAGATGCCTCTTCTTTCATTCACAATTGAAAGAAAAAGTTTTTTTTTTGTACATTATCTGATCTTGCCATTAGGTCATCCTTCATGGGGTTATATTAGAGAGTCAGTTCACCGAGTTTCTAGTTTAGATGGAGCCGACCTCGATTCCTTCGATAAACTCAAGGTGTACCGAGCTCCTCCTCTTTTCGACCTTCTAAAGGAACAGACCTTATTCAACCTGGGTCCGAGTCCCCACGATCTTGCTGGTATATTTTTTGATTTTCGAATCCACACGATTTTGCACACATGTATTGCCACTGACCACTCTTCTTTGCCTACTATAGAAATGGACACACAAGCCATCAAGATGCTTACCAAAGGACTTTTCATCAGGAAGAAGAAAGGGAAGGCGCAAAAATATGGCTCAAAGAGGGTGAAGGTTGGTGTTTCCAACTCCAGAGTCTCCACATCCACTATCGCTATGTCCAAGGTCATCGTCGGCATCGAGATTGCCCTAACTACCGAGGTTGATACCACTAGCGTGGGCTCGGTGCCTTCCAGGCCCTCAGATCCCTCCAGCAAGGATCGAGTTTTGGAGCTCCCTGTTAAGAAAGAGATAGGAGAGGAAAGAAAAAAGAAAGCTGTTGCAAAGATATCCTGCAAGGCTCGCTTAGGCAGACCAGATGGCAACGACAACTAATGAGGGAAGGATCCCTTTGACAATCCAGAGATCATCTGAGATCTTATTGATAGGTTTGCCATGCCCAAGGTGGTGGACCAGATGGCTGACCTGGACCCACAGCAGCTCATCTGGAGTTCTCTCAAAACCATCCTCAAGATGATTGCTCTGTTGTTCGATTCTTTCTTTTCTCTTCTACACTTTTCTTCTTCTCTCCTTCTCCCTCCATTTTTTTATTTTTAATACCAATCATTTATTACAATTGGATCATCAGATGCTCGCTCACATCAAAAGGACACATCGTCAGGAGGCGGAGGCACAAAAGGCCCAGGAGAACCTTCGAGCTGAGGTCCACCATCTTCAAGAGAGGGTCAATGGGGTCGAGCATCTTGTTGAGGAGAAGGCGGCGGACATCAAAAGTCTTTAGGACACGCTCCATAAAGAGAAGTTTGCCTCGGTCGAATTAAAGGCCGTACTGGCCCTAGAGGAAGAGAGGAGGAAGGAAGCCAAAAATAGGGTCGCCGAACTGAAGATCCAAATGGCGAAGTCGATCTCGGAGGCAATGATCCGGGCCGTGGAAGAGTTCAAGACCTCTTCTGAGATGTGGAACCTGAACGTCGAGTTCGGTCAGGAACTGTTTATCAAGGGTTTCAACCTCTGTGAAGACAGGATAGCCCGAAGGTTCCTCGAGCTTGACCTTGACTTTCTGGAAGAGGAGAAAGATGATGTGGAGATGGGACCATCTAATGTTGTAATCGATCTTTTCTTCGACGAGCTTGCTTCTAGCCCATCTGAACCTACCGCAGAGGTACCCAAACCAGTTCGAAAACCTGAGGCGGTCGAGAGTGATCTGGCTTCGCCCTCTAAGGTTGAGATCCTCAAGTAATTATACTTTTTTTTGTCTTGTACTCAAAAATTTTGATTAAATGAAGTGAATTTTTTCATACACTTGAGCGCTTTTCGTATCTCGAATGCAATCTCCTACCAATGCTGATCCACTACCTCAGGAGGTTTTGATAAAGCTCTTGATAAAGAACTTGAGGAAAGAAGTTCATCTTCTGAGGAAAAAGTTGAAGAAGATGAAGAATGACCTTCGAACCTCATGAAAGAATGCTTCTGAGGCGACCAAAGAGGTCACTCACCTCCGAGGCTTGCATATGAAGGAAGCAGTGAGCTTCAATATCTGAAAGGATAGCTTCAAGAAAGAGGTCACCGAACTCAAAAAAAATGTCAGCGATAAGTCCTGAGCACTGATGGTGAAGATTAGCTCTCTTAAAGCTGACCTAAAGGAAGCCGGAGAAAAGATCCATCTTCTAGAAGGGAGCTCGCCGTGGTCTACCGATAAGGCCCGATACGACTGAGACTAGTTAATAAAGTTTTTTTAGCTCCAGAAGCAGCTATAAGATACTGAGAACTGACATAATAGCTACTGAGTGATCTGGGTGGAGAAGATGTTCAGACTTGAAGGCGAGCTCAAGGTTGCCAGAGATGAGGCAGCTCATCTTCGAAAGCAACTGTATAATAATCGGAGAGCCAGCACGAGTAGTGAGTCAGAGGAGATTGCCTCCTTGAAGAGAACCGTTGGTGAGCTTTTAGAGGTGGTTGGGATGGAGCAGGCCAAGGTTCAACGATTGAAGCTTCAGCTCGTCTGTGAACATCGGACTATCGAGGACGTGGAGGTCGAGTCTGAAGTTTTAAGGAGATAGTGGCAAGAGCTCGAGGATAAGTTTTAGCTCGCCAACAGAATGTATGTAGATGGTTTTTTCTAGAAGAAGAAGCTTGAGGATGAGATAGTTAGGCTAAAGTAGGCCTTGGTGATGGCCGAAGTCGGTAGCCTGAAGTTTGAAGAATCTGGTTCATCTTAAAGCTTCGGCCTCTTTTCCCTCTTTTTTTCTTTCTTTCAATGTAATCGACCTTATCGGCCTATACTTTGCTTGTAATGAACTCATTTTTGTAATGGAATAATATAGTTTTTGCTATTTTCATTTTGCATGAACCTGAGGCCTATTTATGGCCTTACCTTCTTTACCTCATTTTTTTCTCTATCATTTTCTTATGAAATGCTTGTTGTGGACGTCGAGCTCGTTGTGGATGCCAAGCTTGTTGTGAACGTTGAACTAGGATCTCTCTTGCAAATTAGGATAAGATTCTGCTTTTCGTATTTGACAAAATCAGATCGTCATGCAAAAATATGTGTAAGAATTTTTCACCAAGCTTCTTCCTTCTCCACGTCTTCAATCTATAAGGTTTCAATTTTTGCTCATGTTAGGATGAGGCTTTTCTTCTGTTCTTAACGTGGCTTACGGGGGTGCGTTAGGATCGTCGGTAGGATCTCTCCCTCCATCCTATCTTATATTGACGAGGTCATCGACTTTGCTCACATTAGGATAAGGTTCTCCTCCTATTCCTAACGTGGCTCATGAGGACACATTTGGACCGTTGATAGGGCCTCTTTTCCATTCCATCTTAAATGGACGAGATCTTCGACTTTGCTCATGTTAGGATGAGATTCTTCTCCTATTCCTAATGGATTGTAGGGGCACATTAGGACCATTGTCAGGATCTCTCTCCTCATCTCATCTAAAATGAATGAGGCCTTCAACTTTGCTCATGTTAAGATGAGGTTCTCCTCCCATTTCTAATGAGCTGTAGGGGCACATTAGGGCCATTGTCAGGGCCTCTCCCCTTATCTCGTTTAAAATGAACGAGGCCTTTGACTTTGCTCATGTTAGGATGAGATTCTTCTTCTTTTTCTAACAAGCTATAGGAGCATATTTAGACCATTGTCAGGGCCTCTCCTTTCATCTCATCTAAAATAAACAAGGTCTTCGACTTTGCTTACGTTAGGACGGGATTCTCCTTCTGTTCCTAACGGGCTGTAGGGACACATTAGGGTCATTGTCAGGATCTCTCCACTCATCTCGTCTAAAATAAATGAGACCTTCAACTTTGCTCATATTAGGATGAGGTTCTCCTATTTCTAACAAATTGTATTTATTGTGAGATCAAGTTCGGGGGGTAGTCCTCCTTTATCATCAGTATATAACAATGATTAGGGTGTTGAAGTAGGATGATTTTATTATAATCAAATTATCGATAATACATTCATAGATTTTTCAAATTTTATGGTCGAGGTAGGTTTGCCCCCCCCCCACCCTCTGAGTTTCTTCAAGTACTACATCCCGGGTCGGACGACCTCCGTGACCTCGTAGAGTCCTTCCCAATTTGGAGCAAGCTTTCTTTGGCTTTGAGGCAGAGAGATGGCGGCTCGCCAAAGCACCAAGTCCTTCACTATGAATATTTTACCTCTAACTTTGGAGTTATAGTATCGGACCATCCTTCGTCTGTAAGCTATCATCCAAACTTAGGCTTTTTCTTTTTTTTCTTCTAGTAGGTCGAGGTTGGCTCTGAGGTCCTATGGGTTATGCTGCTCGTTGAAAGTCACTACCCATACCGATGGAAGCTTAAGTTCGATCGAGATGACTACCTCTATTTCAAAAGCTAAGACGAACGGTGTTTCTTCAATCGGCAGCCTTTGGATAGTGCGGTATGCCCATAGAACATGATAGAGTTTGTTTGCCTAGGCATCTTTTACTCTTTCGAGTCTTATCTTGATGCCTTGTAATAGGATCTGGTTAGTCACTTCAGCTTTCCTATTTGTCTGTAGATGAGCTACCGATGTGAAGCGATGGAAGATATTTAGATCTTCACAAAACTTAGTGAACCTCATCCTAGCGAACTATCATCCGTTATCTGTTATGAGAGTTCGAAACAGACCAAACCGACAGATGATTGACTTCCAGATGAAGTTCTGTATCTTGACCTCAGTAATTTTTGCTAATGGTTTGGCTTCGACCAATTTGATGAAATAGTCGATCGCAATCAGGAGGAACTTCTATTATTCAGATGCCATTGGAAAAGGATCAAGTATATCCATTTTTCACTACGCAAATGGCCAAGATGTGCTTAGTGGAGTAAGCTCGGAGGCCGGCTGTCTTTATATATTTATATTTCTCTGACAACGGTCATATTTCTTGGCATACTCTATAGAATTATGGTACAAGGTCGATCAATAATATCTATACCGAAGTAGTCTTTATGATAGGGATCTGGCTCCTACACGACTTTCATAAATTTTTTCGTACACTTCTCATAATGCGAAGTCGACCTTTGAAGGTCGGAGACATCTCAACAGCGATAGCGAATACGATCTTTTATACAACTTATCCTCATACAAAACATACTGGAAGATTTGATTCTTGAATTTTCGAGCTTCTTTTAGATCATGAAGAAGAACTCCCTCTTTGAGATAGACAACTAATGGGTCAATCTAGCTCGGCTTGAGCTCCATCTGCATAACAAGTTGTGATTCCTCTGAGCTTGAGCATTTTAGAGTTTCAAAAAATACTTCTTTGAAAGTTCGGCTGAGCTAAAGTGGCCAATTTAAAGAGAAGATTGACTCTTATATTTTCTGCTCTCAAAATCTATTGAATACCAAAACTGTCGAAGGTCGGAGTTAAATCCTTTATCTTCTCAAGGTATTTCATCATACTTTCTTTCCATACTTCATAGTTGTCACTAACTTGGCTAACCACTAATTGGAAATCACTGTAGACTTGAAGCCGATCTACTTTTAACTCTCTTGCTATTTTTAATCCGACGATCAGTACTTCATATTCGGCCCCATTATTAGTTGTAGAAAATTTGAAGCGTAGCGCGTATTTGGTAACGACTCCCTCGAAGTTGACTATGACCAACCCCACGTCTGCTCCAATGGAGTTGGACGAACCATCCACGTACAGGGTCCAAAAATCTTTGAGAAGGTCGGCACTCTCTTTGGAGAGGCTCGATTGCAACCATGGGATGCCGGTCTCGTTCTATTCAAGCTCGGCTTCATCTGAAATGATCCATTCTACTATAAAATCTATCAATATCTGAGCTTTGATCGATGGCTGGGGTCGATAATTGATGCCAAACTCCATGAGCTTGATTTCTTATTTCATGATTCTTTCGAAAGCATCCACTCGATGAAGGACTGCTTTTATTGGTTGATCCATGAGGACCGTTACGATGTATCTCTGAAAGTAAGGTCGGAGTCTCCTGGCAGCGATTAGAAGAGAGTAAGTTAATTTTTCTAACTTAGAGTACCTGATCTCTGCATCCCTTAAAACTCAACTTACGTAGTAGATTGATCACTGCATCTTCGCTTCCTCCTTGACCAGGATTGCTGCCAAGATCGTCGGAGAGGCTGATAGGTATATAAGAATAATTCTTCTCTAGGTTCAGGTTTAGCCAGTAGTGGGGGTGACCCAAGATAATTTTTGAGCTCCTCAAATGCCCATTAGCACTCCATTGTCCAGCAGAAGTTCTTTGGTTGCTTGAGAACTTAGAAGAAGGGCATGCATCGCTCGACTGATCTCGAGATGAAGCGATTTAAGGATGCCACTTTTTCAGTCAGGTGTTGAACTTTTTTGATTATTTTTGGAGCAGTCATCTCCTGAATAGCTCGAATTTTTTCTAGATTTACTTTGATCCCACGTCTTGAAACCATAAATCCTAGAAACATCTTTGAGATCATACCAAAGGCGCACTTGATCAGGTTCAACTTCATCTTATACTTTTTGAGTGCACCGAAGGTCTCTTCGAGGTCGGCGATGTGGTTTATTGAATCTTGACTTTTGACGAGCATATCATCCACATACACCTCCATATTATGGCCGATCTGCTCTTTGAAGATCTTGTTGATCAGGTGCTGGTACGTTGCTCCTACATTCTTGAGTTTAAAAAGCATAATCTTGTAATAATAAAGACCATGGTCAGTAACAAAAGTAGTTTTCTCCTCATCCTTCGATGCTATCCATATTTGGTTATAGCCAAAAAAGACATCCATGAAGGTGAGAAGCTCATGGCTCGAGATTGTGTCTACCAGTTGATCAATCCTGGGTAGAGGATAGCTATCTTTTGGACAGGCTTTGTTAAACATTTTGAAGTCTATACACATCCTCCACTTGTCATTGGCCTTCTTGACTAGGACCACATTAGAGACCCAAGTCAGATAGCTAATTTTTTGAATAAATTCGGCATTGAGAAGTTTGTTGACTTCTTCTTCTATTGCCTTTTATCTTTCTGGTGTATGGCCTCGAACTCTTTCCTTCACTGGTCAATGCTTGAGATCAATGACCAGTCGATGTTCAATAACCTCGACGTCAATCTTAGGCATATCCATTGGAATCCAGACGAAGATGTTAGCATTCTTCCGTAAAAAGGTGATGAGCTACTCCCAAACTTCATCTTTCAGATTGGAGTCAATCTGTACCGTATGCTCCATATTTTCGTCATTCAAGGGGATGGTCACAAGATCTTCTATGGACTTATTCTATTTTTTGGCAAGGTCATCACGGACATCAAGCCTGTCAACTAGACAGGGGTCAAGTCGAGTGCTATTTTGTAAGGCGATGAAATAGCAGTGCTGGGCTAATGCTTGATCACCTCTGATTTTACCTATTTTGTTGCTTGTTGAAAATTTTATTTTTAGGTAATAGATCGATACTATAGCTCATAGTGCATTCAGATCAGGTTGGCCGAGGATTGCATTATAAGTAGAGGGAGCTTTTACCACCAAAAAGTCAACCCACACCTTGGCCTGCTTTGGATACTATCCTGTAGTCACGGCTAGAGTTATCATTTCCTCCACTGGCATAGCATCGCCAGTGAAGCCAACCAACGAGGAGCTCATGAGTCTCAGGCAATTATCAGATATGGACATTTTAAAGAAAGCATCATAGTACAAAATGTTAGTGAAACTTTCATTATCTACCAAAATGCAGCGTACATCATAATCAGCAATATTCAAAGAGATTACAACCGTATCGTTGTGCGAGAATTGAACTTCTTGAGCATCCTCATCGATGAAAGCGATGGGCTTTTCAGTTCTTCGCCTCTTTCTGAGCTCGACTGACCTGCTAGCCTCCCCTTGCTGAAGTCCCTAAGAGATGGTGTTAATGATGCCGATCGAAGGCCGATCTTCTCACTGCTCCTCGTCCCTCGATGGTTCTAGCGGCGGGGGTGCTCTCGATCGATCCTGTCGTCCTTTCGACCAACGTCGTAGGAACCGACCAAGCCTACCATACCTGATGAGCTTCTCGATCTCATCTTGAAGTTGGATGCACTCTTCCATATCATGATCATGATCGTGATGGTAGAGGTAGAACTTATTAGGATTGTATTTATTGAGGTGAATGCACATCCTTTTCAATTTCGGTAGTTGCTCCTTGATCTCCATCAATACTTAAATTTTTGGAGCATTGAGAAAAATATAGTTGTAAAATTTTTTGAAGGAAGAGCTTCGTCGCGCCCTTCTATTTGAGCTTTTTTGCCTCTGGGCCCGGGTAGGGGTTCAGGCCCGCTTATACTCTGGAGGAGTCAAGGAGCATGGCCGAGCTTTGCTCGATTTCTCTCTAGTCGTAGGCACATTTGGTTCACCCGCCTGTCGCTCCTGGATGGCTTCATTATCCCTGACCTTAAAGGCCTCTTCAGCTCAGGCATAACCTTCAGCCCGAGCCAACATATCGGCAAAGATCTTGGGATACTTCTTCTTCAGGGAGAACAACAAATCATTCTTCTAAAGGCTACCATTGAGTGTGGTCATTACAACAGACTGGTCCAATTTTTAGACCTTCAATGCAGTAGCATTAAATCGGATGACATAAGCTTGGATAGATTCTTACTCCTTCTGCTTGATATTCATTAGAAAATTCGAACCTCGATGGGGACGTTGGCTGCCAACAAAATGAGCCGCAAACTGATGGCTCATTTAATTAAAGAAAAAGATGGTACCTGGCTTAAGTATCGAGTACCAATTTTTGATGGCTTCCTTGAGGGTGGATGGGAAAGTCCAGCATAAAATAGCATCTGGCACGCTATGGAGCAGCATCATTATCCGAAAGGCCTCTAGGTGGTCGATCGGATCGATGGTCCCATCGTAACTCTCAAATAGCGAAAGCTTCGGTGGAATTGATTCCTGCATAATCTTCTAAAAAAAGGAGGATCAATGCAAATATTGTTATCGTGTGAGGAGGGAGCATGATGGAGTTCTTCGATTCGTCGGCTCATTTTCTGAAGCCTTTGATCTAGGAGATTTTCATGATCATTGATCTTCAGAAATTTTTGGTGGAACGGGGCAAAACTCCCTTCGGGGTTGAGTCATGGTCCTATGAGCTTAGAAGTGGCACTCCCAAGTCTTAAAAATATGAGAAGATAGATCATAAAAAGATGGAAGCGAGTCGGAAGAAGAATCAGTCTTAATAGTAAAGTTCATAAATTGGGCTAGCTCACTTTGAGACTGAGTTGATTCAGTTGAAAACTGGGTCGGCTTAGTCTAGGACTAGGTCGGCTAGGTCTTAGAAAAAAATTTAGACAAAAAATAGCATTTTTGGACTATTGGCATGGTACACAACTGGTCGGCTCAGTCCCCTAATCGTAGGTTAGTCGGCTCAGTCTGAAACTGGATCGGCTCAATTTTTATGGGTTATTATTTTGTGTACATGGGTTATTTAAATTTGGAGAGTTTTTTTATGAGCTTAGGTTTGACCCTTTATAAAGTATATATATTGAAAATAAATCAAGATTGTAAGAGTGCTGAAATATACTAAATAAAAGCTCTTTTCTTTTGAAAATCTCTTTTTCTTTTCTTCTCTATTCTTTGATTTATTTGATCATGCTTTCGTAGAGATCTCTAAAAAGTATTTTTTTGTTGCTTGGCTAATCACTGGTGGCTACGTCGATCCGTGTGGAAAGAGCGTATATTTTCAACATTTGGTATCAGAGCTAGGTGATGCTTGGGATATTGTAGACGATAATATGGTATCAAAGCTAAATGGTGCATATAAGAAAAGGAGAAGTCGTACAAGGTGAAATCAAAAATCTGCACAAGAATTCTACGGTATGTCTCAAATCTACCTTGTTATTGTTGTGGTTTGGCCAATCGGGAGCAGTGGATTGAAGGTGGAGGTTGAGAGGATTAATTGGAAGAAATTTTTCTAGGGTGGAAGGATTTGGTGCATAATTTACTGATCGATCTTGGTGGAAAGATCAGAATGTATGACGGTTATGTGACAGACAGGGAGTGCTAGAGTGCTGCAGTAGCGCTTCCCTGAAGATGTAGGGCTGAAAGAGGCTCGATGATGCAGCAGCCGAGGAAGGTATCTCAGTAGAGAGCATCAGGGTTCTTTAGAAAGATGGGCAGTGTAGAACTGTTGAAGAGAAATTTTTCAAGGGATAATGGTCGAAGGAAGGCTGAAGAAGTGACTATACGTCCTTCGATGTTAGGAAGGTGGAAAAGTAGTCGGAGATGTATTCAGCGGTTTGATCAGACCATAGATTTGTGAAGTCTTGGGAGTGATGGAGATGAATGATCCATGGAGGTCCAGCAGGTTAGGGCTGGATGACTGTAGAGCGATGTAGAGATGAGTCAAGGAGCGCTGGAGTGCTGCAAGAGTGCTACCCTAGAGGCACAGGGGCTGAAAGAGGCTCGACGGTATAGCAGCCGAGGAGTGTATCTCAGCAGATGGCGTCAGAGGCTTCTCAGAAAGATTAGGAGTAGATCTCAGGGAGAGCCAGGAGGTCTCAGAGAGCGTCAGTAGGTCTCAGGCAACTGGGAGTATCATATATCGGATTTTTTCTGTAGGGGCACCAAGGAGAGTCGCAGTTCAAGTGGAGAATGGTTCTCCAGGCACAACTAAAGTGATGGCTAGTGTAGGAACAGAAGAGAAGGACTAGGATGAAATTTTCTAGAATTCAATCGTTGATTTCAGAAGAGTTTGATGAGCTATTAGATTTTGGAGGTGCCCGCAGATTGTGGAGGTATCCAAGATGGCTTCAAAAAGGGCCATGGAGCGTAGAGGATTCGAAGGGACAACGACGATATTTGAGGTGCGGCAGCAGGCTCAGTAGTGCAGCATTGAGTGGTTGACCTCGAGGGACTCGGTGATAGAGTTGACTTCTGCGGCATCAAGTGGACTTCAAATATAAGTGGAGCTTTAGAGAGATGGCTTCATAAATGGAGAAAAAATTTGACATGAGTTCAGAGTGCCGGTGATGCGTAATTTTAGGTGAAGCAGCATGTGCAGGAGGACAGGCGCAGTTTTAAGGAGATCGTATCAGGTGGTACAGTCTGTGCTGGTGTAGGAATGCTGTAGGTTCTCCAGAAAAGTTCAAAAAAAGTAATGCAGCTGCTAAGCAGAAGGGATCCTATAATTTCAGGATGGTACCAAGAAGTAAGCACAGGTCTTCAGCGTTGGAGGCAGTCATCCCAAAGGCCTCAAGGGTGCACAATAGTTGAAGAGGATTGGCGGAGGCGATGTTTGCATAGGTGCTGTCGAGTGCGCAGGAACAGTGGAAACGTGTAGAAGGTCATTGTCGAGGCTTGGGACACTAAGATGGAGATTGTGAGGATTTGTGGTGCTTCCAGTCTTGGAAGGCCACGGAAGAAGTCAGGGGGTTGGCTCTAGGGATTCCAGGGGCTTGGTTGGTGCTTTGGAGATCTGGGATATAAGGTGAAGCAAAAAATCAAAACCAGAGAATCAAGACTGTAGAAAAAGGATTTTCTACAGGTTAGCCAGCTCAGTCCAAAACTGGGTCGGCTAAATCTCAGTGCATAGGCAAAATAGAGAGCTACGTGTTTAGGACTGCTGGCACGGTATAAGATTGGACCGACTCAGTTTTAGACTGAGCCGACCCAGTGGAACTTAGCCGGCTCAATGCTGAAATTGAGCCAACTCAGTGCACGGGCAGAGTTACGTGAGGATCTATTTTGGACTAGAATCTGGGTTGATCCTAGGGGTCTTAAGGTCTGATTTGAGAGGTCTTAAGGTAGCTAATTCATATATGGGTCGGATCTAGATTCAGAAGATAAGAGCATGGGAGATATGGATGTATATGGGATCGGTGAGTGCTTTCATGTATTGGGTTAGTTAGGAGAGTTTTTGGTCGAGCCTAATGGCTATGTATAAATACATAGGTTGTATTAGGGTTTCATTATGTTGTAGAATATAAATCTTTTCTCCCTCAACTCTCTTCTTCTCTTCTCTCTAGAGTTGCCGCCCTAAGGTTCTTAAAGAAGCCCTAGAGAAGGGGGCTTCTCCCTCAAGCCCAAGGAGGGAGGCATCCCATCATAGATTCAGGTGGAGGATTGATGGTTTGCTGTCCATAGAGAACGTTACAGGTTCCTTCAAATCCGTGCTAAAGATCAGAAGCTTCCGCAACATGGTATCGGTGCTTGTGATGTCAAAGATGATTGGCGTTCGAGCGATATCATGGATCTATAATTTAATATCAGAGTTAGGTGATACCTGGGATGTTGTGGACGACAATAAGATTTAGATCCAGCTAAGAAAATCCTTAGAATGGAGATTTGCAGAGATAGGTGCAAAAGAGTGCTCCATTTGTCATAAGAAAAGTATGTCCAGAAGGTTCTGAAGAGGTTTAGGATGGAGAAGGTCAAACCTGCAGAGACGCTATTGTCGAGCCATATGTCTCTCTTCAAGTTACAGTGCTCCCAGTTAGAAGAGGAGAGAGAGTACATGGAATGAGTCCCTTATGCAAATGCTGTAGGTAGTATGATGTACACTATAATGTACTGTAGATTAGATATAGCACATGCTATGAGCACGATTAGTAGATACATGGCTAACCCTAAGAAGAAATACTGAAAAGCATTGAAATGGATATTGAGATATCTGCATGGAATAAGAGATTATGGTTTGATGTTTGGTGGACAGCCGAGAGGATTTGGAGAACAATCTATAAATATGTGTGAAGGTTCAGATCCTCTAGAAGGATTTGTTGATACAAATTATGCTGGTAATCTTGATATAAGAAGGTCTACTACTGGATACCTCTTCTGCATATATGGTGGATCGATGTTTTGGAGATCAACCCTTCAACCAATCATGGTCTTGTCTACCATAGAGGTCAAGTATATTGGGATAATGGAGGCTGCAAAGAAAGCTCTTTGGCTTAGGAGGCTGATTGATGAGTTGGGGGTGGAGTAGAGCAAGGTTACACTATTCAGTGATAGTCAGAGTGCTGTGTTGTTGGCACAAAACCCAGTCTATCATGCGCGCACAAAGCATATAGATATGAGGTACCACAGGATCAAAGAGCTGGTGGAGGAAGGTGAAGTGGAACTGATAAAGGTCCATACCAAGGAGAATCAGTCTGATGCACTCATGAAGGTACTCTCCGAAGATAGCTTTTAGAGATGTGTCACACAGAAGGATCTGTTGAGAAGAGATGAGTTCACAAGAACTTAAAAGCACCAAGATGGAGAATGTGAGCTCAGAAGTGGCACTCTCAAGTCTTGAAAATATGAGAAGACAGATGATAAGAAGATGGGAGAGCGCTGGAAGAAGAATCAATCTCAATAGTAAAGTTCAGAAACTAGGTCGGCTCACTCTAAGACTGAGCCGGCTCAGTTGGAAACTGGGTCGGCTCAGTCCAAAATTGGGTCGGCTAGGTCTCAGAGAAAAATTCAGACAAAGAGTAGTATTTTTGAGCTATTGGCACAGTACACAACTGGATCGACTCAGTCCCAGATTGAGCCGATCCAGTCACAGATTAGCCAACTCAGTCTGAAACTGGGTTAGACTGAGCCGACCCAGTCGCAGGTTAGCCAGCTCAATCTGAAATTGGGTCGGCTCAGTTTTTGCAGGTTATTATTTTGTATACGTGGATTGTTTGGATTTGGAAAGTTTTTTTATGAGCTTGGGCTTGATCCTTTATAAAGTATATATGTTGAAAATATGTCAAGATTGTAAGAGTACTGAAATATACTGAATAAAAGTTTTTTTCTTCTAAAAATCTCTTCTTCTCTTTTTCTCTATTTCTTGATTTATTTGATCGTGCTTCCGCAGAGATCTCTAAGAAGTACTTTCTTATTGCTTGACTAATCATTGGTAACCACGCCGATCTATGTGAAAAGAGCGCATATTTTCAATAGGTCTGAGCAAGGGCTCTCCATCCTCTGCTTTTCTTTTTCGGAGGTCACCGATCGGCTAGCCCAAGTCAGCCATCCCCAGACCGAATCATGGGGCTCCAGAGAAGCCTGCTTCAGTCGAATTGGCGCTGGAGCCTATCGATGCATGGCCTGCACCGCTTTTGCGAGATCGCGAATCTGCTGGACCAGCAGGTTGAACTGTTTCGCATCCACCATGGCTGTAGGTGGAGCTTGAGTTGTTGAAGCCGAAGTGGGAGCGGATAGATCTGGACGGAATCTGGCTGCAAAGATCGTTGACCGTCGGATCGAAGCTTTCCTAAGAGGTATTTTTTTGGAAAGAACTCTAGAAAGAAAGAAAAGAAATCGCTGCTGAGCACTCTTTTAAGAACAAGGGATCCTCAAGAATAGATGTTCCTTTCTCCAATGCCAATCCTATTGGTGCGAAATCTGGTTGCCATCGAAGAAGATGAGATCGCCGTCGGTGACCTGCAAAATAAGTCTCATCCAGAATCCGAGATGGTAGCTCTGGCAAGACCCTCTGATAATCAAGTTAGCTTTTTTGGTTAACAGAAATGGAGTACTCAATCAAGAAAGTTACAAAGTTTTTTGAAGAGAGAAGAGAGCCTAGAAAAAATGTATATGAAGGATCCCTTTTATAGATAGAGCCTGTAACAAACTGATAGTGATAGTCGTAACTGTCGGATAGTGGGCCGCTCGGGGCCATGTGAAATTTATTATGAAAGATAGTATTTATTATCGTGAGGTGCCAGTCCGTTTGAGATTTGATAGTTAAAGTTCGAAAGAATGGGCGTCGGTTGGTGATGACCTTTGAGCTGTATCAATTCTAGAGGAGTTTGCACTCCTCTAAGGTAGTTCAAGTGTGGGTCGATTCATGCTGTGTACAAGACTGGACTCGTGCGAAGACCTTCCTGGATGACTACGGGGAGTTCGATCACTAGAGGAGTCCGAAAGAAGTTCGACTGTTGGAGGGGTCCAGAAGGAGTTCGATCGCTGGAGGAGTTTGGAAGGAGTTCAGCTATTGGAGGAAGAATTTTCGATCGAAGCTCTTCTGTGATTATCAGTTACATTAGATTAAACATCAGACTGGACTTCGGCGAGAGCGGGGTTTATCTCCAACAATTCTATTTAAACATTTTGTAAGACATCCATCTCAAAGATAATAGATAAATAGCTAACAATAAATACAGTATAACATAATCCAAATAAAAAATATTGTAATGAATATTCAACACATAACATATTATACCTCTCCTATAACTATATAAATCATGTACCCGTGAGCAACCTTTAGAAACTATTGATATCAAATAAATCAACATTAAGCAAATCCAAATTAAGCAATTACATAGATCCTCATCATCAATTAATGGAACTGAAAAATATTTTTTGATGATGTATGTGAGAAGAGCGCATATTTCCAATAGGTCTGAGCAAGGACTCTCCATCCTCTGCTTTCCTTTTTCGGAGGTCACCGACCAGCTAGCCCAAGTCAGCCATCCCCAGACCGGATCATGGGGCTCTGGAGAAGCCTGCTTCAGTCGAATTAGCGCTGGAGCCTGTCGATGCATGGCCTGCACCGCTTTTGCGAGATCGCAAACCTGCTGGACCAGCAGGTTGAACTATTCCGCATCCACCATGGCTGTAGGTGGAGCTTGAGTTGTTGAAGCCGAAGCGGGAGCGGATAGATCTGGATGGGATCTGGCTGCAGAGATCGTTGACCATCGGATCGAAGCTTTCCTAAGAGGTATTTTTTTTGGAAAGAACTCTAGAAAGGAATAAGAGAGATCGCTGCTGAGCACTCTTTTAAGAACAAGGGATCCTCAAGAATAGATGTTCCTTTCTCCAACGCCAATCCTATTGGTGCGAAATCTGGTTGCCATCGAAGAAGACGAGATCGCCGTCGGTAACCTGCAAAATAAGTCTCATCCAGAATCCGAGATGGTAGCTCCGGCAAGACCCTCTGATAATCAAGTTAGCTTTTTCGGCCAATAGAAATGGAGTGCTCAGTCAAAAAAGTTACAAAGTTTTCTTAAGGAAGAAGAGAGCCTAGAAAAAATGTATATGGAGGATCCCTTTTATAGATAGAGCCTGTAACAAACTGATAGTGATAGTCGTAACTGTCGGATAGTGGGCCGCTCGGGGCCATGTGGAATTTATTATGGAAGATAGTATTTATTGTCATGAGGTCCAGTCCGTTTGAGATTTGATAGTCAAAGTTCGAAGGAATGGGCGTCGGTTGGTGATGACCTTTGAGCTGTATCAATTCTAGAGGAGTTTGGACTCCTCTAAGATAGTTTGAGTGTGGGTCGATTCATGCTGTGTACAAGACTGGACTCGTGCGGAGATCTTCCTGGATGACTGCGGAGAATTTGGTCGCTGGAGGAGTCCGAAAGAAGTTCGATTGTTGGAGGGATCCGGAAGGAGTTCGACCGCTGGAGGAGTTCGGAAGGAATTCAGCTGTTGGAGGAAGAATTTTCGATCGAAGCTCTTCTGTGATTACCAATTACATTAGATTAAACATCAGATTGGACTTCGGCGAAAGCGGGGTTTATCTCCAACAGTCCTATTTAAACATTTTGTAAGACATCCATCTCAAAGATAATAGATAAATAGCTAACAATAAATACAGTATAACATAATTCAAATAAAAAATATTGTAATGAATATTCAACACATAACATATTATACCTCTCCTATAACTATATAAATCATGCACCCCTGAGCAACCTTTAGAAACTATTGATATCAAATAAATCAACATTAAGCAAATCCAAATTAAGCAATTACATAGATCCTCATCATCAATTAATGGAACTGAAAAATATTTTTTGATGATGTAAAGAATGTCCAAAGTAAAATTCAAAATATAAGTTCAAGTATATCATGAGAAAGGGATAAAATGAGACTGAAATTAATACCGAGCTAGTTAAATTTTGAATTTCCATCCAGTATATCATTTACATAAATAAAGAACTCATGAATTGGAACATAATGAATACATCTTAACAAGAACAAAATTTCAGATAGAAGGCAAGTCAATATCGTTTGCCTAGGTCCATCATTTGTGCCAATCTTGCCGATGCAATTCAATATAAATTAAATATGGGATAGTATAAATTATATAAAAGGTTTGGTGCTCATAGTGTAAAAATTGGTAGCTCCTTCAGCAATAGCTCGTACCCGCCTACGTCTTATCCATATTCATGCAAAGAAATTGATGGATGGGTATCATTGAGATCAGAATTTTAAGGCAATGCAGCAACTAGCCCTTAGGCAGTAATGATCCCTGTACATATGGTTATAGACATACAATGCTAGCACAATCAGGTAGTTATGAACAATTTGGTTTACTTTCCGGTGATTGTTTTTCCTTCTCTAATAGAAGAAAGCCAAGCTACGGATGACTAAAAGAAATAGGAGCCCACAGAACATATCCTGTTCAAGTAAGGTCGTTCACGTTTTGATTGAGGGGTTTCTAAAGGTTAGATGCAAAAGACAAAATAGAAAGAGCCAGATGGATCAAGGATCGATGGAGAAAAGAGTCGAGACAGAAAAATTCAATCAACATGCCGAATAATGGGACGATGTGGATTACGAGATAATACAACTGAAAGCCGAAATAAGTATGGAATGAAATTAGATTAAATGATACCAACCACTAGATGGCATAGAGAAATATCTTTCCCACTAAAAGACAAAATAGAAATATATTCAAATACATCATGACACAAAAGGTTGTGTTATATATGGAAGCATAAGAAGATTTTTTTTTTTCCTCATTCATCTAGGAAAAATTTTAAAAAAATATTACTGAAATAGCGAGCACTGGAATCATAAGATTGTTAAGGATTGACGGGTGAAACCGACTACAGTCCTCCATAGGCCATTCGGCCCACCATGATATTAAACTACTAAAAATAGATTTATTAAAACTTTAATCCATGAAGCATTTCTAAAATTAGCCATCAAAAATTTCACAAATGAAACATGAAAATCGTCGGCATCATGACAATATGAATAATTCAGAATTCTTTCAATATTTCAACGATAAGCACTGTACGGAAAAGATAAAGCCGATGCAAGTAAAGTTCCAAATGTAAGAACGAATGTGTGTGAATGGTACGTCTCACGTTGTAAATGTCAATTAGCACCTCTGTCTTCTTAGCCATACTGATCAGTCAAGAACGATGGCATGCATTGTCATTTTAACATATCATGCATCCCCCAAAATGTGGGATAGGATACAGCAAAATAACCAATTCAACACACTAAGAGCCTGTTGGTCGGGTTGTGAAAATTAATTTATTTTAAAATTATTTTTTATTCAAATAAAATTTCAAAAAAAATATTGTGAGAGAAAAATAGTTTATATTTGATAAAATTATTTGATAAGTACTTTTATCAGTATTTGAAAAGTAATTTATATTTAACAAATTTTTTAAAAAAAAGTACTCTTGACTATCAAATTATAAAAAATGATATGTATAAATTTACTTAATAATTAATATTATTTAAATAAATAAATAATTTTAAATATTTATTATGATTAATATTAATTTAATTTTTTATTTTTTATTTAATTAAAATAAAATAATAAAATAATATATTAAAATTTTAATTAATATAAATATAATTGAATCAAAGATAATACATATTGAACATTTTAAATAATTTTTATATGATAATATATATGTATCAAAATATATCATTCACTAAATAATAAAAGAGTTAAGTGAAAATAAATAGAGATAGCTATGGTAAATAATAATTTTGAGTAAGAATATTTTTATCTTAAAAAAATTAATTTTCTGTTTCTACTTCTGCTTCCAAGAAAAAGTTTTAATTTTTTGCTTTCTCTCAGCAGCAGAAAAACTGCTTTTGCTACTACTCAAAAATAGATTATTTTTTAAAATAAACTTGGCCAAATATCTTATTTTTTTAAAATAAGTATTTTTTTAAAAAATATATTATTTTTTTTCAAAAGTTTGGCCAAACATGTCCTAAGACCCTATCAAATGTTATGATAATATTGTGTTGAATGCTTTAATATATATTATATACTTAGGTGATATAGGAATGATGAAATATTTTCATACTCTCAAATAGGTGGACCTCGTAAGAAAAAGAGATCTAATCGGCGGATACGGTCTTGGTATCACTATACATACATCCAAGTGCGTGGATAAAGTTACATCAAGCATGTTGAAATTTTCGGGCAATGAAAATTTAGCACCATGTAAACTTCTTAATCATATTTTGGAAAATTATGTCTTAAATTGTTAAAACTATACTTAAAATTTCAAATGTGATTTAAAAAAATTAATAAAAATTTTGATTATAAAAATTATAAATAACTCACAAAATATTAACAAATAAAAAATGATCAAATCCAAAGGTATATTGAATAATGTCCTAAGACGTATTCCCATCCCTCATCCAAAAAAAATTCAGAAAAACCATCGATTGCAATCTAGTTAGACTAACAATTAAATGATAATATAAAATAAATATTAAATTAATTTAAAAAATTTATAGACAATGTATTGTCCTAAGATGCATTCCCATCCCTCATGCAAAAAAATCCAGAAAAATCGAGCCAAAATACAATCGGGATCTCTTCACCTATGAGCACCATTATGGAGGAGATTGATGAAAATTCTTTCAATATCCTAAAAAATCATCATAAAAAAAATAATTTGAAGAGAAAAAGAGTCAAAATAAAGAGAGAGATAGCCTTGAATGGGATGTCACAAATCAGGATGGCTCTTTTGTAGCTATCTAATATGATCATTTATAGTTGTTTATGACTATTTGAGCTTTTATTGGCCTACTAAGACCTTTAATAATGAGTCCAATGATTAGAACTTTAATAAAAAACTCAACGGACAGAAAATAAAAATAAAATTAAATATATATAATCGTTACTAAACTATTAAGATATATAATTAGGAGCCCAATGTCAAAAATTAAAATCATGGCAATGAAAAGATTAGAACATTTGAATGATAAAATTAAAAAATAAGGTTAAAATGCTTGGAAAGAAATTTTAGAAAAATTTTGAGACTTTCTTTTTTTGAATCCCTTCAATAAAATACGTCTAGGAACATGAGGGGAGCCACTAAGGAGCATTTATTATGAAAGTGAGAAGCAAAAGAGAAGTCTTGATCATAATTCATTTCCTCATGGTCCTTAATGATGGTTCTTGCGTTTTTCACAGGGTTGCTAGTCTTTCTTATTTCACATCAAAAAATGACAAATTCTATTTAAGACTTGTCTGGATATTCCAGCAAGATCAAGCTAAAAATCCTATAGGAATCGAACCTTTTAGTTCATCTAACTTACATTTTCTAAGGGCCTGTCCAAACCCAATTCAGATCCTAGTCTTCCGACTGCAAAAAAAAAAATAAAAGACATTGGAGGATTCTTTTTTTTTCCCTGCAGAATTTGGACCAGATCGAGCTTGGATGATACTGGATCATGCTTAAATGAATGGCCCAGTCAAAAATTTTCAGCCCGATTCTCTAACAATAGCCGAACAGATCTTTGGAAGCAAAAAAACTTGATCTTGATCTTGGACCACCTAAATTATAATTCCAGTAGTTCTGGTTATTTTTAGCTATAGCCATAGCAAACATTGATACAATTTATCCTTTTTGGTTCATGAATCATAAGCAACAGCACATGTAGCCTCATTTTTTTAATAGAGAAAATGGAGTAAAAACTTCACCAGTATCATTCACAAAGCCTGGGTTAGAACTGGATGTGGTCAAGGACAATGCCTTGGAGCCAAATTACAGCGACTAATCTAATTATTACGAGGGATAGGTCCAATTAGTGGCTTGGTATTTACTAGATTAGATGGATGTGGAGTTGCTTTCGTAATAGTGGATGGAAAATTTTTCCGTACTAGATATTGTCGCATGCTAACTTGCTAAGGAGACATTTCATTAAGGATTAGATAGCTTCAATGAAAACCTGTGTGACTCTAACCCATGCTATCGATAACTTTATCGTGCGGCTTTCGACCTCATACCGCAGCTAGGGTAACAGGTCGGTTGTCTCCTTTTTGATAGATATGCCACCATAGGCTAACATTTTTAGCTCAGATTATTATGTCTAAGTTAAATTTTTGCGTGACATAAGATTGCTAATACCAAAACAAGAGATTAACGTGCCTAATAATTTTTTGGTCCTGGATAACTTGCCTCA
>QRFJ01000095.1:0-20021 GCA_006176705.1 Cocos nucifera
ACTTCTTAAATCATTAAAAATAGGTAGTAAGTAGTGAGTTAGGTCGAATCCACAGAGAAGACAGTATTTTAGTTTTAAAATTTTTGATTTTATAAAAAAAAGATAAAATTAAAGTCAAAAAATAAAAATATAAATTATATAAAATTAAATAATAAAAATTTAAAGAGTATAAAAATAAAATTTGGATACTAAGATCTACTACCTAGATCTTAGCATCTACTTGCAAATAAGAGAGCAATAATTAAATTTATACTAAAAATAAAGTGCATGAAATTTAAATAGCAAAGAAGTAAATTTTACATTAATTAAAACTTTAATTTAAAATTTTAAATATATGAAAATTAAAAAAAATTAAAAATAAAAAATAAAAATTAAAATAAGCTGATCTTTGATCTTGGATCGGCATTGGCATGAACATGGCATAGAAGACCTACTCTTCCTCTTGGCACCATCTGTTTCGAAGCAGCCTCTAACCCAAGCATGGCTCCCACCCTGGACCTTCACCTCCTCTTGATCGAAGATTACTTGATTTGATGGCCTGGGGTCTTATTTATAAGTGTTGGAGGAGAGGAATAAGTAATATCAGCCAATATGGGACTAAGGTAGTGTTTGATCGATAAAATCTTAAGAAATCTCATGAAAAATTGGATAAAAACTCCTTCTAGACAAATTCTATTGAGTTTCCTGAATTTTGGCCATCAAATTCTGGTCAAACGGTCAAAAAAATATCAAAAATTGATGTTTTAAAGCCTAAATCAAGTTGGATTAAATTTTGGCCATTGGATCAGGCTTGATGGAGCATTTTTGGCCATTGGATGGAGCTCTAGATGTTTGATCACCATCGGGTGCTTTCTCTGCCATTCTGATCAAAGTCTGGAGCATGCACAGCCGCTATCCGATCGCTCACTGGGATGTTGAGGGAATAAGAATCAAAATGAAAAAAGATGACAGCCATTGGATCTAGTTTTGGAAAGAAATCTGGTTGTTGGATCATCACCTGGAGCATGTTTGGAAAGCCATCAGATGGCGCATAGTAGGAGGTGGCTGTATTTGAATCAAGATAGGAATTTACCTTCGGCCATCGGATCTGGATCGCACAAACCACCTGGACCAGTCGGAATGGCATAATTACTATAGCTGTGGACCCTATAGATCGGGTGCATTTGAAGATTGGATCCAATCAGCATGCAGCTTAGGCCTGAGAAATTATCATTTTATCCCCTGTATGTCATGATGAATTTTCTGATAAACTCTTTAAGAATCTTGGTCCACCATATGACATCTTCTGATTGGGCACCTTCTACTGAGCTGGCAGTCCATGCTTGGTTTTGTGGACCGACGAGTCGACTTCAATGGCTTGAGCCAGGCTTGAGTGCATGCATACTAGTTGAAGCTGGGAAGCACCAGCTTGAGCCTAGTTTCGATGGCTTGGCTTGGTGCGCACCAGCTTGGCTGGGCGAGTTGGCTGAGCTGTTTTATTTTTTTTAAATTTTTTCTTTGAAAATTCATATCTGATCTGTTTTAACTCCATTTTGCTCCAAACTTATTTTGTTGTGAACAAAAAAATAAACTTTATCTATTGGTAAATATATTTTCTAAAAATAATGAATAAAAATATTTAATTCTTAAAAATAAAGATAAATTAATTAATAAATTATTATTTTTAATGGTAAATTTATGATACTTATCATTGACTAAGTCTATGCTCATCCGATCGAACTGCTGAATGTGTACTGTAATATCCTTACCTTCTTGCATCTAAAGGCTATATAGTTTTTTAGCATCAACTTATTGTACATATTTTTCCCTATATACAATTGGTGCAACTTTAACCATAGACCTTTAGGTGTTCTCTCCTCCAACATGCCATATAAAACCTCATCTGCTAGATAAGCCCTAATTGTGGCACATGCCCTTTTCTCCAAGGACATCCATACTTTATCTATCATCACCTCCGACCTATCCTCCAAGGCCAAATCCAATCCCATCTAGATCGGCAAATTCTCTATCCTAATCTTCCATGTGGTGAAACTTTCCATCAAACTTTTCAAATCCAACCTTCTGTTAGATATGTGTGCCCTAGAAGCCAGAATTGGCTGACACTTGTAATACACTTCTAAGGACAAAATTATAATTTTGACTATAAATAATAAAATAGATTATTTTCTATCACATATGTGTATTTAGTGTCTATGATACATTCCTTGAGTTAATGGTAATGATAATTCTTATTTTCAAGAGTTGAAAATTTAAGACAAGAATTTTCATTATTAACTCATAAAATGCTCCTGACCGTAGGATCATCATGAGGATGATGATTGATTCAGAAGGTTAGTGTACAATCACTTCTTTATAGTAGATGAGTTCTGAGTCCACGGTGTAGAGACACCAGAGCGAGAGTATAGGTACTCGTTAGAGAACGAGGGCACTGAGCGTGACCACCTCGAGTAGTCATAAGGAAGTCTACCTTCTCATCGATGACTGACTCGATGCTGCAGTGGTGTGTCTGGTTTCTTTGATCCTGAGGTGCATCGACAGTTCACCTTGAGGGTGTTATAGTTTGACTACACCATGACTCGGTCTCCTAGCCATTCGAAATCCTGAGGTGTATGTTGGCTATAGCATGTTCATTGTAGGAATTGGATTGCACCAAGATGGAATCTATCTACCTCGGTGGATGAGGAGCAGCCCTATGATGATCATGAGAATCAAGTCCATAAGCCCATGGCCATGGCAGAGAGTGTGAAATAATAGAAAGAGTTTCTATTAAGATTTTCACATCGGACTTGAATCGAATGATTAAATCATATGATAGAAATTAGGGTTTGACGAGTTCACCTTAACCCTAATCTGATCGGCGCTCAAGATAGAAGAACTTAATCACACAAGTAGCTGCACCGAGAGGTTCATTTTCAGTTTTGATGGGTTGCCACCATATGCTGCTAGGTGTCATTGGTGGATTTTGGGAGCAACTAGAATGATTTAGATGATCGATCATTCTAGTTGTCTGAATCAGAAAAGTTCTGATCCATCGAAAGGAGTTTCGATGATGTCGATGATGGAGATCATGACATATCCCATTATCATACAGAACTAAACCTAACTAGGTCATGCAAACAAGGATTTGGATCTAGATATCATCAATTGAACTAAACCAGTTCAATTGATTTGAATAAGATTCAATTAGGTTCAAGAAAATCATGCTAGCACACGATTGAGCCTAACGTTCTCCTTTTTCTATCATAAAAGTTATCTCGACTGAGCTAAATGAGTTTGTGCTCACCCAGATACCTTTACCTAGTCTGACTGGAGCTTGTCCAAGTTAGAAAAGGGTTGTCTTAATTTATGAGAAAAATTTGAGACAACACCTTTCATTTTTCATCACCTGCTAATTCTTGTACTTTGACTTGATCAAACGTTGACCTTTGACCCTTGGACATCTGCCCATGTGTCATGCACTCATTGGAGAGCAGATAGGGTCTTATCCCCTCTCTGAAAATTAGAAAGAAAAGGGGTGCATGCCTAGGATGGCGTGCGCCCATGGATAGGGATGCTGGAGTCCCATACGGATGGGACTATAGGTTGCTTGTTGGATTCAAACTAGGTGACCCTCATCTATAGACTTTGACCAGTTTTAGACACCACCTTAGGATGAATTCATGGGTCTCTCATCCCATCAATCAGATTTAGATCTGATTGAATGAAGCAACGTGATTGATCGGGGTGATGCAGCACTACATGGCGCAGCAGAGTCTATAAATAGACCCTGTCTGCACCCACTTTTACAGGACTTCTCTCCTAGCCATGCCCCAAGACTACCCCTCTCCCTTCTCCTTGCCAACATCTAGCCCTCTCTCTCCTCCCAATTCTCAAGAAAGTTGGGTTCTTCAGATTAGTGCGAGTCAGGCAAGATAAGACTGACGAAAAAGGAAGAAGGCAACACTGCTACAGAGACAACGGGTGATCTTCAGAAGGTGTTTTGAAGATCCTCCAAATCAGATCCAGATCTAATTTTTGGAGAAAAGAAAGAGAAGGAGAAGATCTCTAGATCTAGCTTGAGTGAATTTCGATAGAGGCCAGGTGCTTGCATGGCTAGATCCAGAACCTCAGAGCTTCCATAGGATCATTAATGGGTAATCAGATTACCCAGGATCAAGATAAAATTAATTTAGAATTAATTTAGTTTTATTTTCTTAATTATCAAATGCTAATATTAGATTTGAAAAGTGTTAGATCTAATCTAGATCTGAGAGGAGAATTTTTGAAATATACCTCTCGATCCAATCAGATCTGAACGAACCTGACCCAAGAAATTCAAGATTTCCCTTCAACTGGTATCAGAGCCAGGCTCTTATTAAATTTATTTAGATCTAATTTAATCTAATTAATTAGTGATTTTAGATATCACATGAGATGTGATTAGATCTAAAGTTAAAAAATAAAAAATTAAAATAAATTAATTTAGATCTAATATGTATGAGATACATAACTAGACTAGGAATAGAATTGTTCTATGTGTAGTCTAGTTTGATCATAATTTTTGTTTGATTAAAAGTAATTTTTAGATCTATTTATTTTCTATTTTTTGATATTATAAATATTATAATCAGATCTAAAAATAGAAAATAAATTAAAATTAATTTGTTCATATGAGATATGATAGTTGCATGTTTAGACTAGTTGTAGAATAGTTCTGCAAATAGGTCTAGATTAAATTTTATTTGATAAGATCAAATTTAAATTTAATTTTTTAGATGATTATGAGATAATTTAGATCTGAAAAAATATGCATGCATGATATATGTGATATATATAAAACATGTTTTAATTAGATCTATTTTTTTTATATGAGATATATGCTTAGATCTAATTAGTTTTTGTAGATTAGTTGTTTTTTCTGATTAAGGCGTTCCCCTTGGCCATCCGATCATAAGAATAAAGTAGGGCTTAAAGACCCTCTCCTCCATTCGATGGGGTGTTCTTATGATGTGTAGGGGTGCTGCGCGTTCGTCCTTAATCAGAAATTGAAAAACTTACTTTCTGCAAAACCCTAGATCCTGAAATCCTAGGATCTTATTTACATGTTTTGTTTAAGAACCCTAACTTAATTAAGAATTAAGTTTATGAAATATCAATTAGGTCTAAAATTGAGAATTTCAGATCTAAGACATATTCATAAATCTGGGTTCGGGCTTGGGTAGCTCAATTAGGTCTAGCGGTTGATCAAACCGAATCAAGAGTTGGTTAGATGGGATCAACAATGCTTAAATTGACCAGCCTAATAGGATTAAGTCTGGGTCAAGATCGAGTCACGTGAGTGATCGATCAAGCTAAGACCTAATTAGGCTCAGTGGTTAGAGTCTGGATTGTAGGCTAATCCAATTGATTCTATCTCAATAATTTGGTGTCTAAGGTAAGTCTGGCAAATACGACTGACTGATTTTTAATTGGGAGCTACTCGACTCGAATGCATTCTTATCGAGTTAATGGCATATCCCTTCCACCGATCTCACTTACCTGGCCATGTTTGTTGACTCAGTTCTAATCTGAGGTGGTCAATAATTCGAGCTAACCCATGCCACTAGGTTAGTCATAATAGTTATGACTATGTTAAGTCTAGTTTAATGAGACCTAAATCAAATCATCCTAAGAAAAGATTAACTCTACGGTCTTTCACCATTGTAGATGTGCGGGCCCTTCCCAGGGTTGATTGTTCTCAGCTGGTTATAGTGGCTCAATTGCATTGAAAAGATGCAACCATGTCTATTAGGCATTGGATGCTATAGGCTGGAGGATGGATTGGGCTCAATATTTTAGATATGGTGAGAGACCCAATTAGGAATCCAATCTGTGCAAATGGTGGGTCTGACTTAACTAAGGAGTGGATTAATATTTTGGACATGGTGAGATTCATGAATTCGAGATCAAGTTTGGGTGCATCATGATTAGAGAATCATTGAACAAGAGTTGTTCACTCATTGGCTAATCCATCACCAATAACTGTTAAGTGAGGTGAGGAGTCAGTTGGTGGGACCGCACCATCCACTAGAAATCAGTAATCATGGAGATTTTTGCATCTCTACAGAGGAAGTATAGGGATCCAAGAAAATAGTGAGAGCTAATTTATTTAAAAATAAAATTTCTAAATAAATTGGTTAAGTGTTAATTATAATATTTAACTAAAAATTTTGACTCTCTACAGGAAGATGTCTGCATCCAACCTACTAGCATGAATCCTAGACACCCATAGACTGACCGAACCAAATTAAAAGGATTGGCTCTGAAACTTCAAAATTATTTCGGATTTCGGGAAGTTAACTCATATATTGGATCAGGATCCTCCCACCTTACCAGCTCATCCATCCACTGAACAGAGAGAGTCTCTAGATAAGTGGACTGACGAAGATAATAAGGCCAGATACTACATGTTGGGCTTGATGTCTGATGAGCTTCAGTGCCAACATAAAGATATCAGAACTGCTCGCCAAGTATTGGCTCACCTATCAGAGATGTTTGGTGAACAGAGTCGCGCAGCCAAGTATCAAGTCACTAAACGACTGTTCAAGGCTAAGATGCATGACGGGCAGTCAGTCCAAGATCATTGTTTGATGATGATCAAGGACTTGGAAGAGCTTGAGAAGCTCAAAGTGAGGTTAGACTTGGATTTGCAGAATGATATAATTCTGCAATCCTTAACTGATGCGTATGGGCAGTTCATCATGAACTACCATATGCATAAACTTCAAAATTTCTTAGCCGAACTTATGAACATGCTGGTTACCACTGAGCTTTCCATAAAAGGCTTTAAAGGCTTAGTGCTTGCTATGGAATAGACTTTTTCCAAGAGAAAGTCTTTTGGAAAGAAGAAGAAGTCTATGAAAAAGCAAAAGATGGAAAGAGAAAAGAAGAAAAAGGCAGAGCTGAAAAAGAAGGCCGCTGATAAAGAAAAGTTTTTCCATTGCAACAATGATGGCCACTAGAAGCAGAACTGCCCTACATACCTGACCACCCTGAAGAATAAGAAGGAGGCTGGTCCTTCTAGAGGTATGCTCATTATTGAGTCTAATCTTATGATTTCTTCTGCATTCAGTTGGGTGCTTGACTCTGGTTCTAGGGATGGTGAGATGATCCTGCACGTCGAAAATGGAACAAAAATTACTGCCATGGCCGTGGAAACATACCCTCTTCGACTACCATCTAGTTTAGACTTAGTATTAAAAGACTGTTATTATGTACCTACAGCAAGCAGGAATTTGATTTTTGTTTCTTGCCTTGCAAGAGAAGGCTATGTAATTAGTTTTCTTAAGGACTATTGTAATATTTTTTATGAAAGAAATAAAATTGCAAGTGGTTTTCTTATTAACGGTCTTTATCAGTTACATGTTGATGTATTTATTTTTAACTTTGAGCAAAATGTGAATGCCATAAAAATAAAATATCCTAGGGATAGTCGTAATGATAGGTATCTATGGTACCTAAGATTAGGTCATATAGCAGAAGATAGGATTAACAAATTAGAGAAAATTGAGCTATTGAGTCCATTGACTTTCAAGTCATATCCAATTTATGAATCCTATCTTCATGGCAAAATGACCAAGCTCCCTTTTGTAGGACATGGGGAAAGGGCCATGGATCTTCTTGCACTAGTACATACAGATGTGTGCGGCCCATTTGATGTGCCGGCTAGAGGCAAGTAGTCTACTTCATAATCGTTACCGATGATTTATCAAGGTATGGGTATGTGTATCTTATGAGACATAAGTCTGAAGCTTTTGAAAAGTTCAAAGAATTTAGACATGAAGTAGAAAAGCAAACTGGAAAATCCATTAAGGTTCTTCGATCAGATCGAGGAGGTGAATACCTTAGTCGGAAATTCCTGGACTATCTTAAGAAACATGGCATAGTCTCTCAATGGACTCCACCAGAAATACCTCAACTCAACGAAGTTTCAGAACGAAAGGAACCGGATCCTATTAGATATGGTTCGATCCATGATGAGCTTCACAGACCTCTCTGATTTTCTTTGGGGATACTGTTTGTTAACTGCTATTTACCTACTGAATAGGGTTTCTTGTAAAATCGTTCCTACCACACCGTATGAGATATGGCATGGCAAGAAATCAAATATGAGTCATCTTAGAATTTGGGATTGTCTGACTCATGTCAAAAGACAACAAGTGGATAAGTTAGACTTTAGATCCTTTAGAGCTTGATTCATAGGATATCCTAAAGAGTCACTAGGATATTATTTCTATATTCCAGAAGATCACAATGTGATTGTGAGTCGACATGCCATCTTTTTTAAAAAATAATTTATTCAAGATAGCGGCATTGAAAAGCAGATCAAGCTCGATGAGAAAGTCTCATAAGAATAATGAGGTAAGGACCAAATGGAACTAAATCAGGTTAAGCCAATCCATACACTATCTCCTCCACCTCATAAATCGAAAAGGGTTTTCCATCCCCCTGAAAGGTACTTAGGTACTATTTCAGAGGATGTAGAGAAAATATTCCTCATAGGTAATGGGGTTCATGGTGATGATCCCAAAACCTATAATGAGGCGATATCAGATATCGACTTCGAGAAATGGTTAGAGGCAATGAAGTCAGAAATTGACTCGATGCACTCAAACCAAGTCTGGACCTTGGTAGATCCATCAGAAGGTATAGTACCTATTGGGTGTAAATGGATCTTCAAGAGAAAGATTGGTGCAGATGAAAATGTGAAGACATTCAAGGCTAGATTAGTGGCAAAAGGTTATAGTCAATGCGAAGGCATTGACTATCAGGATACCTTTTCGTCAGTAGCTATGCTAAAATCCATTCGCACATTACTTGCTATTGCAGCCTATTTCAATTATGAAATATGGCAAATGAACGTAAAAATGACGTTCTTAAATGGATATCTTGAGGAAGATATCTATATGGAACAGCCACTAGGTTTCACATCTAGTGATGATGATCACAAGGTATGCAAGCTGCAAAGGTCCATATATGGACTTAAGCAAGCATCTCGAAGTTGGAACACTTATTTTAATGATGTGATCAAAATATTTGATTTCATCAAAAATGAGGAGGAGCCATGCATCTTCAAAATGGTCAGTGGGAGTACTGTTGTCTTCCTCATATTGTACGTGGATGACATCCTCCTTATTGGAAATGATATCTTCATATTGACTACAGTCAAAATGTGGTTGTCTAAAGAATTCTCCATGAAAGATCTAGGAGAAACATCCTTTATTCTAGGAATTAAGGTCTATAGAGATAGACTGAATAGGATGCTAGGACTTTCACAGAAGAAGTACATAGCGAAAATACTAAAGAGGTTTAGTATGAAAAATTCTAAGAGGGGTTTAGTACCCTTTAGGCATGACATCATCTTTCCAAGAAGATGTGCCCTAGCACACCTGAGAAAATAGAACTCATGAGAGCAAGATCCCTTATGCTTCAACAATAGGGAGCCTCATGTATGCCATGTTATGTACACGACCTAATATAACCCATGCTGTTAGTGTCACAAGCAGATATCTGTCAAATCTAGGTGAAGAACACTGGACTTCTGTGAAATATATCCTTAAGTATTTGAGAAGAACTAAGGATATGTTGTTGGTCTTTGGTAATGGAGAACTCCAAGTCTAGGGATATACAGACTCAGATTTTATGTTCGATATAGATGATCGAAAGTCGACATCTAGAAGTCTGTTTTTGTGCAATGGTGGAGCTGTCAGTTGGAAAAGTTCTAAACAGACAGTAATAAAAGATTCTACCATGGAAGCAGAATACATCGCTGCATTAGAAGCTGCAAAGGAGGCATTCTGGTATAAAAAATTTATCGTAGAGATCGAAGTAATGCCATCAGATGCCATTCCTCTATACTGCGACAACAATGGCGCCATAGTTCTTGCTAAGGAGCCAAGGTCTCACCAGAAATCCAAACACATCGAGCGGCGATATCACCTAATCCGCGATTACCTCGAGAAGGGATACGTCGAGGTCAAGAGAGTTGACTCTGCAGATAATGTGGCGCACCTGCTTACAAAGCCATTGGGCCATTAGAAGATCGAAGCCCACCTTGAGAAGATGGGACTTAGATTTGTAACCAATTGGCTTTAGGTCAAGTGAGAGTTTGTTAGATATGTGTGCCCTAGAAGCCAAAATTGGCTGACACTTATAATACACTTCTAAGGGAAAAATTATAATTTTGACTATAAATAATAAAATGGGTTATTTTCTATCACATATGTGTATTTAGTGTTTGTGATACATTCCTTGAGTTAATGGTAATGATAATTTTTATTTTCAAGAGTTAAAAATTTAAGACAAAAATTTTCATTATTAACTCATAAAATGCTCCTGACCGTAAGATCATCATGAGGATGATGATTGATCCGAAAGATTAGCGTACATCACTTCTTTATAGTAGATGAGTCCTGAGTCTATGGTGTAGAGACATCGGAATGAGAGTACAGGTACTCGTTAGAGAATGAGGGAACTAAGTGTGACCACCTGGAGTAGTCATAAGAAAGTCTACCTTCTCATCGATGACTGACTTGATGCTACAATGGTGTGACTGGTTCTTTGACCTGAGGTGCATCGACAGTTCATCTTGAGGGTGTTATAGTTTGACTACAATATGACTCGGTCTTCTAGCCATTCGAAATTCTGAGGTGTATGTTGGTTATAGCATGTTCATTGTAAAAATTGGATTGCACCAAGATGGAATCTATCTACCTCGGTGGATGAGGAACATCCCTATGATGATCATAAGAATCAAGTCCATAAGCCCATGGCAATGGCAGAGAGTTTGAAATAATAGAAAGCATTTCTATTAAGGTTTTCACATCGGACTTGAATCGAATGATTAAATCATATGATAGAAATTAGGGTTTGACGAGTTCACCTTAACCCTAATCTGATCGAAGCTCAAGATAGAAGAACTTAATCACACAAGTAGCTGCACCGAGAGGTTCATTTTCAGTTTTGATGGGTTGCCACCATATGCTGCTAGGTGTCACTGGTGGATTTTGGGAGCAACTAGAATGATTTTGATGATTGATCATTCTAGTTGTCTGAATCAGAAAAGTTTTGATCCATCGAAAGGAGTTTCGATGATGTCGATGATGGAGATCATGACATATCCCATTACCATATAGAACTAAACCTAACTGGGTCACACAAACAAGGGTTTGGATCTGGATATCATCAATTGGACTAACCCAGTTCAATTGATTTGAATAAGATTCAATTAGGTTCAAAAAAATCATTCTAGCACACGATTGAGCCTAACGTTCTTCTTTTTCTTATCATAAAAGTTGTCTCGACTGAGCCAAATGAGTTTGTGCTCACTCAGGTACCTTTACCTGATTTGACCAGAGCTTGTCCAAGTCAGAAAAGGGTTGTCTTAATTTATGAGATAAATTTGAGACAATACTTGCCATTTTTCGTCATCTGCTAATTCTTGTACTTTGACTTGGTCAAACATTGTCCTTTGACCCTTGGACATCTGCCCATGTGTCATGCACTCATTGGAGAGTAGATAGGGGCTTGTCCCCTCTCTGGAAATTAGAAAGAAAAGGGGCGCACGCTTAGGATGGCGTGCGCCCATGGATAGGGATGCTGGAGTCCCATACAGATGGGACTCCAGGTTGCTTGTTGGATTCAAACTAGGTGACCCTCATCTATAGATTTTGACCAATCTTAGATGCCACCTTAGGATGAATCCGTGGGTCTCTCATCCTACCAATTAGATTTAGATCTGATTGAATGAAGCAACGTGATTGGCCGGGGTGATGCAGCACTACATGGCACAGTAGAGTCTATAAATAGACCCTATCTGCGCCCACTTTTACAGGACTTCTCTCCTAACCACGCCCCAAGGCTGCCCCTCTCCCTTCTCCATGCCAACATCTGGCCCTCTCTCTCATCCCCATGCCTAAGAAAGTTGGGTACTTCAGATTAGTGCGAGTCAGGCAAGAAAAGTCTGACGAAAAAGAAAGAAGGCAGCACTGCTGCAGAGACGACAGGTGATCTTCAGAAGGTGTTTTGAAGATCCTCCAAATCAGATGTAGATCTAATTTTTGGAGAAAAGAAAGAGAAGGACAAGATCTCCAGATTCAGTTTGAGTGGATATCGGTAGAGGCCAGGCACTTGCGTGGCTAGATCCAGAACCTCAAAGCTTCCGTAGGATCATCAACGGGTAATCAGATTACCCAGGATCAAGGTAAAATTAATTTAGAATTAATTTAGTTTTATTTTATTAATTATCAGATGCTAATATTAGATTTAAAAAGTGTCAGATCTAATTTGGATTTGAGAAGAGAATTTTTGAAATATGCCTCTCGATCCAATCAGATCCGAACGAACCTGATTCGGAAAGTTCAGGATTTCCCTTCAACCTTCAACCCACTACATTCCATGATTAAATTTGAATAAAAAATAACACAAGATATAGATTTGAAAAATATCTTGACTAGAGAGGGTGGATAGCAGCCCTTTGATCCCTTCCTTCATCATAAATCTTGGAGAAAATCTTAAATCTGAACCTCGCTCCTGATCTCTATTGAAAACTTGATCTTCTTCCTCTTTCATGCTTAATCGGGCTCTGATATCAACATTTAAGACAATGGCTTCTCAGAACCATAGCCATGGGCTGATCTCTTGCATGGAATCTGGATGTTAATCTAGCAAATAGAAGAAGAACAAAGAAGAAGAGAGAAAGGGGTGGCACTAGGATTTTAGCATTGGAACTAGAGAAAAAAAAAGTTAGGAAAAAAAGCTCAATTATATTCTACCACTTGTAAAAGTTACAATACCTAAATTTATATATCTTAGGATTTTCACATGAAGCCTAATAAATCCTAGCTTAAAAACTCTCCTATGCTAATCCAATACATAAAAGCACTCATCCAAACCCATATACACCTATGGTTTTACATGCTCTCATCTCCTGGATCTAAACCCGATCCATACATGAATTAGCCCCCATAAGATATTATTAAACTAGGCCTTAAGATCTCTTGGATTAAATCCAATCCAAGATCAAACAGAAAATTCCATGTAAATCTATCTATCATATCTGAGCTGGCTTGTAAAGGAACCAAATCTAGGATTTCACAGGTAGATCTTGAAACTTTTTCAAGATCTTACAGTAAAAGACTTAAATAAATCTAAAATTTATTTAAATAATTATATAAATACCTAGATATCAGATCTATTACATGATTAAGGCATGATATTAAATCAAAAATTAAAATCAAATAAGAAAGAAAAAGGTTGATTAAATCAACCTAGATTTACACTACATCAAATACAGGTATAAAGTTTATAGTTTATATGCTCTCATCTCCTGGATCTAAACCCGATCCATACATAAATTAGCCCCCATAAGATATTATTAAACTAGGCCTTAAGATCTCTTGGATTAAATCCAATCCAAGATCAAATAGAAAATTCCATGTAAATCTATCTATCGTATCCGAGCCGGCTTGTAAAGGAACCAAATCTAGGATTTCACAGGTAGATCTTGAAACTTTTTCAAGATCTTGCAGTAAAAGACTTAAATAAATCTAAAATTTATTTAAATAATTATATAAATAGGGGGGGAAGGAGTTAGTCACGCGGCCTCAGTGTGAGACGTCGAGCTGTGCTCAGCTCGCTTTTTTGTGTCATGATAGATTTATTGTGAGGTTTTTATGTTATTTTATTATGATCAAAATTCATATCTTTTCCATTTTAGCTCCATTTTACTTGAAAGTTTATTTCGTTGTGATCAAAAAATGAGCTCTTTCTATTATAATAATTTTATCTTTTTTTAATTTTTATTATTTATTATTTTTTTAATTAATTTTTTAATTAATAAAAATATGAATTTTTTAAAAATTATAATATAATTGATAAATAATTCTTAAAAATTAATATAAATTAATTAATAAATAAATACTTTTATTAATAAAATTATGATGTTTATCACACCCCCCAACTTAAGCTTTGCTCATCCTCGAGTAAAGAAAGAATTTAGTTTTATATACCTTTTAACTTTAGAGTTTCAAATTTTACCTAAGCAATTTTTAAAATGGCCATTGATATTCAGTAGAGCTTAAATGAGATATATCATTGGAGTATTAATACTTATCAATAGAAAAATTAAGTAAAGAACATTAAATTTTTCAGAACTTTTTCTAAATTATTCCACTTTTATCTCTGATTTGTCTAAACTTTCATATAGGCAGTCCTTCATTTATTAATTTTTATTTTCACATTGCCCACTTTTTAACGCGAATATCATTGCTTACTTAGGCAACGGGACCTGGTTACTTGGTGGGAAACCAATATTTCTTTCTTTTTTTTTTTTTTTTTTTTTTTTTTTAACGTTGTACCACTATTGAGTGTCTTAACTCCTTAAGCTTTCTATTTGATCCATGTAGCGAGTCTTGGGCCAATGACTCCCAAACTAGTTGGCTTTAGGGCACTAGGTATAGAATACCCCTCGGGCTTACTAGCTCGAATCAAATAGGCTACGAGTTAAGACTAGCTTTACAATGAGCTTCTTTGCCCTTCCCACCTTTTGATGCGAAACTCAATGCTTGCTTATGCAAAGAGGCCCGGTTACTCAGTGAGAAGTACTTAGAAACTATTTTATTAAAATAAATTTTTATATGAAGAAACGTATAGTTATCCTACACAAGCCTATAAAAAGTAGACTTTTCTTTGATGCTAGTAGAAATAATTAGAAATGCTCCAAGAAAAAATTTTTATGTTCTGGACTTAACTCTTTATTGAATTTTCTTAATACTTGATTCCTCAATATCTCACAATTCTCTGATCTGTGCATCAATTTTTTTTAAAAAAATGCTTAGTTTAATTTGATTCTTAAGCGTAATCAAGTATCTAAATACTAAATACTAACTTTTTCGAGGACTTAAAATTTTAAATTTTTTTTATTTTTATTTTTCTCTCCCCCTAACTTAATCGACATTGTCCTCAATGGAGAAGAAAAAATAAAGGATGTAATAAAGAATATGAAAGAATACACCCTAACTCAGTATTTTTATTTTTATTTATTATTATTTTTTTTTTTTGGTCCAGCACATGCCTTTGAAAATTTGAGCTCTCCCTCCAACTTATTCAAATTATCCTAAAAAGAAAATAAGATAAATTAGATAAAAACTAAATATTGGGTTGCCTCCCAACAAGTGCTAAGTTTACCGTCTTCAAGCGCTAAGTTTACCATCTTCAGCCAGACACAATGTATCTCACTATCCTATCAACAAGCGCTAAGTTTACCGTCTTCAGTCAGACACAATGTATCTCACTATCCTGTGTCGAATATTGGATTGACAAATTCCAATGGTTTTGGATTGCCAATCTTAGAAAGTTGATGTTGATTTTTAATCCCATTATTGATATATTCACTGTTAATTTTTGGGATATATTTTATGATTCCATTCTCAGACCCATGTTTATTAAGAATTATTCCTATTTGTTCTTCTAAAATGCTCATGAATGGAGTTTTAGGAGTTAAGTTTGATTCAATGGGTGTTGGAATGGTGACTAAAGGCGGTTTTAATTCTGGAGGTAAATTAATGTGATCCTGCTTAAACAACTCCATTGATATTTCATTACATGCCTTTTGATTTTTATAAGAAGAACCAGCTTCTAGGGTTGAAGGAAATAGGACATTAGGTTTATAAGTCTCGGGTAAATCATCTATTCTCTTTTTCCTTATTTCTATCTCATTTAAACTGAAACTAGCATCAGTACTAATTCCTGGCTTGGGTTCTTCTATGTGGTTAGTCTCAGTACTAACCAATTCCTCTAAATTTTTATTTTGGCTAGCATCAGTACTATCCTCTCTCACCTGGTCTTGATATGGGTCCATAAGAATCCTACAGCTTTTAAGTTCAGGAATTACTTTGGTATTCTCAAATTGGAGATTCTTAGATGAAACATTAGATTGATAATTTAATCCAGGTGGTTGGTGGTCATTAGGTGGGTTATTTGAAATTTGTAGGTTCGGTAGTTGATCTAGTTCTCTCCTCATGTTAGACTCAACTAATTGTCCTATTTGAGCTTCAAGTCTGGCGATAGATTGCTGTTGAGTTAGAATTAATTATTGAAGTTGGTTAAATCTATCATCAGCTAGATTGGTCTGTTGAGGAGGTGGGTATGAAGGCTGATTATAATATGATGGCTGGTTAAACTGACTAGGCCTGACCATTATTATAGGCATAATTTTGATAATTTTGTTCAAGTAAAATTTGGGTCTGAGCCTGAGTCTGTTGGGATGTCCAAGAAAAATTAAAGTTACTCCAATCTGAATTATATGAATTTGAAAATAGATCATTAATCAATTTGGAGTATCCTTGAGCAGCTTGAACTTATTCTTGGATAAAATATGGAAACTGTGCAGTCATAGGATATTCACTTACATGATGGGTTGGACTAGCACAGATTGAATAATTCTTCTGATAATTAAAAGATGATGTGAATTGTGCAGGAGATTGTTGACCTAGGGTTAGAAGTTGATCTATTTTCTGAGCAAGAAGATCAAATTTACCTAATTTTTGGATAATTAGATTCATATTAGCCATTTGATTATTATGTTTAATGTGAATCAATCATTCAATTATGTTCAACTAAATCAAAAAAAAATGATTTCCTACCATGCATGTATTAGTGTAACCCTAATGTATGGTTTAAAATTTTTTAGAATATTTTTATTTTATTATTAATTATTATTTTATTATATTAAAAATTAATTTTTTAATTATTTTTATTTATTAATTTTAATTTATTTTAATTTAATTTAATTATTAATTTTTAGTTAGTTTAATTTTTATTTTATTTTATTTTTATTTTATTTTTAGAGGAGTAAGAAAAAGAAAGAAAGAAGAGTTCTAAAGAAGAGGTCCTAAGGAGTCCTAGAACTAAGAAGAGAGAGAAGAATTAAGTTTAATTAGGTTTGATGTTCGTTAGCAATCAAATTGGTCAATCAATCCTGACTAAGGGTTATCCTAGATCTAGACAGCTCCTAACTGTCAAGATCACCTTCAAGCCCTCCAAGTGTAGGATTAGCCAATCAACTGACCAGGTAAGTGTAAGATTGGTGGGAGTCCCCCCATTGCTTGCCTTAGACATCAATTGTGCTTGGCCAGGTAAGCGAACGAAACCAATTAGAAACCACCTTCCTTCGGGCGCAGTCGTCCCTGAACCACTTTCCTAGACACCAGTCAAATTAACTTATCCTAACCAGGTTCAACTTTTAGGATTCCTTATCCTATTGAGCTCGAGTTCCTAGGGTTGATGTCTAATTGATTTTAATTTAAAGGTTTAGGTCAATGCAGGATGTTGGTTGATTGTTTGTGGGCTAAGGAAGGGTGATCAAATCCCCACCTTATCTTATTTAATTGGGTTGTGTCCTTAATTTGATTTAATATGAATATGCATGAAAAAAAAAATTCAATCAAAGGGTTCTATGCAATTTAAACTAGATGCATGCAACTTATTGAATTCTGAAAGGCTTACCTTACCTCCAGCAATCACCAAAAAATAAATAAATAAAAATAAAAATAAAACTAAAACTATTATGATGCATGCTCTAAACAGTTAGGGTTTCTAATCTTATCATGAGGCTTTTAATTAGATTTAAATGGATATTTTTTTAAATTAATTTAAAAATAAAATAAATAAATAAATAAATAAAAAGAAAAGAGGACTAGGGTTAGGATTGATCTCACCAAAATTTGATGCTTTCTTTGTTTTCTCTTTTTTTTCCTATAAAATAAAAAAAAAAATTAGTAAGCAATATTAAAAAAAATAATTAATTTACAAAAAAAATCAAAGAAATCAAAGAAAAAAAATAGCATCTATTCCTTCCCCGACAACGGCGCCAAAAACTTGGTGTGTTTGCCGAAATTATTTTTAATAAATTAAAAAAATCAAAATCAAAAATCAAAAACCTTTCCCGATAACGGCGCCAAAAACTTGATACGAACGCGATATTGTCGTTAAGACACCATGTTTATCAGTTTAATCCGACTTCTTAAAATCATTGAAAATGCGTAGATAGTAATGAGTTGGGTCAAATCCATAGGAAAGGTAGTATTTTTAGATTTGAAATCTTTGATTTTTAAAAGAAAAAGAAATAAAAGAAGAGTTTTAGGATCAAAAGTGAAGTCGAAAAATTAAAAGCAAAAATTAAAAGGTGCAGGAATTTAAATTTGGTACTAAGATCTACTAGTTAGATCTTAGCATCTACTTGCAATAAAAAGTAATAATTAAAGTATAGAAATTAAATTATAATAAAAATAAAAAGCAAGAAATTAAAATGCAAAAATAAAATTTTTATTAACTAGAATTTTAGAATTTAAATACATAAAATTTAAAAAAAAAAGATAATAAAAAAAAAAAGCCTGATCTCTGATCTTGGATCAGCATTGGCAGAAAGATGGTGTAGAAGCTCGGCTCTTCTTCTCGGCACCCGTTGCTTCGAAGCAGCCTTTAACCCATAGCCTGGCTTCGCCCTGTACCAAAGCTTCACTTTGATCGGAGATGTCAATTTTTGATGACCTGGGGTCCTTTTTATAAAGCTAGGAGGGCTGGATATTTTTTCTAAAGGCAATATGGGACTAATGCCTTTGTAATCGTCAAAATACAAACAAATTTGGATAAAATTTGAATCAAAATAGCTCTAATACGACTCTAATAAATCTGATAAAATCCAACCATTCAATAGGAATGCAACGGTCCAAAAATCATCAAAATCGGATGCAAATAAGCTCAGATCGGGTCGGATTAAATTCTGGCCGTTGGATCACGCTTGATCGAGGAAATCTGGCCGCAAATCATGCTTCGAGAGTCTTGATCACCGCCGACAGCATTCTGGACCATCAGATCATCGCCTGGATCGAGCGCTGCCGTCCGATGGTGATCCGCGTGATGTTTGTATCTGAATAAAATTCGGAAGCAACCACAGCCATCCAATCCTGACCGCAAACAACCACATCCGTCCGATCGCGCAATAACTGTTCCCATGGACCGCGTGGACTGGCCGCACCACACACCGCAACCAATCAGCGTCACTGTTGTCGGACGAAAAGACTAAATTATCCTTATGAGCCGCGATAAATTTCTGTAGACCCTTAAGGGGTCTAGGTCCACTACGTGGCAATCTCTGATTCGTCGGAATTTGCTGAGCTGGCGGTCCACGCCTAGATCGTGGACCGGCTGATGGCTTCAACGGCTGAGTCGGCTTGATGGCTTGGCTTGGCTTGGTAGCTCGGCTTACGGAGCCAGCTGAGCCGTTTTCTTTTTTTTATTTAATTTTTATTTATTTTATATCTTTCAAAATTCATATCTTTTCCATTTTAGCTCCGTTTTACTTGAAATTTATTTTGTTGTGATCATAAAAATGAGCTCTTTCTATTTATAATAAAATTTTATTTTTTTATTTTTATTATTTTTATTATTTTTTAATTAATTTTTTAATTAATAAAAATATGAATTTTTTAAAAATTATATATAAATTGATTAATAATTCTTAAAAATTAATATAAATTAATTAATAAATTAATACTTTTATTAATAAATTTATGATGTTTATCAATATTAAATTAAAAATTAAAAATAAATAAGAAAGAAAAAGGTTGATTAAATCAACCTAGATCTACACTACATCAAATACAGGTATAAAGTTTATAGATCATATCTATTATCTAAGTAAGTTAGATATTCTAACTTACTGATCCGGACTTGAGAATGATATCACAAGCCGCACATACATCCGACCTCTAGGAGTCGTCCACACGAGCCTACAATCTTTGATCTGAAGTCCAATGCAGAAAATCAGTATAGCATGCTAGTACTATACTGATCCTTCTTCCATGATCGATCCGATGCTCTCTTCTTCAAAATTTGGACTCTATAAAATATAAGAAAGAAGATGAGAGTTTGCTGATTTGAGACTCTCTCAAAAGAACTCAAAATAAAGGAGGAAAGATTGAAAATAAAATAGCCCTAGAAGA
>QRFJ01000095.1:20031-91318 GCA_006176705.1 Cocos nucifera
AATAAAACCTAGATATCAGATCTATTACATGATTAAGGCATGATATTTGATAGGAATGCGATGTTGTCGTTAAGACACCGTGTTTATCAGTTTAATCCGACTTCTTAAAATCATTGAAAATGCGTAGATAGTAATGAGTCGGGTCGAATCCACAGGGAAGGTAGTATTTTTAGATTTAAAATCTTTGATTTTTAAAAGAAAAAGGAATAAAAGAAGAGTTTTAGGATCAAAAGTAAAGTCGGAAAATTAAAAGCAAAAATTAAAAGGTGCAGGAATTTAAATTTGGTACTAAGATCTACTAGTTAGATCTTAGCATCTACTTGCAATAAAAAGTAATAATTAAAGTACAAAAATTAAATTATAATAAAAATAAAAAGTAAGAAATTAAAATGCAAAAATAAAATTTTTATTAACTAGAATTTTAGAATTTAAATACATAAAATTTAAAAAGAAAAGATAATAAAAAAAAAAGTCTGATCTCTGATCTTGGATCGGCATTGGCAGAAAGATGGTGTAGAAGCTCGGCTCTTCTTCTCGGCACCCGTTGCTTCGAAGCAGCCTTTAACCCATAGCCTGGCTTCGCCCTGTACCAAAGCTTCACTTTGATCGGAGATGTCAATTTTTGATGGCCTGGGGTCCTTTTTATAGAGCTAGGAGGGCTGGATATTTTTTCTAAAGGCAATATGGGACTAATGCCTTTGCAATCATCAAAATATAAATAAATTCTGGATAAAATTTGAATCAAAATAGCTCTTTGATATGACTTTTGATAATCTGATAAAATCCAGCATTCAATGAAAATCCAACGGTCCAAAATTATCAAAATCGGATGCAGATAAGCTCAGATCGGGTCGGATTAAATTTGTAGCCATTGGGATTCGTGCTGATCGGAGAAATCTGGCCGCAAATCATGCTTTCGGAGTCTTGATCCCGCCGACAGCATTCTGGACCATCGGAATCATTGCCTGGATCGAGCGCTGCCATCCGATGGTGATCCGCGTGATGTTTGTATTGAATAAAATTCGGAAGCAACCACAGCCGTCCGATCCTGACCGCAAACAACCACATCCGTCCGATCGCGCAATAACTGTTCCCATGGACCGCGTGGACCAGCCGCACCGCACACCGCAACCAATCAGCGCTGCTTGTTACGGATGAAAAGACTAAATTACCCTTGTTAAGCCGGATAAATTTTCTGTAGACCCTTAAGGGGTCTAGGTCCACCACGTGGCAATCTCTGATTCGCCGGAATTTGCTGAGCTGGCGGTCCACGCCTAGATCGTGGACCGGCTGATGGCTTCAATGGTTGAGTCGGCTTGATGGCTTGGCTTGGCTTGGGGCTCGGCTTACGGAGCCGGCTGAGCCATTTTCTTTTTTTTATTTAATTTTTATTTATTTTATATCTTTCAAAATTCATATCTTTTCCATTTTAGCTCCATTTTACTTGAAATTTATTTCTGTTGTGATCAAAAAAATGAGCTCTTTCTATTGATAATAAAATTTTATTTTTTTAATTTTATTATTTATTATTTTTTTTTTAATTAATTTTTTTAATTATAAAAATATGAATTTTTTAAAAATTATATATAAATTGATAAATAATTCTTAAAAATTATATAAAATTAATTAATAAATTAATACTTTTATTAATAAATTATTTGATGTTTATCACACCCCCAACTTAAGCTTTGCTCATCCTCGAGTAAAGAAAGAATTTAGTTTTATTACCTTTTTAACTTTAGAGTTTCAAATTTTACCTAAGCAATTTTTTAAAATGGCCATTGATATTCAGTAGAGCTAAATGAGATATATCATTGGAGTATTAATACTTATCAATAGAAAAATAAGTAAAGACATTAAATTTTTCAGAACTTTTTCTAAATTATTCCACTTTTATCTCTGATTTGTCTAAACTTTCATATAGGCAGTCCTTCATTATTTAATTTTTTTATTTCACATTGCCCACTTTTTAACGCGAATATCATTGCTTACTTAGGCAACGGACCTGGTTACTTGGTGGGAAACCAATATTTCTTTTCTTTTTTTTTTTTTTTTTTTTTTTTTAACGTTGTACACTATTGAGTGTCTAACTCCTTAAGCTTTCTATTTTGATCCATGTAGCGAGTCTTGGGCCAATGACTCCCAAACTAGTTGGCTTTAGGGCACTAGGTATAGAATACCCCTCGGGCTTACTAGCTCGAATCAAATAGGCTACGAGTTAAGACTAGCTTTACAATGAGCTTCTTTGCCCTTCCCACCTTTTGATGCGAAACTCAATGCTTGCTTATGCAAAGAGGCCCGGTTTACTCAGTGAGAAGTACTTAGAAACTATTTTATTAAAATAAATTTTTATATGAAGAAAACGTATAGTTATCCTACACAAGCCTATAAAAGTAGACTTTTCTTGATGCTAGTAGAAATAATTAGAAATGCTCCAAAGAAAAAATTTTATGTGTTCTGGACTTAACTCTTTATTGAATTTTCTTAATACTTGATTCCTCAATATCTCACAATTCTCTGATCTGTGCATCAATTTTTTTTAAAAAAATGCTTAGTTTAATTTGATTCTTAAGCGTAAATCAAGATTATAAACTAAATACTAACTTTTTCAGGACTTAAAATTTTAAATTTTTTTTATTTTTATTTTTTCTCTCCCCCTAACTTAATCGACATTGTCCTCAATGAGAAGAAAAAAAATAAAGGATGTAATAAAGAATATGAAAGAATACACCCTAACTCAGTATTTTTATTTTTTTATTATTATTTTTTTTTTTTGGTTCCAGCACATGCCTTTGAAAATTTGAGCTCTCCTCCAACTTATTCAAATAATTATCCTAAAAAGAAAATAAGATAAATTAGATAAAAACTAAATATTGGGTTGCCTCCCAACAAGTGCTAAGTTTACCGTCTTCAAGCGCTAAGTTTACCATCTTCACAGACACAATGTATCTCACATATCCTATCAACAAGCGCCTAAGTTTACCGTCTTCAGTCAGACACAATGTATTCTCACTATCCTGTGTCGAATATTGGATTGACAAATTCCAATGGTTTTGGAATTGCCCATCTTAGAAAGTTGATGTTGATTTTTAACCCATTATTGATATATTCACTGTTAATTTTGGATATATTTTATGATTCCATTTCTCAGACCCATGTTTTTAAGAATTATTCCTATTTGTTCTTCTAAAATGCTCATGAATGGAGTTTTAGGAGTTAAGTTTGAATTCAATGGGTGTTGGAATGGTGACTAAAGGCGGTTTTAATTCTGGAGGTAAATTAATGTGATCTGCTTAAACAACTCCATTGATATTTCATTACATGCCTTTTGATTTTTATAAGAAGAACCAGCTTCTAGGTTGAAGGAAATAGGACATTAGTTTATAAGTCTTCGGGTAATCAATCTATTCTCTTTTCCTTATTATCTATCTCTCTTAAACTGAAACTAGCATCAGTACTAATTCCTGCTTGGGTTCTTCTATGTGGTTTAGTCTCAGTACTAACCAATTCCTCTAAATTTTATTTTGGCTAGCATCAGTACTATCCTCTCTCACCTGGTCTTGATATGGGTCATAAGAATCCTACAGCTTTTAAGTTCAGGATTACTTTTGGTATTCTCAAATTGGAGATTCTTAGATGAACATTAGATTGATAATTTAATCCAAGGTGGTTGGTGGTCATTAGGGTGGGATTTGTATCTCTCTCTTTTGATCTGAAGTCCAATGCAGAAAATCAGTATAGCATGCTAGTACTATACTGATCCTTCTTCCATGATCGATCCGATGCTCTCTTCTTCAAAATTTGGACTCTATAAAATATAAGAAAGAAGATGAGAGTTTGCTGATTTGAGACTCTCTCAAAAGAACTCAAAATAAAGGAGGAAAGATTGAAAATAAAATAGCCCTAGAAGAGGACCCTCTTCTTCTTCTCTTTTCTCTTACCTAGACACCTAGTTTGGTGCCTATGGAACCCCTATGTCCAAGGACCCTATTCCTTTGATTTTTGCACACCCCAAACTTCTTCTAAAACTCTATATTCCATAAAAAAATCAAAACACAATTCATCCAATAAATAGGGAAAAAGAAGAGTCCAAGTTAGATCAAATTCCTAGACTAGGAATATCCAAATATGGAAAGTTGTTAGGGCGCCCAAATCTTGGGTGCCTCCTCCACAATTTTTGGCATGGACTAGCAAGGGAGGGTGCATAAAAAAAAATTATTTTCATGAAATAAGAGAAGAATTAATTAAAAGTGGGAGTGGCACTCAAGGAAAGATGTTTTGGTCAATAAGGATTCTATCTCAAAGAATCCTAAGCAAAATCAATTCCTCCTTTGACTTGGTCTTCCACCTAACTTTCAAATATGACTTGGAGGGAGAGAGAAGGCATGGAAATCAAGAAGAAAGAGATTTTCCATAAAAAATATCTAAAAAATAGGTATGGAGGGCGTTGGGACCAAGGTGGCATAAGGAGATAGGGAGTCCTAGTCACACTAGGACTCCTATTTTGACTTGGTCAAACAAGATCTTTTAATCAAATAAAATTAAGATTAAACCAACCCAATTAAATAAGACCCTAACCCATTTAAGAACTTAATTAAATTAAATTAAATTAAATTTAATTTTAATTTAATTCTAATCAAATTAGAAAATTGGGTTAATCCGAGTCCTAGTTAGACTAGGACTAGTTCTTCCTTGCACTTGGCTTATCCAAAAAATCAATTAGACTTGATCCAATCAAGCCCAAAATAAATCTAATTAAATTATATTTAATTAAACTTAATCTTAACCTATTGGCTTAACCAAATTAAGCCAATTAGCAATTCAATCGCTAATCGATCCTCCTGCAACACTTGCACTAGGTTAAACACCAATTGTATTGATTGTTTCACCCTAGAATGATTCTTAATCGTTGATCAACCATCCGATCAGATCATAAGCTCTAATATGTGTGATCTTATAGGTCCGAACCTAAACCAATTGTATAGAAATAAATTTTTATATCAATCAAAGTGACCATCCAGCAATGATATCCGACGGCCGGATAGATTGAAGGTATAGAACACCATCCTTAGAACCCATGAGGATATAGTTTCCATATAATTCATCTCCTTGACCATAATGCTCACAGGATACATCAGAGTTCAACTATCAACTCTGATCAGGTTGTCCACATTGTATTTCAAAATATCAAATCCATCTGATGGATTACCCTGGCCAAGATTTTGCTATATTTAAATATAGTGATACATTCTTCTCCAACACTTGGAGTGGTCAATTCCATCTTGATCATACTCTGATTTTGCAAGTATTTAACTGTGCCTAGAAGCCTTTCATTGCTGAATTAGAAATTTAGTTAGTTCGATACCAAAGCACAGTGAGTTGCTTGCAAGTCACTAAGGTGATCTCAAGTCTAAGAGATACTTATACCTATATCCCATCAAAGACTTTCTCAATGACAGAATGCTCTAGAGTTGGTCACGTTCCATGATGATGTATCCATATATCTCATCTGTATGCCATACCAGTATCTCCACACATTTTGATTAAGAGGACAACCAACTAATATGGCATATAGCGACCTATGCTCAGTAGACGCTGTCATCCTAATTAATAGCCTATCATTTGATTGTGAACAAATTTAAGGACTAATCGATAAATCCTCTCTTTATCGAAACTAAATAATCCTAAAGACTTCATCACAACAATGGAGTTCATTAGAAGATGTAAACTTGTGATGAAAAAAGATGCTAAAATATTTTTTATTAATTAATAAATTAATTATAATATCTCAATCGTCAACAAGCTGACGATTGACTTTGGGATACAATTTCCAACAGCTCGATGGAGGCTCGAGTTGGCTCGATTATAAATCATGCCATAGATTTTTGAAATATTATTCTCTATCTACCTGACAGAGCCAGCTTGATCTCAGTTTGAGCTAGCTTGTTCTTAGTCTGAGCTGACTTAACATACATCTGAGCCAGCTCCACCTATGTACCAGCCTCTTTTTTTGGCTAATTTCTTCATTGGCCAATGCTGGCCTTTCGTAGTCAACATCTTAACTCCTCTCAAGGCCTTCAAAGGCTTGGAAGTACCATACTAATATTTACAATCTCCACCTTGGTGCGCTCAAGCTTTGGCACACCTGGCAATACCCTCCTGCATGATTTCACTATCGCTACATGCCCTAACAACCTTTTGTACATACCTTGCCACCACCATCCTTCTTCAGCTGTTGAGCTTTCTTGGAGGCCTTTGGGATGACCACCTCCTTTGCTGAAGATCTTGACTTACTTTTTTGCACCACCTTTGGAGTTATAGACACCATTCTGCTTAGCAGCCACACCACTTATCTTGGACTTTTCTAGAGAATCTGCAGCATTCATATACTGGCACTCCTGCATACCCTGGCAAAGTCTCCTCAAAACTATGCTTGTCCACCTACACATGCTGCTCCTTTTGGAACTATGCATCTCCAATGCTAGTGCTGCAATATCACTCCTTCCTTTACATCCCTCCACTCTGAACTTGTGCCACACCACCCTGTACTTGTGAAGCCATCCCTATCCAGTGCTCCACCAAAAATCGAAGTCCTCCTGATGCCATAGAAGAACCAGACTTTGCATCCAAGTTATTTGAGGCTAACCACTCAACACTATCCTGCAAAGGCTGCTACTGCACCTCGAACATCATCACTATACCTTTGAACCCTCCGTACTTCATGGACCTCTTCAAAGCCATTTCGGATACACTGCATCCTATGGGCTCCTTCGAAACCATCAAGATTTCATCTAAATCTTTACTTTCAGTGACTAAACTAATGAAATTCAACTTTTCTCCTTTCTTGTACTTCTTCCAAAGTGGACAGCCTCCTTAAAGTGCCTTGCTTCACCACATTGAAGCATCTCCTGGACTCCTTGCTGCCCCTCTGCTTATCCTTCTTCTTTTCTTTTTTTGGCCTCTCTGAAACTGCCGGTGCCTCCTAGATGACCTTCCTCTTCATCATTTGCTCCCATTACTCATTAGATTTGAGCATTGATACAATCTCCTCGTACACCAGTGTCTTCTTACCATATAGTAATGTAGTCACCAATTGATTGAAGCTCTCAGATAGCGAACACAATAATAATAAACTTTTATCCTCCTCTTCAAACTCCACCCTTATGATGAGCAAGTCCATGCTTATTTGGTCAAACTGCTAAATGCGTACCGCAACATCCTTGCCTTCTTATATCCGAAAGCTATACTGTTGCTTCTTCAAAATTAACTTATTGGGTATATTTCTTTCCATGTATAATTGGCACAACTTCAACCATAGACTCTTGGATGTTCTTTTCTCTAACACACCATATAAAATCTCATCCTCCAAACAAGTTCTAATCTTGGCACATGCTCTTTTCTCCAAGGATACTCATATCTTGTTTGTCATCTTCTCCGACCTATCCTCCAAGGCCGAATCCTATTTAGACCAGCAAATCCTCCATCCTAACTTTTCACATGGTAAAATTTTTCTTAAAAAATACCTTGACTAGGGAGGGTAGATAGCAATCCTTTGATCTCTTTTTTTCTCACAAATTCTGAAGAAAATATTAGATCTGAACCTTGCTGCTAATCTCTATTAAAAACTTGATCTTCTTCCTCCTTCATGCTCAACCAAGCTCTGATACCAATTGTTAAGTCAATGGCTGCTCAGAACCATAGTCGTGGACTGATCTCTTGCATGGAACTTGGGTGTTAATCCAGCAAATTGAAGAAGAACAAAGAAGTAGAGAGAAAGGGACTGCACCTAGGGTTTGACATTGGAACTAGAGAAAAAAGAGTGTTAGAAAGAAAAGCTTAATTGTATTCTACCACTTGTAAAAGTTATAATATCTAGATTTATATATCCTAAAATTTTTACATGAATCCTAATAAATCCCAGCTCAAAAACTCTTCTAGGCTAACCTAATACATAAAAGCACTCATCCAAACCCATGTACACTGATGGATTTATATGCTCTCATCTCCTGAATCTAAATCCAATCCATACATGAGTTAGCTCTCTTAAAATCTTATTAAACCAAATCTTAAGATCTCTTAGATTAATCCAATCTAAAATAAAATAGAAAATCTCATGTTAATCTATCTGTCGTATCCAAGCTGGCTCAATAGAGGTTTGAGTCGGCTCGACTGCGTATTATGCCATAGATTTTTGAAATACTATTCTCCATCTGCCTAAGAGAACCAACTCAATCTTAGTTTGAGTACGCTCGATCTTAGTCCGAGTTGGCTCAACCTGCATCCGAGCCATCTTCATCTATGTACCAGCATCTTTTCTTGGTTGATTTCTTCACCGATTGATGCTAACCTTCTAGAGTCAACATCCTGACTCCTCTCATAGCCTTCCAAGGCTTGGGAGCACCACACCAACATCTATAAGAAGGAGGTATGATATCTGATGGAAAACTCCTTCTAAGAGTGAAAAAGCTTCTAGGACATATGGTTTTCTAGAGAGGGGCATGGGTCATTTGTGTGGAGCGCATAGATGACTTTAGGCATCAGATCAGGGGAGAGGGTCTCCTCTCTAGGGTTTTCTCCTGTTGTGGCATGGGCTTTAAGAAAGAAAAAGAAAAAGGGAGAGTCTCCTATTCTTCCTTTTCTTCCTCTTCTACTCCATCTTCTTTGAGAGAGTCTAAGAAATTGATGGAGATCAACAATACCTGTTGAAAATTATGTTTCAAAGCCAATCGTCAGCCTACTAATGATTGTTCTAGTTTATACTTATAAATAATTTATTAAATAAAATATTATTTTAGCATATTCATCATAAAGATTATATCCTCTAATAAACTTTTTTTGTTGTAATAAAGTTCTTAGGACTATCTAACTTCGATAAAAAGAGGATTTATCGATTAGTCCTTAAACTGTTCATGACCAAATGATACATTGTTAATTAGGACAACAATGTTTATCGAGTATAGGTCATTGTATGCCATATAGACTGGTTGTCCTCTTAATCAAGGAGTATGGAGATACTGGTATGGCATATAGGTAAGATGTAAGGATTCATTATCACTAAATATGATCAACTCTAGAGTATTCTACTATCGAGAATTGCTCTGATGGGATATAGGTATAAGTATCCTTTAGACTTGAGATCATCACGGTGGCTTACAAGCAACACACTATGCTTTAGTGTCGGACTATTTGAATTTTTAATTCAGTTAAGAAAGATTTTTGGATATAGTCAAGTACTTGTAAAGTTGGTGAGTGATCAAGATAGGATTGACCACTATAAGAGATTGAAGAAAATGCATTGCTGTATTTCAATTTAGCAAAATATTGATCAGGATAATCCATGAGATGGATTTGGTATTTTGAAATACAATATGGATGACCTAATCAAGATTGAGAGTTAAACTTTAAGTCATCCTATGAGCATTAAGATCAAGTGGATGAATTATATGAAAACCATATCCACTAGGGTTCTAAGAGTGTTGCTTTGTACATTCGACTTATCCGGCCATCGGATATCTTTGCTAGATGGTCACTTTGATTGGTATAAAAATTTATTCTTATACTATCGACTTAGGTTCGAACCTATGGGGTCGCACATATAAAAGATCTCGATCTGATTGGATGGTTGATCAATGATTTAGAATCATTCTTAGATTAAACAATCAATACGATTGATGTTTGACCTAGTATAATTATTGCGGAAGGATCGATTAGCAATTGGATTACTAATTGACTTAATTTGATTAAGCCAGAGGACTGAGATTAAGTCTAATTAAATATAATTTAATTAAATTTAATTTAAACTTAATTGGATCAAGTCTAATTGGTTTATTGGATGAGCTAATTGGAAGGTAGAATAAGTCCCCGTTCAATTAAAACTTGTATGCACCCAATTTTTAATTTGATTAAAAATTAAACTAGATTTAAATTTAATTTAATATAATTTAATTAGCCTCTTAGTTTGACCAAGATCATCTCTAATTGGGTTTGCATTAGTTTTGATTTAATTAGATTCAAATAATAAGTTGGACCAAGTCAAAACTAGAAGTCCTAGTATGACTAGGATTTCTCCATCTTACGCTATCTTGCTTTCCATGCCCCCTCACATCAATTTTCTTAGACTTTTCTTGGAAAATTTTATTTCTAGAGAGTATCCATGCCCATTTTATGTCTTCCACCATTTTAGAAGGAAATTAGTTGTGGAATAGGTCAAAACTAACAAGTTGTTTTGACTTAGGTCTCTATTGGATAGAGTTTGATATATCATCTTTTCTTATTTCTTTGAGGCACCAAATCATCTAATTTTTCTCTAATTTTTTTATAAAAAATAGAAGACTTATTTGTACATATTCTCTAGAGTCTATAAAAAATAATGAGGGGATGCCCAAGAGTTGGGCACCCCAATCCTTGCTCAATTTGGACCTGCCTTTTCAGGTATTTGACCTAGGCAAGGACTCTATTATAACTCTCTATTTAAAGAGAGTTAGGATATGACTTTTCTATAGATTTTAGATCTGAGAGAGAGATTTGGGATGTGGAAAGCTTGGGTGCAAAGAAGATCTGAGCATGGTGCTTCATTGTGACACAAGTCGTTGTGTCCCGATGAGAGAAAAAGAAGGGATAAGAATGGGTTCTTCTTTCGGGTTTTTTCTTGATCCCTTCCTCCTCTTTTTATGATTTTTGAGAGGTCTCTTCTTCAAAAATCTCTTTCCTTCCTTCTAAAAATTGGAGAGTCCAAGATTTGAAGAAGGAGGTTCCAGACCAACCATCAAAGAAGGATCAGTACAGTATTAGCATGTGCATTGATTTCCTACTATCAAACTTCAGATCGAGAATTGAGGTCTTGTGTGGACAACCTATATAGACTGGATGCATGTGTGGCTTGGAGTGATGATCCTAGCCTTAGATCAACAAGTTAAAGAACTCAACTTGTAAAGGTAAGAGAGATAGCATCGACATGAAGATGGCATAGAAGACCCGCTCTTCCTCTCGGCATCATCTACCTCAAAGCAGTCTCTAACCCAAGCATGGCTCCCACCTTGGACCTTCACCTCCCCCTAATAAAAGACAACTTGATTTGATGGCTTGGGGTCTAATTTATAAGTGTTGGAGGGGAGGAATAAATGCTATCAGCCAATACGGGACTAAGGTAGTGTTTGATCGACAAAATCTAAAGAAATCCCATGAAAAATCATATTAAAACTCCTTTTGGATGAATTCTATTGAGTTTCCTGAATTTTGATCATCAAATTCTGATCAAAAGGTCCAAAAAACATCAAAAATTGATGTTTTAAAGTCTAAATCAAGTTAGATTAAATTCCAGTCATTGGATCAGCCTTGATGGAGTGGTTTCGACTATTGGATGGAGCTCTGGATGTTTGATCACCATCAGGAGCTTTCTTTGCCATCCGATCAAAGTCTAAAGCATGCATAGTCATTCGATCATGCACTAAGACGTTGAGGGAATTAGAATCAAAATGGGAAAAGATGACAACTGTTGGATCTGATTTTAGAAGAAATCCAGCCATTAGATCATCGCTTGGAGTGTTCGGAGCCGTCGGATCGCATGTAGGGAGGTGGCTGTATTCGAATCAAGATAGGAATTTATCCTAGCCGTTGGATCTAGATCGCCAACCACCTGGACCATTGGATGGTGCAATTACCGTAGCTGTGGACCCTATAGATCGAGTGCATTTGAAGATCGAAACAATCAGTGCATAGCTTGGCCTGTGAAATTATCATTTTTTTGCTGTACGCCATGATGAATTTTTTGTAAACTCTTTAAAGGTCTTGGTCCACCATGTGGCATCTTTTGATTGGGCACCTTGTGCTGAGCTGGTAGTCCACACTTGGTTTCATGAACCGACGAGTCGACTTCAGTGGTTGAGTTGGCTTGGGTAGCACTCCAGCTGAGTGTGAGGATTTATGGTGCTTCCAAGTCTTGGGAGGCCATGAAAAAAGTTAGAATGTTGGCTCCGAAGATTTCAGGAGCTTGGTTGGTGCTTTGGAGACTTGGAACATAAGATGAAGCAAGGAAGCAAAGTTGGGGAATCAAGATTGCAGAAAGAAGATTTTCTATAGGTTAGCCGGCTCAGTCCAAAATTGGATCGGCTAAGTCTTAGTGCACAGATAAAATAGAGAGCTGAGCATTCAAGACTGCTGACATAGCACAGGACTGGGTCGGCTTAGTTTCAGACCGAGCTAACCCAGTGGAACTTAGCCGGCTCAGTGCTGAGACTGAGCTGGCTCAGTGTATGGGCAGAGTTATGTGAGGGTTTATTTTAGGCTAGAGTCTGGATTGATCCTAGGGGTCTTAAGGCCTAGTTTGAGAGGTCTTAAGGGGGTTAACTCATGTATGAGTCGGGTCTAGATCCAGAGGATAAGAGTATGGGAGACATGGATGTACATGGGCTTGGTGAGTGCTTTCATGTATTGGGTTAGCCAGGAAAGTTTTTGGTCGGGCCTAATGGCTATGTATAAATACATAGGTTGTATTAGGATTTTAAAGGTTGAAATCAATACAGACTTTTTCTTCCTCAACTCTCTTCTTCTCTTCTCTCTAGAATTGACATCCTAGGGTTCTTAAAGAAGCCCTAGAAAAGGGGGTGTCTCCCTCAAGCCCAAGGAGGGAGGCACCCCATCATAGATCCAAATGGAGGATCTATGGTTTGCTTCTCATAGAGAATGTCACAGGTTCCTTCAGGTCTATGTTAAAGATTATGAGCTTTCACAACATGATATCGGTGCTTATGATGTTAAAGATGATTGGCGTTCAAGCGATATCATGGGTCTACAATTTGGTATCAGAGCTAGATGATGTCTGGGATGTTGTGGACGACCATATGATATCAGAGGTAGGTTTCAGAGTCTGATGGTGCGTGGAAAGAGCTAGGTTTCAGAGCCAGATTTTTAGAGCCTGATGGTGCATAGAAGGGAAGAAAAAGTCGTACAAGATGAAATCAAAAATCTGCATAAGAATTCTATGGTATGTCTCAAATCTATCTTTATTATTGCGTGATTTGGCTAACTGGGAGTAGCGGGTTGAAGGTGAAGGTTGAGAGGATTAATGGGAAGGGATTTTCTCAAGGTGGAAGGATTTGGTGCATGATTTGTTGATCGATCTTGATGGAAAAGTCAGGATGTATGATGGTTATGTGATAGGCAGAGAGCACTGGAATGCTGTAGTAGCACTTTCCTAGAGATAAAGGGCTGAGAGAGGCTTGATGATGCAGCAATCGAGAAAGGTATCTCAGTAGAGAGCATCAGGATTCTCTAAGAAGATGGGCAGTGTAGAGTTGTTGAAGAGAGGTTTTCTAAGGAGTAATGGTCAAAGGAAGGCTGAAGAAGCGACTATACATCCTTCGGTGTCAGAAAGGCAGGAAAGTAGTCGAAGATGTATTCAGTGGTTCAATCAGAGCATGGATTTGCGAAGCCTTGGGAGTGATAGAGATGGATGATCCATGAAGGTCTAGTAGGTTAGGGCTAGATGGCTGTAAAGCAGTGCAGAGATGAGTCAGAGAGTGCTGGAGTACTGTAGGAGCACTTTTCTAGAGGCACAGGGGTTGAGAGAGGCTCGATGGTGCAGTAGCTGAGGAGTGTATCTCAGCAGAGAGTATTAGTGGTATCTCAGGAAGATCAGATACAGGTCTCAGGGAGAGCCATGGGGTCTTAGGGAGCGTTAGGAGGTCTCTAGTAGTTGGGAGTATCACAGATCAGATTTCTTCTATAGGAGCACTAGAGAGAGTCGCGGTTCAGGTGGAGGATGGTTCTCCGGATGAAATTGAAGTGATGACTGGTGTAGGGGTAGAAGAGAAGGACTAGGGTGAAATTTTCTAAGGTTCAGTCATTGGATTCAGAAGAGTTGGATGAGCTCTTAGGTTTTGGAGGTGCCCGAGGGTTGCGGAAGTATCTAAGATGGCTTTAAAGAGGGCCACGGAGCATGGAGGGCTCGAAGGGGCAGCGATGGTGTTCGAGGTGCAGGGGCAGGCTTAGTAGTGCAGCATTGAGTGGTTGGCCTCGAAGGACTTGGTGATAGAGTCAACTTTTATGTTATCAGGTGGACTTCGAATATAGGTGGAGCTCCGCAGTGGTAGCTTTATAAGTGGAGAGTAAATTTAGCATGAGTTCAGAGCACCGGTGATGCACAATTTCAGATGAAGCAGCATTTGCAGGAGGATAGGCATAGTTCTAAGGAGATCATATCGGGATTTGCAGCGAGTGTCGGTATAGGAATGCTATAGGTTCTCCAGGAAAGTTCAAAAAAGATGATGCAGCTACTAAGCAGAAGAGATCCTACAATTTCAGGATGGTGCCAATAAGCAAGCACAGGTCTTCGACGGTGGAGGCGGTCATCCCAAAGGCCTTAAGGATGCACAACAATTGAAGAGGATTGGTAGAGGTGATGTTTGCATAGGTGCTATCGAGTGCGCAAGGACAGTGGGATCATGCAGGAGGGCATTGCCAAGGGATTTGCCAAGGCTTAGGGAACCAAAGTGGAGATTGTGAGGATTTGTGGTGCTCCCAAGCCTTGGAAGGCCATGGGAGGAGTCAGAGGCTTGGCTCCGGAGATTTCAGGGGCTTGGTTGGTGCTTTGGAGATCTAGGACACAAGATGAAGCAAGAAACCAAAGCCAGGGAGTCAAGACTGTAGAAAGAAGATTTTTTGCAGATTAGTCGGCTAAGTCTCAATGCATAGGCAAAATAGAGAGCTGGACGTTCGGGACTGCTGGCATGGCACAGGACTGGGTCGGCTCAGTTTTGGACTGAGTTGACTCAATGTGTTAGATATGTGTGCCCTAGAAGCCAGATTGGCTGACACTTATAATACACTTCTAAGAGCAAAATTATATTTTTAACTATAAATAATAAAATAGATTATTTTCTATCATAGTGTGTCCTTGAAAGTGTCTGTGATGCATTCCTTGAGTTAATGGTAATGATTGTTCATATTTTCAAGAGTTGAAAATTTAAGACATGAATTTTCAATATTAACTCATAAAATGCTCCCGACCATAGGATCATCATGAGAATGGTGATTGATCTGGAAGGTTGGTATATGATCGCTTCTTTTGGATAGATGAGTCTTGAGTCTATGGTGTAGAGATATCGGAGTGAGAGTACAGGTACTCGTTAGAGAATGAGGGCACTGAGCATGACCACCTCGAGCAGTCATGAGGAAGTTTACCTTCTCATCAATGACTGGCTCGAAGCTACAGTGGTGTGTCTGGTTCTTTGATATGAGGTGCATCGGTAGTTCACCTTGAGGGTGTTATAGTTTGACTACACCATAACTCGATCTCCTAGCCATTCGGAATCCTGAGGTGTATGTTGGTTATAGCATGTTCATTGTAGGAACTGGATTGCACCAATAAGGGATCTATCTATCTTGGTAGATGAGAAATAGCCTTATGATGATCATGAGAATCAAGTCCATAAGCCCATGGCCATGGCAGAGTGATATAATAGAAAGACTTTTTATTAGCGTTTTCACATTGGACTTGAATCGAATGATTAATTCATATGATGGATATTAGGGTTTGATGAGATCACCTTAACCCTAATTCGATCGGAGCTCAAGATAGAGGAACTTAATCACATAGGTAACTGCACCAAGAGGTTCACTTTTAGTTTTAATGGATTACCACCATATGCTACTAGGTGTCACTGGTGGATTTTGGGAGCAATTAGAATGATTTGGATGATCGATCATTACTAGTTATCTGAATCAGAAAAGTTCTGATCCATTGGAAGGATGTTTCGATGATGTCGATGATAGAGATCATGACATATCCCATTACCATATGGAACTGAACCTAACGGGGTTACACAAACAAGAGTTTGGATCTGGATATTATCAATTAGATTAATCTAGTTCAGTTGATTTGAAAAGATTCAATTAGGTTCAAAAAAATTGTGCTAGCACACGATTGAGCCTAATGTTCTTTTTTAACAATCATTAAAGCTTATCTCGACTGAGCCAAATATATTTGGGCTCACTCAGGAATCTTTGCTTGGTCTGACTGGAGCTTGTCTAGGTTAGAAAAGGGTTGTCTTAATTTATGTGATAAATTTGAGACAACACCTGCCATTTTCCATCACCTGCTAAATCTTGTCTTCGGACATTGGTCAAACATTGATCCTGGACACTTAGACATCTATCCATGTGTCATGCACCTATTGGAGAGAATCTAGGGACTTATCCCCCTGCTAAAAAGCAGATAGGCAAGGGGCGCACGTCTAGGGAGGCATGCACCCCATGAGGATAGAAGATGGAGTCCCATACAGATGAGACTCCAGTTGCTTTAGGGAATCAAACTAGGTGGTGCCAAGAAAACTTGTTTGATCCAGTCTTGGCGCCACCTAAGGAGAGTTTTGAGGGACTCTAATCTAATTAGATCAGATGATGTCATCTCACCAATCAGATTTAGAGCTGATTATACAAAGGGTCGTGATTGACCAAGATGATGTGGCACTGCATGGTGCAGCAGGGTCTATATAAACCCTGTCTGCGCCTAGCATTCAAGAATTATGCCATTAGCCCATGCCACATAGCCCCTCTCCCTCCTTCTCCATGCCACCCTCTGATCCTCTCTCTCCTCTCCATGTCCAAGGGACTTTGGGCATGAAGAAGGTGCGATACAAGCAAGTTAAAGGTGCTAGAAAAGGAAGAAGGCAGCACTGCTGCAAGAGATAATGGATGTTCTTCAAAAGCCATTTTGAAGATCTTCAAGATCAGATCCAGATCTAATTTTTGGAGGATTGATTAGAGAAGAAGAAGATCTTTAGATCTTACTAGAGTGGATACCGGTAGAGGCCAGGCACTTGCGTGGCTACATCCAGAACCTTCAGCAAGCATTACAGGATCATCACAGGATAATAGGATTACCCAAAAATAAAGGATATAATTAAATTAGATTTAATTTTTATTTTTATTTTTATTATTCAGATAATAAGATTAGATCTAAAAGTCTCAGATCTGATTAGGATCTTAAGAAAAAAATTTTTGAAATATCCCTCTTGATCCAATCAGATCTGAACGAACCTTGATCCAGAAAAATCAGATTTTCCCTTCAACTGGTATCAGAGCCAAGGTTCTAAATTTATTAGATCTAATTTTAAATTTATTTTTATTTTAAATAATTAGATGATTTTAGATATCACATTAGATGTGATCAGATCTAAAATTAAAAAAATTAAAAAATTAAATAATTTGGATCTAAGATGTATGAAGATATGCATGACTAGTTCTAGGAATAGAATTAGTTCTATATATAGTCTTAGCATGATCATAATTTTAATTTAATTGATTAAATCATATTTTAGATCTATTTATTTACTATTTTTTGATATTATAAATATTATAATAACATCTAAAAAATAAAAAATAAATTATTTAATTTTAAACATCATATGAGATATGATTAGATGCATGTCTAGACTAGTTGTAGAATAGTTCTACATAAGTTATCTAGATTAGAATTTATTTTGATATGATCAAATTTAAATCTAATTTTTTAGATTATTATGAGATAATTTAGATCTAAAAATATGCATGATATGATACATGAGATGTATGCAAAATATGCCATTTTGAGTTAGATCTAATTTTGTATATGAGATATATGATATAGATCTAAAACTAGTTTTGTAGATTTATCATGTTCCTGATTAAGGCATTTCCTCTTGGCCGTCCGATCATAAGAACGAAGAAGATTTTAAAGGCCCTCTCCTCCCATCCGATGGGGTGTTCTTATGATGTGTAGGGGTGCTGCACGTTCGTCCTTAATCAAAAATCCAAAACTTACTTTCTGCAAAACCCTAGATCCTGAAATCCTAGGATTTATTATGCATATTTTATTTATGAACCCTAAACTTAATTAAGAATTAAGATTATAAAATATTAATTAGGATCTAAAATTAAGAATTTTTAGATCTAAGACATATTCATAATACTGGGTTCGGGCTTGGGTAGCTCAATTAGGTCTAAGCGGTTGATCAAAATCGAATCAAGAGTTGGTTAGATGGGATCAACAATGCTTAAATTGACCAAGCCTAATAGGATTAAGTCTGGGTCAAGGTCGAGTCATATGAGTGACGATCAAGCAAGACCTAATTAGGCTCAGAGGTTAGAGTCTGGATTGTAGGCTAACCCAATTGGTTCTGGCTCAATAATTTGGTGTCTAAGGTAAGTTTGGCACATACGACCGACTGGTTTTTAATTGGGAGCTACTCGACCTGAATGCGTTCTTGTACGAGTTAATGGCATATCCCTTCCACCGGTCTCACTTACCTGGCCATATTTGTTGACACAGTTCTGATCTGAGGTGGTCAATAATCTGAGCTAACCCATGCCACTAGGTTAGTCATAATTGTTATGACTATGACAAGTCTAGTTTAATGAGACCTAAATCAATTCTTTCTAAGAAAAGATTAAGTCTGAGGTCTTCCACCATTGTAGATGTGCGGGCCCTTTTCGGAGGTTGATTGTTCTTGACTGGATACAGTGGCTCAGTTGCACCGAGAAGATGCAACCATGTCTATTAGGCATTGGATGCTATGGGCTGGAGGATGGATTGGGCTCAATATTTTGGATACGGTGAGAGACTCAATTAGGAATCCAGTCTGTGCAAATGGTGGGTCTGACTTAACTAAGGAGTGGATCAATATTTCATGCATGGTGAGATTCATGAATTAGAGACCAAGTTTGGGTGCACCATGATTAGAGAATCATTGAACAAGAGTTGTTCACTCATTGGCTAACCCATCACCAATAACTGTTAGGTGAGGTGATGAGTCAGTTGGTGAGACCGCACCACCCACTAGAAATCATTAATCATGGAGATTTTCGCATCTCTACAGAGGAGAGTGTAGGGATCCAAGAAAATAGTGGAAGCTAATTTATTTAAAAATTAAATTTCTAAATAAATTGGTCAAGTCTTAATTACAATATCTAACTAGAAACTTTGACTCTCTACAGAAAAAAAAATGTCTGCATCCAACCCACTAGCACATATCCTGGACACACATAGACTGACCGGAACCAATTATAAAGGATTGGCTCAGGAAACTATCAAAATTATTTTGGATTTTCCGAGAAGTTAACCTCATGTATTAGACCAGGACCCTCCCACCTTACCAGCTCGTCCATCCTGCTGAACAGAGAGCGTCTCTTGATAAATGGATGGATGAAGATAATAAGGCCAGATACTACATGTTGGAGCTCGATGTCTGATGAGCTTCAGCGCCAACATGAAGATATCAAGACTGCCCACCAAATGTTGGCTCACCTACAAGAGTTGTTTGGTGAACAGAGTCACGCAGCCAAATATCAGATCACTAAACGACTATTTAAGACTAAAATGCATGATGGGCAGTCAATCCAAGATCATTATCTGATGATGATCAAGAACTTGGAAGAGCTTGAGAAGCTCGGAGTGAAGTTAGACCAGGATCTGCTAATTGATATAATTCTACAATCCTTGACTGATGCGTATAGGGAGTTCATCATGAACTACCATATGCATAAACTTCAAAATACTCTGGCCAAGCTTATGAATATGCTGGTTACTGCTGAGCTTTCTCTGAAAGATTCTAAAGGCTCAGTACTTGCTATGAAATGGACTTCTTCCAAGAAAAAAATTTTTGGAAAGAAGAAGTCTATGAAAAAGCAGAAGGTGGAAGGTGGAAAAAAAGAAGGTAGAGCTGAAGAAAAAAGTCGCTGACAAAGAAAAGTATTTCCATTATAATACTGATGGCCACTGAAAGCGGAACTACCCTATATACCTAGTCATCCTGAAGAATAAGAAAGAAATAGGTCCTTCTGGAGGTATGCTCGTTATTGAATCTAACCTTGCAATTTTTTCTGCATCCAATTGGATGCTTGACTCTGGTTCTAGTGCTCATTTATGCACCTCTATGCAGGGTCTTAAGGATAGCAGGAGGTTGAGGGATGGTGAGATGATCCTACGTGTCGGAAATGGAGCAAGGATTGCTATTGTGGCTGTGGAAACCTACCCTCTTTAACTACCGTCTGGCTTAGATTTACTACTTAGAGATTGTTATTATGTGCCTGCAAGCAAGAATTTGATTTCTATTTCATGTTTAGTACAAGAAGGCTATGTAATTAGTTTTCTTAAGAACCATTATAATATTCTTTTCAAAAAAAATAAAATTATAAGTGGTTTTCTTATTAACGGTCTCTATCAGTTATATATTGATATATCTATCTTTAATATCGAGCAAAATATGAATGCCATAAGATCAAAATGACCCAGGGATAATCCAAATGATAGGTATCTATTGCACCTAAAGCTAGGTCATATAGCGGAAAATAGAATTAACAAATTAGAGAAAATTAGACTACTGAGTCCGTTGACTTTCGAGTCATATCCAATTTATGAATCATGTATTCATGACAAAATGACTAAGCTTTCTTTTGTAGGACATGGAGAAAGGGCCACGGAACTACTTGCCCTAGTACATACTGATATTTGCGGCCCATTTGATGTGCCGACTAGAGGCAACTTTGACTACTTCATAACCTTTATCGATGATTTATCTCGGTATGGATATATGTATTATATGAGACACAAGTTTAAAGCCTTTGAAAAGTTTAAGGAATTCAAACATGAAGTTGAAAAGCAAACTAAAAAATCCATTAAGATTCTTCGATCAGATCGAGGAGGTGAATACCTTAGTCAGGAATTTCTGGACTATCTCAAGCACAATGGCATAGTCTCTCAATGAACTCCATCTGGAATGCCTCAACTCAATAAGGTTTCAGAATGGAGGAACTGGATCCTATTAGATATGGTCCGATCCATGATGAGCTTCACAGACCTTTTTGATTTTTTTTGAAAATATAGTCTGTTAACTGCTATATATTTACTGAATAGGGTTTCCTCTAAAATTATTCTTACCACACCATATGAGATATGGCATGGTAAGAAACCAAGTTTGAGTCATCTCAAAATTTGGGTTTGTCCAGCTCAATCAAAAGACAACAAGCGGATAAGTTAAACTATAGATCTTTTAGAGCTTGATTCATAGCATATCCTAAAGAGTTATTGGGATATTATTTCTACATTCTAGAAGACTACAATATGATTGTGAGTTGGCATGCCATCATTCTTGAAAAATAGTTCATTCAAGATGGTGGCATTGGAAAGCAGATCAAGCTCGAGGAGAAAATCTCACAAGAGCAACGAGCTAAGGATCCTATAGAACCAAATTAGGTTGAGCTAATACAATCACTACCTCCTCCACCTCGTAGATCGAAAAGATTTTTCCATCCCCCTGAGAGGTACTTAGGTACTATTTCAAAAAAAGTAGAGAAAATATTTCTCATAGGTAATGGGGTTCATAGTGATGATTCCAAAATTTATGATAAGGCAATATCGGATATTGACTCCAAAAAATGGTTAGAGACAATGAAGTCAGAAATTGACTCGATGCACTCAAACCAAGTCTGGACCTTGGTAGATCCATCAGAAAGTATGGTACCTATTGGGTGTAAATGGATCTACAAGAGAAAGATTGGTGTAGATAAAAATATGGAGATATTCAAAGTTAGATTAGTGGCAAAAGGGTATAGTCAGCATGAAGGAATTGACTATCAGGATACCTTTTCACCAGTAGCCATGCTAAAATTCATTCGTACATTGCTTGCTATTGCAACCTATTTTGATTATGAAATATAACAAATGGACGTGAAAATGGTGTTCTTAAATGGATACCTTGAGGAAGATATCTATATGGAATAGCCACTAGGTTTTACATCCAGTGATATTGATCATAAAGTATGCAAACTGCAAAGGTCTATATATAGACTTAAGCAAGCATCTCGGAGCTGGAATACTCGTTTTAATGATGTGATCAAATTATTTGGTTTCATCAAGAACAAGGAGGAACCATGTATTTTCAAAAGGATCAGTTGGAGCGCTATTGTCTTCCTCGTACTATATGTAGATAATATCCTCCTTATTGGAAATGATATTTCCATATTGACCATAGTTAAAATATGGTTATCTAAAAAATTTTTCATGAAAGACCTAGGAGAAGCATCCTTTATTCTAGAAATTAAGGTCCATAGAGATAGACCGAATAGGATGCTAGGTCTTTCATAGAAGATGTACATAGAGGAAGTGCTAAAGAGATTTAGCATGAAAAACTCCAAGAGATGATTGGTACCCTTCAGACATGGCATTCATCTCTCCAAGAAAATATATCCCAACACACCTGAGGAGATTAAACGCATGAGCAAGATCCCTTATGCTTCAGTAATAGGGAGCCTCATGTATGCCATGTTATGTACACGATCTGATATAGCCCTTATTGTGAATGTCACGAGCAGATATCAGTCGAATCCAGAAGAAGAACACTGGACTTCTATGAAATGTATCTTTAAGTACTTCAGAAGAACTAAGGATATGATATTGATCTTTGGTAATGGAGAACTCCAAGTCTAGGGATATACAGACTCGGATTTTATATCCGATATAGATGAACAAAATTTGACATCTAAAAGTCTATTTGTGTGTAATGATGGTGCTGTCAGTTGGAAGAGTTTCAAATAGAAAGTGATAGCAGATTCCACCATGGAAGCAGAGTACATTGCTGTGTCAGAAGTTATGAAAGAGGCATTCTGGTACAAGAAGTTCACCATAGAGATCGGGGTGATGCCATTGGATGCCATTCTTCTATACTGCGATAATAATGGCATCGTAGCCATTGCTAAGGAGTCAAGGTCTCATCAGAAATTCAAGCACATCGAGCGGCAATACCACCTCATTCGCAATTATCTTGAGAAAGGTTACGTCGAGGTCAAGAGAGTCGACTCCGTAGATAATATGGTAGACCCACTTACAAAGCCATTGGGCCAGCAGAAGATCGAAGCCCACCTTGAGAAGATGGGACTTAGATTTGTAGCCAATTGGCTTTAGGTCAAGTGGGAGTTTGTTAGATATGTATACCTTAGAAGCCAAATTGGTTGACACTTGTAATGCACTTCTAAGGGTAAAATTATAATTTTAACTATAAATGATAAAATTGGTTATTTTCTATCATAGTGTGTATTTCAAAGTATCTGTGATACATCCCTTGAGTTAATAGTAATGACAGTCCATATTTTCAAGAGTTAAAAATTTAAGATATTAATTTTCATTATTAACTCATAAAATGCTCCCAACCATAGGATCATCAAGAGGATAGTGATTGATCTGGAAGATTGGTATACGATCACTTCTTTTGGATAGATGAGTCTTGAGTCTCTATGTAGAGACATCAGAGTGAGAGTACAGGTACTCATTAGAGAATGAGGGCACTGAGTGTGACCACCTCGAGCAGTCAAGAGGAAGTTTACCTTCTCATCGATGACTGGCTCGAAGCTGCAGTGGTGTGTCTGATTCTTTGATCTGAGGTGCATTGGCAGTTCACCTTGAGAGTGTTATAGTTTAACTACACCATAACTCGATCTCCTAGCCATTCAGAATCCTGAGGTGTATGTTGGCTATAGCATTTTCATTATAGAAATTAGATTGCACCAATAAGAGATCTATCTACCTCGATAGATGAGGAGTAGCCCTATGATGATCATGAGAATCAAGTCCATAAATCCATGGCCATGGTAGAGTGAAATAATAGAAAGAGTTTCTATTAGGATTTTCACATTGGACTAGAATTGAATGATTAATTTATATGATGGATATTAGGGTTTCACAAGATCACCTTAATCCTAATCTAGTCGGGGCTCAAGATAGAGAAACTTAATCACATAGGTAACTGCATCGAGAGGTTTGCTTTCAGTTCTGATGGGTTACCACCATATGCTGCTAGGTGTCACTGATGGATTTTAGGAGCAATTAGAATGATTTGGATGATCGATCATACTAGTTGTCTGAATAAAAAAAGTTCTGATCCATCGAAAGATGTTTCGATGATGTCGATGATAGAGATCGTGACATATCCTATTACTATACGGAACTAAATCTAACTGGGTCATACAAACAAGTGTTTGAATTTAAATATCATCAATTGAATTAATTCAGTTCAATTGATTTGAATAAGATTCAATTAGATTCAAGAAAATTGTGCTAGCACACGATTGATCCTAATGTTCTCCTTTAACGATCATTAAAGCTTATCTCGATTGAGCCAAATATATTTGAGCTCACTCAGGAACCTTTACTTAATCTAACTGGAGCTTGTCCAGGTCAGAAAAGGATTGTCTTAATTTATAAAATAAATTTGAGACAATACCTGCCATTTTTCGTCACCTACTAAATCTTGTCTTCGAATATTGGTCAAACGTTGATCCTGGACACTTAGACATCTACCCATGTGTCATGCACCCATAGGAGATCCTAGGGACTTATCCTCCTACTAAAAAGTAGACAGGCAAGGGGAGCATGCTTAGGGAGATGTGCACCCCATGAGGATAGAAGATGGAGTCCCATACAGATGGGACTCCAGTTGCTTCAGGGAATCAAACTAGGTGGTGCCAAGAAGACTTGTTTGACCCAGTCTTGGCACCACCTAAGGAGAGTTTTGAGGGACTTTAATCTAATTAGATCAGATGATGTCATTCCACCAATCAGATTTAGATCTAATTGCACAAAGGGCCGTGATTGATCAGGATGATGTGGCACTGCATGGCGCAGCAGGATCTATATAAACCTTGTCTGTGCCTAGCATTCAAGGATTCTTCCATTAGCCCATGCCATATAGCCCCTCTCCCTCCTTCTCCATGCCACCCTCTGGTCCTCTCTCTCCTCTCCACGCCCAAGGGACTTTGGGCACAAAGAAGGTGCGATACAAGCAAGTGAAAGGCACTAGGAAAGGAAGAAGGCAGCACTACTGCAAGAGATAATGGCTGTTCTTCAAAAGGTCATTTTGAAGATCTTCAAGATCAGATCCAAATCTGATTTTTGGAGAATTGACTGAGAAAGAGAAGATCTATAGATCCTATCTGAGTGGATATCGATAGAGGCCAGGCACTTACTTGGCTACATCCAGAACCTCAGGCAAGCATCAGGATCATCATAGGATAATTGGATTACCAACAAACAAAGGTATAATTAAATTAGGTTTAATTTTTATTTTTTTTTATTATTAGATTAATAAGATTAGATCTGAGGAGTCTTAGAGCTGATTAGGATCTTAGAAGAAAATTTTTGAAATATTTCTCCTAATCCAATCAGATCTGAATGAACCTGATCCAAAAAAATAGATTTTTCCTTCATAGTGGAACTTAGCCGGCTCAGTGCTAAAATTGAGCCGGCTCAGTGCGCGGGCAGAGTACGTGAGGGTCTATTTTGGGCTAGGGTTTGGATTGATCCTAGGGGTCTTAAGGCCTGGTTTGAGAGGTCTTAAGGTGATTAATTCATGTATAGATCGGGTCTAGATCCAGAGGATGAGAGCATGTAAAACTTGGGCTCGATGAGTGCTTTCATGTATTGGGTTAGCTAAGAGAGTTTTTTGGTCGGGCCTAATGGCTATGTATAAATACATAGGTTGTATTAGGATTTAATAATGCTATGAATGCTATGGAATATAGATCTTTTCTCCCTCAGCTCTTTTCTTCTCTTCTCCTTAGAGTTGCCTCCCTAGGGTTCTTGAAGAAGCCCTAGCGAAGGGGGGCATCTCCCTCAAGCCTAAGGAGGGAGGCGCTCCATCACAGATCCAGGTGGAGGATCGGTGGTTTGCTGTCCATAGAGAATGTCACAGATATTTTCAGGTCTATGCTAAAGATCGGGAGCTTCCACAACATGGTATCGATGCTTATGATGCCAAGGATGATTGGTGTTCGAGCGATATCATTAGTCTATAATTTGGTATCAGAGCTAGGTGATGCCTGAAACGTTATGGATGACAATATAGTATCAAAGCCAGATTTTTAGAGGTTGATGGTGCATGGAAGAAGCCATGTTTTAGAGCCTGACGGTGCATGGAAGAAGCCAAGTTTTAGAGCTTGATGGTGCATGAAAGGGAAGAAGAAGTCGTACAAGGTAAAATCAAAAATCTGCACAAAAATTTTATAGTATGTCTTAAATCTATCTTGTTATTGCTGTGATTTGGCCAACTGAGAGCAGCGAGTTAAAGATGGAGATTGAGAGGATTAATGAAAAGGGATTTTTCCAAGGTGGAAGGATTTGGTGCATGATTTGCTGATCGATCTTGGTGGAAAAGTCAAGGAGTATGATGGTTATGTGACAGGCTGGGAGCGCTGGAGTATTGCAGTAGCATTTTCTTGGAGATGCAGGGCTAAGAGAGGCTCAGTGATGCAGCAGTCGAAGGAGGTATCTCAGTAGAGAGCATCAAGATTTTCTAAAAAAATGGGCAGTGTAGGGCTGTTGAAGAGAGATTTTTTAAGGGATAATGGTCGAAGGAAGGCTGAACAAGTGACTATATGTTCTTCGATGTTAGGAAGGTGGGGAAGTAGTCGGAGATGTATTCAGTGGTTCGATCAGAGCATGAATTTATGAAACCTTGGGAGTGATGGAGATGGATGATCCATGGAGGTCCAGTAGGTTAGGGCAGGATGGCTATAGAACGGCACAGAGATAAGTCAGAGAGTGCTGGAGTGCTGCAGGAGCAATTTCCTAGAGGCATGGGACTGAGAGAGGCTCGACAGTGCAACAGCTGAGGAGTGTATCTCCGCAGAAAGTGTTAGTGGTATCTCTGAAAGATTGGGTGCAGTTCTTAAGGAGAGCTAGGGGGTCTCAGGGAGTGCCAAGAGGTCTCTAGCAGTCGGTAGTATTATAGATCAGATTTCTTCTATAGGGGCACCAAGAAGAGTTGCGATTCAGGTGGAGGATGGTTCTCCGGGCGCAACTGAAGCGATGGCTAGTGTAGGGGCAAAAGAGAAGGACTAGGATGGAATTTTCTGGGGTTCAGTCACTGGTTTCAAAAGAGTTGGATGAGCTCTTGGGTTTCGAAGGTGCCCATGAATTGCGGAGATATTTGAGACAACTTCAAAGGGGTCCACAGAGTGCGAAGAATTCGAAGGGACAGCGATGGTGTTCGAGGTGAAGTGGCACACTCAGCAGTGCAACACTGAGTAGTTGGCCTCGAGGAACTCGAACATAGAGTCGATTTCTGCAGCATCAGGTGGACTTCGGATATAGGTGGAGCTCCACAGTGGTAGCTTCATAATTGGAGAAAAATTTGGAATGAGTTCAAAGCACCGATTATGCATAGTTCTAGGTGGACAGGTGTAGCTCTGAGGAGATCGTGTCAAGTGGTACAGCATGTGCTGATGCGGAAATATTGTAGGTTCTCCAGAAAAGTCTAGAAAAAGTGATGCAGTTGCTAAGCAGAAGGGATCCTACAATTGCAGGGTGGTGCTAAGAAGTAAGCACAGATCTTCAGTGGTGGAGGCGGTCATCCCAAAGGCCTCAAGGGTGCACAACAGCTGAAGAGGATTGGCAGAAACGATGTTTGCACAGGTGCTGTCGAGTGCGCAGGGACAGTGGGATCGTGCAGGAGGGCATTGTCGAGGGGTTTGCCAAGGCTTGAGAGCACCAAGATGGAGATTATGAGGATTTGTAGTGCTCCCAAGCCTTGGAAGGCCACAGAAGGAGTCAGGGTGTTAGCTTCGGAGATTCTAGGGGCTTGGTTGGTGCTTCGAAGATCTGAGACACCAGGTGAAGCAAGGAACCAAAGCCGAAGAATCAAGACTGCAGAAAGAAGATTTTCTGTAGATTAGCCAGCTCAGTCCAAAACTGGATTGGCTAAGTCTCAGTGCATAGGCAAAATAGAGAACTGAGCGTTCGGGACTGCTGGCACGACACTAGATTGAGTTGGCTCAGTTTCAGACTGAGCCAACCTAGTGGAACATAGCCGGCTCAGTGCTGAGACTAAGCCGGCTTAGTGCACGGGCAGAGTTATGCGAGGATCTATTTTGGACTAGGGTCTGGGTTGATCCTAGGGGTCTTAAAGCCTGATTTGAGAGGTCTTAAGGGGGCTAACTCATGTATGCGTTGAGTCTAAATCCAGAGGATGAGAGCATGGGAGACATGGATTTATATGGGCTCGGTGAGTGCTTTCATATATTGGGTTAGCCAGGAGAGTTTTTGGTTGGGCCTAATGGCTATGTATAAATACATAAGTTGTATTAGGGTTTTAAATGTTGAAATCAATACAGACCTTTTCTCCCTCAACTCTCTTCTTTTCTTCTCTCTAGAATTGCCGCCCTATGATTTTTGAAGAAGTCCTAGAGAAGGGGGCATCTCCCTCAAGCCCAAGGAGGGAGGTGCTCCATCATAGATCCAGGTGGAGGATTGATGGTTTGCTATCCATAGAGAACGTCACAAGTTCCTTCAGATCCGTGCTAAAGATCCAGGGCTTCCGTAATATAGTATCGATGCTTGTGATGTCAAGGATGATTGGTGTTCGAGCGATATCATGGGTCTATAATTTGGTATCAGAGCTAGGTGATGCCTGGGATGTTGTGAATGACCATACTAAGCTGATTTTGATGGCTTGGCTAGGCGAGCTAGCTAAGCCATTTTATTTTTTAAAATTTTTTTTAAAAATTCATATCTGGTCAGTTTTAACTCTGTTTTGCTCCAAACTTATTTTGTTATGACCAAAAAAATGAGCTCTATCCATTGGTAAATATATTTCCTAAAAATAATGAATAAAATATTTAATTTATAAAAATAATGATAAATTAATTAATAAATTATTATTTTTAATGGTGAATTTATGATACTTATCATTAACCAAGTCTATGCTCATCCGGTTGAACTGTTGAATGTGTATTGCAATATCCTCACCTTCTTGCATCCAAAGGCTATATCCTCACTTTCTTGCATCCAAAGGTTGTATAGTTGCTTCTTTAGCATCAACTTATTGTACATGTTATATACAATTGGTGCAACTTTGACCATAGAATTTTTGGATGTTCTCTCCTCCAACATGCCATATAAAACCTCATCCACTAGATAAATCCTAATCGTGGCATATGCTCTTTTCTCCAAGGACACCTACACTTTATCTATCATCACCTCCGACCTATCCTCCAAGGCCAAATCCAATCCCATCTGGAGTAGCAAATTCTCTACCATAACCTTCCACATGGTAAAACTTTTCATCAAACTTTTCAAATCCAACCTTCAACCTGCTACTTTTCATGATTAAATTTGAATTAAAAATAACATAGGATGAAAGGGTGAACAGTAGTCTTTCGATCCCTTCCATCCTCACAAATCTTAGAGAAAATCTTAGATCTGAATTTCGCTACTGATCTCTACTGAAAACTTGATCTTCTTCTTCCTTCATGCTTAATCGGGCTTTGATATCAACATTTAAGACAATGGCTATTCAGAACCACAATCGTGGACTGATCCCTTGCATAGAACCTGGATGTTAATCTAGCAAACCTAAGAAGAACAAAGAAGAAGAGAGAAAGGGGCGGCACCTAGGGTTTTCGCATTGAAACCAGAGAAAAAAGAGAGTTAGGAAGAAAAGCTCAATTATATTCCACCACTTGTAAAAGTTACAATACCTAAATTTATATACCCTAGGATTTTCATATGAAGCCTAATAAATCCCAACTCAAAAACTCTCTTAAGCTAACCCAATACATAAAAGCACTCACCCAAACTCATGTACATCCATGGTTTTATATGCTCTCATCCCCTGGATCTAAATCCGATCCATACATGAATTAGCCCTCTTAAGATCTTATTAAACTAGGCCTTAAGATCTCTTGGATTAAACCCAATTCAAGATCAAATAAAAAATTCCATGTAAATCTATCTATCGTATCCGAGCCGACTTGATGGAGGCTCGAGTCGGCTCAACTAAATATCATGCCATAGATTTTTGAAATACTATTCTCTATCTATTTGAGAGAGCTAGCTTGATCTCAGTTCGAGTTGGCTCGGTCTTAGTCTGAGCTAGCTCAACCTACATCCAAGCCAGCTCCACCTATGTACCAGCCTTTTTTCTTGGCTAATTTCTTCACTGGCCAATGCTAGCCTTTCGTTGTCAACATCCTAACTTCTCTCTTGGCCTTCTAAGGCTTGGAAGCACCACACTAATATTTACAATCTCCACCTTGGTGCGCTCAAGTCTTGACACACCTGGCAATACCCTCCCGCATGATTTTGCTATCCTTACATGTCCTGACAACCGCTTCTACATACCTTGCCACCACCATTCTTCTTCAACTATTGAGCTTCCTTGGAGGCCTTTGGGATGACCACCTCCTTTACTGAAGACCTTGGCTTGGTTCTTTGCACTACCTTTGGAGTTATAGACACCATTCTGCTTGGCAGCCACACCACTTATCCTAAACTTTTCTAGAGAATCTACAGCATTTCTATACCAGCACTCCTGCATACCCTGGCAAAGTCTCATATGCTTGTCCACCTACACACGCTGCTCCTTTTGAACCTATGCATCTCCAATGCTAGTGCAGCGATATCACTCCTTCCTCTACACCCCTCCACTCTGAACTCGTGCCACATCGCCCTTTACTTGTGAAGCCACCCTTGTCCGATGCTCCATCTAAAATCGAAGTCCTCCTAATGCCATAGAAGAACCGAACTTTGTATCCAAGTTACTTGAGGCCAACCACTCAACACTGTCCTGCTGAGTCTGCTGCTGCACCTCGAACACCGTCGCTGTCTCTTCAAATCCTCCACACTTCGTGGATCTCTTTGAAGCCATTTCGGATACACCGTATCCTACAGGCTCCTCTGAAATCATCAAGATTTCATCCAAATCTTTACTTCTAGTGACTAAACTAATGAAATCCGACTTTTCTCCTTCCTTGCACTTCTTTCAAAGTGGATAGTCCCTCTTAAAGTGCCTTGCTTCACAACACTGAAGCATCTTCTGGACTCCTTGCTGCCCCTCTACTTGTCTTTCTTCTTTTCTTTTTTTGGCCTCTCTAAAACTACTGGAGCCTCCTAGAAGACCTTCCTCTTCGTCATTTGCTCTCGCTACTCATTGGATCTGAGCATTGACATGATCTCCTCATACACTAGTATCTTCTTACCATACAGCAATGTAGTCACCAATTGATCGAAACTTTCAGATAGTGAACACAGCAGCAGTAAACTTTTATCCTCCTCTTTGAACTCTACCCCTATGATGAGCAAGTCCATGCTTATCTGGTCGAACTGCTAAATGCATACCGTAACATCCTTGCCTTCTTGTATCCGAAAGTTATACTATTGCTTCTTCAACATTAACTTATTGTACATATTTTTTTTCATGTATAATTGGCATAACTTCAACCATAGACCCTTGGTTGTTTACTCCTCTAACATGCCATATAAAATCTCATCCTCTAAACAAGCCCTAATCTTGGCACATGCCCTTTTCTCCAAGGATACTTTTATCTTGTTTGTCATCTTCTCCAACCTATCCTCCAAGGCAGAATCCAACCCTATCTGGACCAACAAATCCTCCATCCTAACTTTTCACATGGTAAATTTTTTTTTTCCATCAAACTTTTCAAATTCAACCTTCAACCTACTGATTTTCATGATCAAAATCGAATCAAAAATAGCATAGGACATAAATCTAAAAAATACCTTGACTAGGAAGGGTAGATAGCAATTCTTTGATCTCTTTTTCCTCACAAATCCTAAAGAAAATCTTAGATCTGAACCTCGCTGCTAATCTCTCCTACAAACTTGATCTTCTTCCTTCTCCATGCTCAATCGAGCTTTGATACCAATTGTTAAGCCAACGACTGCTCAGAACCATAGTCGTGGACCGATCTCTTTAATGAAACTTGGGTGTTAATCCAGCAAATTGAAGAAGAACAAAGAAGTAGAGAGAAAGGGGCGGCACCTAGGGTTTGATGTTGGAACTAGAGAAAAAAGAGTGTTAGAAAGAAAAGCTCAATTATATTCTACTACTTGTAAAAGTTATAATATCTAGATTTATATATCCTAGAATTTTCATATGAACACTAATAAATCCCAGCTCAAAATCTTTTTTAGGCTAACCCAATACATAAAAGCACTCATCCAAACCCATGTGCACTGATGGTTTTATATGCTCTCATTCCTTGGATCTAAATCCAATCAATACATGAATTAGCCCTCTTAAGATCTTATTAAACCAAATCTTAAGATCTCTTGGATTAAATCCAATCCAAAATCAAATAAAAAATCTCATGTAAATCTATCTATCATATCCAAGTTAGCTCGATAGAGGCTTGAGTCGGCTCGACTGCATATTGTGCCATAGATTTTTGAAATACTATTCTCTATCTGTCTGAGAGAACCAGCTCGACCTCAGTTCAAGTACGCTCAATCTTAATCTAAGCTGGCTCAACCTATATTCGAGCCTACTCTATCTATGTACTAGCCCTTTTTCTTAGTTGATTTCTTCACAGATTGATGCTAACCTTCCATAGTCAACACCCTGACTCCTCTCATGGCCTCCCAAGGCTTGGGAGCACCACACCAATATCTACAAGAGGGGTATGATATCTGATGGAAGACTCCTTCTGAGAGTGAAAAAGCTTCTAGGACATATGGTTTTCCAGAGAGGGGCATGGGTCATTTGTGTGGAGCACACAGATGACTTTAGGCATGAGATCAAGGGAGAGGGTCTCCTCTCTAGGGTTTTCTCCTATTGTGGCATGGGCTTTAGGAAAGAAAAAGAAAAAGAGAGTGTCTCCTATTCTTCCTTTTCTTCCTCTTCTTCCTCCTCTACTCCATCTTCTTTAAGAGAGTCTAAGAAATCGATGGAGATCAACAGCACCTATTGGGAATTATGTTCCAAAGCTAATCGTCAGCCTCTTGATGGTTGTGCTAATTTATACTTATAAATAATTTATTGAATAAAATATTATTTAGCATTTTCAACACAAAGATTGTATCTTCTAATAAACTTTTTTTATTGTGATGAAGTCATTAGGACTATCTAACTTCGATGAAGAAAGGATTTATCGATTAGTCTTTAAATTGTTCATGATCAAATGATACGTTGTTAATTAGGACAACAATATTTATCGAGTATAGATCACTGTATGCCATATAGATTGGTTGTTCTCTTAATCAAGAAGTGTAGAGATACTAGTATGGCATACAGGTGAGATACATCGTCACTAAATGTAATCAACTCTAGAGCATTCCATTATTGAGAATTGCTCTGATGGGATATGGGTATAAGTATCCCTTAGACTTGAGATCACTACGATGGCTTGCAAGCAACACACTGTACTTTGGTGTCAGACTATCTAAATTTTTAATTCAATTAAGAAAGATTTCTAAACACAGTCAAGTATTTATGAAGTCGATGAGTGATCAAGATGGGACTAACCACTCCAAGAGATTGAAGAAAATGTATCATTGTATTTTAATTTAGCAAAATATTGACCAGGATAATCTGTGAGATGGATTTGATATTTTAAAATATAATGTGGATGACCTAATCAGGATTAATAGTTAAACTTTAAGTTATCCTATGAGCATTAAGGTCAAGGGGATGAATTATATGAAAACCATATCCACATGGATTTTAAGAGTGTTGCTTTATACATTCGACCTATTCGACCATCGGATATCATTGCTAGATGGTCACTTTGATTGGTATAGAAATTTATTCTTATGCTACCGGCTTAAGTTCGAACCTATGGGATCACATATATAAAAGATTTTGATCTGATCAGATGGTTGATTAATAATTTAGAATCATTCTTAGGTTAAACAATCAATATGATTGATATTTGACCTAGTGTAAGTGTTATGGCAGGATCGATTAGCAATTGAATTGCTAATTAGCTTAATTTGATTAAGCTAGAGGACTGAGATTATATCTAATTAAATATAATTAATTAGATTTAGTTTGGACTTGATTGGATCAAGTTCAATTGATTTATTGAATGAGCCAATTACAAAGAAGAATAAGTCCCTATTCAATTAAGACTTACATGCACCCAATTTTTAATTTGAATAAAAATTAAACTAGATTTAAATTTAATTTAATTTAATTTAATTAGGCTCTTAGTTAGACTAAGATTATCTCTAATTGGATTGCATTAGTTTTAATTTAATTGGGTTCTAATAATAAGTTGGACTAAGTTAAAACTAGAAGTCCTAGTGTGACTAGGATTTCTCCATCTTGCACCACCTTACTTTCCATGCCCCCCTACACCAATTTTCTTGGATTTTTCTTGGGAAATTTTATTTCTAGAGAGTATCCATTCCCTTTTTATGTCTTCCACTATTTTAGAAGAAAATTAGTTGTGGAATAGGTCAAAACTAATAAGTTGTTTTGACCTAGGTCTCTATTGGATAGAGTTTGATACATCTTTTCTTATTTCTTTGAGGCATCAAACCATCTAATTTTCCTCTGATTTTTTTGTGGAAAATAGAAGACTTATTTACACATATTCTCTAGAGTCCACAATAAAAAATGGAGGGGATGTCCAAGAGTTGGGCGCCCCAATCCTTGCTCAATTTGGACTTGCCTTTCTAGGTATTTGACCTAGACAAGCACTCTGTCATGATTCTCTAATTAAACATACTTAAGGCATGAGTTTTCTATAGGTTTTAGATCTGAGAGAGATATTTGGGATATGAAAAGCTTGGGTGCAAAGAAGATCTGGGCATGGTGCTTCATTGAGATACAAACTGTTGTGTCCTGGAGAGAGAAAAAGAAGGGAGAAGAAAGGATTCTTCTCTAGGATTTTTTCTTGATCCCTTCCTCCTCTTTTTGTGATTTTTGAAAAGTGTCTCTTCTTCAAAAATCTCTTTCCTTTCTTCTAAAAATTAGAAAGTCTAAGATTTGAAGAAGAAGGTTCCAGACTAGCCATCAAAGAAAAATCAGCACAGTACTAGCATATTATGCTCACTATAGAAAAATAAGATTTTAGCGATCGAAAAATTGATCACTAAAAATCAAAAATCAATCATTAATAATTTAGCGACTGATTCTACGATCGAAATTTTTTTGTCACAAAAAGGCTGGTTGAAAATATTTTTCGATCGATTTTTTTGATCGTAAAATCTAGCAACCAATTTACCAACCAAAAAAATTATTAAAATTATTAAAATTTAAAAAAAATAAAAACATGCAATCAATTTTCAAACCAAAAAATTGATTGCTAATTTTCAAAAAAATTATAAAAAATAAATAATCTAATTTCTAAAAATTAAAAATTTATAAAAAATTAGATTTTAATTTTTAAAAAGAAAAATTTATTAAAAAATTATAATTTTTTTTATTTTCAAATCTATCAAAAATTTAGTCATAAATATTTTAAAAATATATTTTTTTAAAAAATTGATCATAAAAATGATCGCTAAATTAATTAAAAAAATATTAAACTAAAAATTTAAATAAAAATCAATCAAAAATTTAGACATAAATTTTTTAAAAATCAATTTTTTAAAAAAAATTGATTGTAAAATTGATCGCTAAATTAATTAAAAAATATTAAACTAAAAATTTAAATAATAATCAATTAAAAATTTGATCAAAAATTTTTTGAAAAAATATTTTTTTAAAAAAATTGATCACTATTTTTTTGAATTTTTTATTAATATAATCGATCACTTATTTTATTAAATATTTTTTATTAATAAAATCAATTGCTAATTATTTTTAAATTTTTTTAATTAAAAATTAGTTATAAATCGATTGCTATTTATTTTTTATAATATTTAAATTCTCAAAATTGATTGCAAAATTGGTCTCTAATTTTTATTTTATATTTTAAATTTATATTATTTTTATTTTTTTATATTTTATTTTTATAAAATATTAAATTATTAATATTTTTAAATAATTTTTTAATATTTTATTTATTTTTTCCTCATCCTCCTCCCGCATGCCTATAGTGTCGCCTCCATCACCGCCCTCCTATCCCCCGCACCCCACTTCCCGCACTGCCCCTTGACGACCTATACTGCCCGTCGATCGTAGACTGCCTGCACTACCCCCCGACCACCCACACCAGCCCCCCCTGATCGCTCGCCTGCCCCCTAGCCACCCGCACCGCTCGCACTGCTTCCTGGCCACCCGCCCTGCCCGCCCTGCCCTCGGGCCACCCACACCACCAACGCTGCCCTCTTGCCACTTGCACCACCCCTCGATCACCTACCCTTGCCCCTAACTACCAGCACTGCCTGCGCTGCCTCTTGGCCACCCGCATCGCCCTCGGCTGCCCGCCTTGCCCCCAGCCACCCGCACCACCCCCTGGCCACTGCTCCGCACTTCCAACACTGCAACCTCCCCTCGAGCCGCTGCTCCATGCCTCCGGCACCGCACCCCGATCCCCCGACTGCCTGCACCACCCCCGTTCCCTCGATGGTGGAGATCGGCAGTACGTGGCGACAAGGAGAATGGGAAGGGGAGCCATCGCGGGCAGGCCGACGAGGGGAGGTCGAAGGGGAAGGGGGTGTCGTAGGTCAAGAAGGGGATGAGGGGCCATCATGGTGGGCTAACGAGGGGAGGCCATCGCGGGCAGTCACCGAGGAGGGGAAGGGAGGCCGTCGCGGTGGGCTGGCAAGGGGAGGCCATCACGGACAGTAACTGGGGAGAGGAGGGTGGCCGTCGCGGTGGGCCGACGAGGGGAGGCCATCGCGAGTGGTCGCCAAGGAGGGGAGGGGGCCCGTCATGGTGAGCCAGCTGTGAGGGGAGACCAAGCGAGTGATCATCACCAAGGAGGGTAGGGCTGGCCAGGGAGGGGAAGATGGGGTTTGGGGGCGGCTGGGATGGGGCTGCGATTGGAGTGGCTTATAAAGTTTTTTTTTTCTTTTTAGAAAAAATAATTACGATCACCAAAAAAAAGTGCCAACTAATTTTTTTTTAAATTTAAATTTATGATCTATTTTTTGGTCAGAAAAAATTAAAAAATTTTTGCAACCAAAAAATTGATTGAAAAATATTAAAATTAAAATTTTTAAATTTAAAATAATTTAAAAATGATCAATTTTTTGATCATAAAATTAATTTTTTTATTAATTTTTTGGTCATAAATTTTTGACCAAAAAATTGATCAAAAAATACTAAAATTATTTTTTTTATTTAAAATAATTTAAAAATTTAGTGATCGATTTTTCAATCATAAAATTAATTTTTTCCATCAATTTTTTGATCAAAAAATTTATGACCAAAAAATCGATCAAAAAATGCCATAATCGATCACAAAATTTATGTGCAACAACTACATAATGATGATGTGGTTGTCTCTTTAAACATTTCTGATTACAATATACACCACATACTTGTTGATAATGAAAGCTCAGTTGATATTTTATATTTTTCTACTTTCTCGCTTATGGGACTTTCTTCCGATCGGTTAACTCACTTTGATATGCCGATCCAAGGATTTTTTGGAAGCTCCATAATCCCAAAGGGAATGATCAAGTTATCCGTAACTATGGGTACCCCACCTCAGCAGGTGACCATACAGGTGGACTTCCTTGTTGTGAAGCTTCCTTCAACCTATAACGCCATCCTCAAAAGATCAAGTTTATGAAAGCTTAAGGCTATTGTATCTAACTACCACCTCTTGGTTAAATTTCCAACAATACATGGAGTGGGGAAGATCTAGAAAAATCAGATTGTTGCTAAACAATGTCTCACTACCAAGCTCCAGATAGAGAACCTGATGGAAAACCAACCCAAGCTCCCGATAGGGCTAGATGCATGAGATGATTTGGCAAAAAATTGGATCCAACCATCTAATGACCTCCAGGAGATCCCACTAAGGAAGGAGAACCTCCATCAAACTATGAAGATCAGATCTTGTCTTGATCAGGTAATGAAATACCAGCCGATTTATCTTTTATAGGCAAATGCAGACCTTTTCGCTTAGTTAACTATTGATACGCCTGGGATCGACCTAGAGATGCTGACCTATCATCTAAGAGTAGACCCGACCTATCATCCAATTAAGCAAAAAAAGTGAAGCTTTGCTCCTGAATGCCAAAAAATGATCGTCGAGGAGTTGGACAAACTAATAAAGGCTGGTTTCATTAGAGAGGCAATATACCCCGACTGACTGGCAAACATCGTTCTGGTAAAGAAGACGAATGGAAAGTGGCGTATGTGTATTGACTTCACTGATCTGAACAAAGCCTGCCCTAAAGATAGTTATCCATTACCTCGAATCAACCAGCTGGTCGACACCACTTCTAGGCATGAACTCCTCAGCTTCGTGGATGCTTTCTTTGGTTACAACCAAATTCAGATGGCCTTAGAAGATGAGGAGAAAACAGCCTTTGTAACTGACCATGGGCTTTATTGTTATAGGATGATGCCCTTCGGGATTAAAAACACCGGAGCCACATATCAAAGGTTGGTCAGCAAAATCTTTAAAGATCAAATCAACAAAAATATGAAGGTCTATGTCAATGACATGCTGGTTAAGAGTCGAGCAATATATGATTATGTGCAAGACCTCCATGAGGCTTTTGATACGCTTCGATGATATCTAATGAAATAGAATCCTACGAAGTGCACCTTTAGAGTCACCATCGGCAAGTTCCTCAATTTTATGATCTCCTACCGAGGAATTGAAGTAAACCTTGAGAACATCAAGGTGATCCTAGAAATATCACCACCAAAAACTATTAAAAAAGTACAATATCTGACTGGAAAAGTTGCCTCCCTTAATCATTTTGTCTTCAGGTTGGTTGAGAAGTATCTCCCATTCTTTTAGACTCTCAAGCAGCTAACAAATTTTCAATGGACCTCGAAATGCCAAAAAGCTTTCGACGAGTTGAAAAAATATCTTAGCTCTCCACCCCTACTCACTAAATCATTGCCAAATGAAGATCTCCTTCTTTACCTGGCCATTTCATTGATGATGATTAGTGCGGTTCTCATTTGAGAAGAGGGACGAGTTCAAAAGCCTATATACTACATCAGCAAGGTCCTCCATGATGCGAAAACCAGATACGCTAAGTTGAAAAAATTGATCTTGGCACTTATTGTCGCCGTAAGGAAGCTTCAACCCTATTTTTAGGCTCACACCATGATAGTACTCATGGATCAACCTTTAAAGATGGTCCTACATCGATCAAATTTTTTGGGCCAGATAGCAAAGTGGGCATTGGAGCTCTCAGAATTGGACATTCAAAATCGATCGAGGCTATCTATTAAAGCTCAAATTCTAATTGATTTCATCCTTGAATGTACTATACCAGACGAGAAATCCTTGGAAGAAAACCGCATGAGCGAACCTGAAGACCCCACGAGCTCGGAGAGCGATAAAAACCTGAGATTGAATCTAGAGAAAGTGTGGACCCTACACGTTGATGGCTCTTCGAACTCAATAGGGTCAGGTTCTAGGCTCATTCTATCTAGTCCAGAAGGAGATGTTGCATTGTATGCTTTCCACTTCGAGTTCTCAACTACTAATAATGAGGCAGAATACGAAGACCTTATCGTTGGATTGAAAATCGCTCAGCAAATTGAGGCCCAATGCCTGAAGGTATTCAGTAACTTTCAGCTAGTGGTGGGATAGATAAAAGAAGAATATGAGGCTCAAGAAGAAAATATGAAAAAATACCTCCAAAAGGTAAAAGACTTGACCTTATGCTTTAGATATTTTGACATCCAGTAGGTCCCCAGGATACAAAACGTCAAGGTTGACGCTTTATCAAAGCTCACATCCTTGCTGCCTGTCGACCTAGATAAAAAGACCTACTTTGAGGTTCTGAAAGCTTCGAGCTTAGAAGAGCCCGACACTATTCAGCAGATCAATGGAGAACCTAGCTGGATGGATGCTATCTTGAAGTACTTGAAAATAGGAGAAATACCACCAGATCGAAAAGAAGCTTAGAAAATCAGGAATCAGGCTGCTAGATATGTGTTACTCAATAATGATCTATACAAGCGATCTTTTTCTCTACCTCTCCTGAGATGCCTACATCCCTCAGAAGCTGATTATGCTATGCGGGAGGTTCATGAAGAAATCTACGAGAGTCACCTGGGAGGTCAGTCCTTATCTTATAAGATCCTTCAGCAAGGATATTGCTGGCCGATAATGCAGAAGGATACTCAAAATTTCGTCAGGAGATGTGAGCAATGCCAATGTAATGATCGAATTTAGTGCTAGCCTGTAGCTCTTCTGACTCCTATTGAATCCCCTTAGCCATTTGCCCAATGGGGATTAGACATCTTAGGCCTATTTCCATGAGTTTTAGGCTAGCAAAAATTTCTATTAGTGATAATTGACTACTTCATAAAGTGGGTAGAAGCTGAGTCGTTGGCCTAAATTACAGAAATAAAGATCTGAAATTTTATTTGAAAATCGATCATCTACCATTATGGACTACCTAAAATATTGATCTTAGATAATGTGAGGCAGTTCAGCGATTTTCGACTTAAAGAATTCTACAAAGACCATGGGATCGAGCAACATTTTACTTCGGTAAGCCACCCACAAGAAAATGAAGAAGTAGAAATCACCAACAGAATCCTTCTTCAAGGCCTTAAAGCTAGACTAGATCGGACTGGGGTTCCTGGGCTGAAGAACTCTACCATGTTTAATGGGCCTATCGAACAACCCAGAGAATTCTGACAGGCAAAATGCCTTTCAATTTGGCATTTGGCATAGAAGTAGTCATAACCATAGAATTCAAACTTCCTTCCATCAGAGTTAAAGAATATAATGAGGACACTAATCCCATTTGGCTCAAGGCCAACCTCAATTTAATCTAGGAGACCAGGGAGCGAGCTATGGTGAGAATAGCCATATATCGATAAAAGGTGGCAAGATATTACAATACTAGGGTCAAAGCTAAAGAGTTCAGAGCCGGCGATCTTGTCCTTCGAAGAGTTGAAGTTTCCAAGCCAATTGAACAAGAAAAGCTCTCACCCAATTAGAAAGGTCCCTACCAAGTCCATGAAGTAGTGCAACTCGGAACTTATCTGCTGAAATAACTCAATGGGACCCCTCTCCCAAGGCCATGAAATTCGGCCAATGTTCGAATATATTATCAATAAAATAAATGAATGAATAAAATTTCAAGTTTACTCTCTTGCTTTTGTTAATGGGTGTATACACAACCAACAGATTGAAAATAAAGTCAACTAAAAAGTTTCTTTGATTGAGATAATTTACAGCAAGTTTCTCAAATCGGAATTGCTTCAACTAGAAATTTCTTTGTTCGTAATAATTTACAGTATAGCGAGTTCCTCAGATCGAAACCACCTCAACTAGAAATTCCTTTGTTTGGGATAATTTATAGCGAGTTCCTCAGATCGAAACCACTTCAACTAAAAAATCCCTTTGATTAGAATAATTTATAGTGAGTTCCTCAGATCAAAACTATAAGCGCACCAACTGGCATCACTTCTCTCTGATACCAATTGATGTTCCATGATATCGTTCGAACGCTAATCATCCTTGGCATCACAAGCTCCGATACCATTTTACGAAAGCTCTTGATCTTTAGCATGGACCTGAAGGAACCAGTGACGTTATCTATGGGCAGCATACCACCGATCCTCCATCTAGATCTATGATGGGGCGCCTTCCTCCTTGGGTTTGAGAAAGACGCCCCCTTCTCTAGGCCTTCATCAAGAACCCTAGGGCGGCAATTCTAGAGAGAAGAGAAGAAAAGAGTTCAGGAAGAAAATATCTGTATTCCACAGCATTATGAAATCCTAATACAACCTAAGTATTTATACATAGCCATTAGGTCCGACCAAAAAACTTCTCGGCTAATCCAATACATGAAAGCACTCACCGAGCCCATGTACACCCATGTCTCCCATGCTCTCATCCTCTGAATCTAGACCCAATCTATACATGAATTAGGCCCCTTAAGACCTTCCAAACCAAACCTTAAGATCCATAGGTTCAACCTAGATCCTAGCTCAAAATAGATCTTCGCATAACTTTGCCCGCGCACTGAGCCGGCTCAGTCTCAGTACTAATCTGACCCAATCCTATGCCGTGCCAATAGTTTCGAACGCGTAGCTCTCTATGTTGCCTGTGCTCTGAGACAGCCGATCCAGTTTTGGACTGAGCCAGCTAACTTGCAGAAAATTCTAATTCTACAGCCTTCAAGCTTCGACTTTGGTTTCTTACTCCATCTTGTGTCCTAGATCTTCGAAGCACCAACCAACCCTCTTGAGGCCCTCAATATCTGAACCTTAAGCCTATGAAGAGCTACATGCCGCCTCCATCCTAGGATAACTCTTATTCTAGCCCTAAGACCATACCTATCCTAGCCTCCTCGGAGCCCTCATCCTAGCTCCGTTCGTGGCCTCCTAAGGCTTGGGAGCACCATAAATCCTCACAATCTCCATCTTGGTGCTCCAAAGCCTTGGCAAACCCCTCAGCAATGACTTCCTGCACGATCCTACTATCCCTATGCACTCGATAACCCCTTATATAATCATCACCTTTGTCAATCCTCTTCAGCTATTATGCACCTTTGAGGCCTTTGGGATGACTGCCTCTACCGCTGAAGACCTTGGTTTACACCTCTGCACCATCCTAGAATTGTAGGATTCCTTCTGCTTAGCAGCTGCATCATTTTTTCTGGACTTCCCTGGAGAACCCTCAACGTTCCTATACGGGCACTCGCTGCAAACCCTGACATGGTCTCCTCAGAACTACGCCTGTCCTTCTGCACATGCCACTCCACCTGGAACTGTGCATCACCGACACTGGTGCTAGGATATCGATCCTTTTGCACCCCTTTGCTCTGAACTCATATCAAATTCCTCTCTAATTATGAAGCCACCTCTCCAAAGCTCCACCTATATTCAAAGTCCACTTGATGCCATAGAAGCCGACTTTATCATCGAGTCCCTCGAGGCAAACTATCCAATGCTGTACTGCTAGGCTTGTCGCTGTACCTCGAACACCGTCGCTATTCCTTTGAACCCTCCATACTTTGTGGACCCCTTCAAAGCTGTCTCAGATACCTTCACAATCCATGGGCACCTCCAAAACTAAAGAGCTCATCCAACTCTTTGGAATCCAGCGACTGAACCCTAGAAAATTTCATCCTAGTCCTTCTCTTGTACCCCTACACCAGCCATCGCTTCAGTTGTGCCCAGAGAACCATCCTCCATCTGAACCATGACTCTCCTTAATGCTCCTATAGAAGAAACCTGATCTATGATACTTCTGATTGCTTGAGACTTCCTAGTGCTCCCTGAGACCTCCTGATGCTTTCTGAGACCTCCTGACTCTCCCTGAGACCTGCTCTCGATCTTTCTGAGAAGCCCTTGACACCATCTACTGAGATACACTCCTCGACTGCTACACCGTCGAGCCTCTCTCAATCCCTGTACCTCCAGAGAAGCGCTCCTACAGCACTGCAGTGCTCTCTGACTCATCTCTGTACTGTTCTATAGCCATCCAGTCCTAACCTACTGGACCTTCATGGATCATCCATCTTCATCACTCTTAAGGTTTTGCAAATTCATGCTTTGATTGAACCACTAAATACATCTCCGACTACTTTTCCATCTTTCTAACATCGAAGGACGTATAGTCACTTCTTCAACCTTTCTTCGACCATTATTCCTTGAAAAATCTCTCTTCAACCGCCCTACACTGTCCATCTTCCTACAGAACCCTGATGCTCTTTACTAAGATACCTTCCTCGACTGCTGCATTATCGAGCCTCTCTCAGCCCTGCATCACCAGAAAAATGCTACTGCAGCACTCCAGCGCTTCCTGCCTATCATATAACCGTCATACATCCCAACCTTTCCATCAAAATCGATCAACAAATCATGCACCAAATTTTTCCACCCTGAGAAAATTTTTTTTCATTAATTCTCTCAACCTCCACCTTCAACCCGCTGCTCTCGATTGACCAAATCATAGCAATAACAAAGATAGATTTGAAACATACCATGAAATCTTTCTGTAGATTTTTGATTTCACCTTGTACGACTTCTCCTTCCCTTCCATGCACCATCAAGCTCTGATATCAGATGTAAGCACACCAACTGGCATCACCTCTCCCTGATACCAATTGATATTCTATGATATCGCTTGAACACCAATCATTCTTGGCATCACAAGCCCCGATACCATATTATGGAAGCTCCTGATCTTTAGCACGGACCTAAAGAAATCTGTGATGTTCTCTATGGATAGCACACCACTGATCCTCCACCTGGATCTGTGATGGGCGCCTCCCTCCATAGGCTTGAGGGAGATGCCCCCTTCTCTAAGGCTTCTTCAAGAACCCTAGGGAAGTAATTCTAGAGAGAAGAGAAGAAGAGAGTTGAGAAAGAAAAGATCTATATTCCACAGCATTATAAAATCCTAATACAATCTATATATTTATACATAGCCATTAGGTCCAACCAAAAAACTCTCTGGCTAATCCAATACATGAAAGCACTTACCGAGCCCATGTACACCCATGTCTCCCATGCTCTCATCCTCTGAATTTAGATCCGATCCATACATAAATTAGCCTCCTTAAGATCTCTCAAATCAGGCCTTAAAACCCCTAGGATCAACCCAAATCCTAGCTCAAAATAGACCGTCGCTTAACTCTACCCACGCACTGAGCCAACTTAGTCTCAGCACTGAGCCAGCTAAGTTCCAATGGATTGGCTCAGTCTGAAATTGAGCCAGCCCAGTCCTATGTCATGCTGGTAGTTTCAAACACGTAGCTCTCTATTTTGCTCGTGCTTTGAGACTTAGCCGACCCAGTTTTGGACTGAGCCGTCTAACCTGCAGAAAATCCTTTTTCTACAGCCTTTAAGCTCCGACTTTGGTTCCTTGCTCTATCTTATATCCCAGATCTCTGAAGCACCAAGCAAGCCCCTTGAGGCCCTCAATATCTGAACCTCAAGCTCATGAAGAGCTACATGCCGTCTCCATCCTAGGACAACTCCTATCCTAATCCTAGGACCACACCTATCCTAGCCTCCCCAGAGCCCTCACCCTGGCTCCGCCCATGGCCTCCCAAGGCTTGGGAGCACCACAAATCCTCACAAGAACTGCTTCAACTAAAAAATCCCTTCGTTCGGGATAATTCACAATGATTTTCTTAGATTAAAATCGATTCAGTCAAAAATCTCTTCATTTGAGATAATCAATGGATAACTTACAGCGAGTTTCTTAGATTGGAACCACTCCAGTAAAAATCCCTCTAATCGGGATAACTTACAATGAGTTTCTCATATTAGAACTACTCCAGTAAAAATTCATTTGATCGAAATAACTTACAGCGAGTTTCTTAGATCGAAATTGCTCCAATGAAAATCTCTTTGATCGGGATAACTTACAGCGAGTTTCTCAGAGTAGAATCACTCTAGTAAAAATCTCTTTGATTAGAATGACTTACAGTGAGTTCCTCAGATTGGAATCGATCCAGCAAAAATCTCTTTGATCGAGATAACTTACAGCGAGTTCCTCAAGCGAAACCGCTCTAGTGAATTTTTTTTTAATCGGCATAATATAAGAGGAGCACTAAATCATAACAGAATATGATGGAATGGAGGCAAAAAGTATTCTATTTTATGCAAGTAAAATTTTGACAAGAGCAATAATTCTAATGTTTTTATAAAAAATAATAGTAAACATTCTACGATAAAGTTACAATTAAAGTTACAAAGTCAAGACTCTATCTAACATAAAAAAAACACAATCGGGAAGCTTGAAGGAGCTGAAGTCATTGACATATAGAATTTATCCCTCTATAGCCTCGAGGCTTGGGGATCCTATAAAGGATACCCAGGTCGAGGGGGGGTGCGAGATCCGAGATGATGAAAATTTCATCAAGGTCGAAACCAGATTCGCATGGAGTTAAACTCTTCATAACCTGAAATCAAAAGGTCTTCCATCTACTCATATACGCGCTCCTCCTCATTGTGGAGGTGGCACCAACTCAAGTGCCTCCAGTAGAGCCATAAGCCAAAAGTAATGATGGAAATCCTGTTGAAGTTGAGATAGTGTTCACTTGAAGACCAACTTTGCACAACTTCAGACTAAAGAATCCCTCCATCGAATGCAGATGCATGATAGATAATCTGATGAAATCACTTAGAAATAAATCAAAATACCCCATTGATATCCCAAGAACCATAGTTACTAAGGACACAATGGTTGAGGGAGCCTTCGAGGCATAAGATGCAAACTTCAGACATCCCCGATGGTAGCTCAACTTCTTTCTGCTCCTCTATAAGGGTGGCATAACCTCCTGCCCCTTTGAGAAAGTCACAAAATCCTGCCCTCTGAGGGCAAGAAAATCATGACAAAGCTCTCATGGCCGAGTGAAAAATCATCCCCTACAGGTAAAACAGGATGACAAAGGTCTTAAGACCAAGAATAGAGGCGCCCTAATGACGAAGCATCCATCATTGGCACCTCCGAATTGACCAAAGTCAACCAACACTCGTCCACCCCTTCAGTCGGATGGATGTTGCCATCAAAAAGAAAACAATCTTCATCCTTCTTTGGGAGACGAAACCTACTTAGAGATATTTCGCAAGGCGATGAAGAACGTCGTAGATGGAAAAATCGGCAAGCAAGATGCCACTATAAATAGGTGAGTTTATCATAATTATAAACATCAAATCATGTCACATGCAAGTCGAGGGTTGGACATCTTTGCCGCTTCATGACTAAGCATTAAATTTTGAGCAAAACTTATGATTACGGTGCTTCTAAAACCACGCGCATTCAATGGAGTGCAAGATGAACAAGTACACTCCATCAAATGCGTGCACGAAAAGCGAGAAGATTAGCTCATGGATATTTGAATAAAAAATATAAAGTACAAAATTTTGTGAGTCGAGGAAGCAATTCCTCAGATCAGAGCAAAATGAAAAGAACAAAGCGAGAGGAGAAAACCATGGAAAACAAAAAGAGAAATTTTATTTATATCATTTCCTTTATAGAGATTTCTAATGAGCTGAAGTGAACAAAAAATTCAAGGCATATCGTCCACTGGGGACACATCCAAGAAGCTTAGATCCAATCCAGGATACTTCGAGACTACCTCCTTGCGAATGACGCATTTTCCTTCATCATAAGCATCCAATACAAATGAGGCTTTTTTCTCTCTAAATTCTTCCAACACTCTAAAATCATCAACAGTCTTTGAGGCTTTCTCCTCTGCCATTTTTGCCAAGAGTAGAGCTTTCGCTTCGGATGCTTTGGCTTTGGTGACTCGAGCTCTCAACTCCTCAACCTCGGCCTCCAAAATTTTGTTGATGCCAAGTAGCCAGACGTTCTCTTCTACGGACTTCTTTAGCACTGCCTCGGCATCTTGAACCTTTTTCTTGATAGCTTCAACTTTATTTGAAGTTTCCTTAACCGCTTTTGACAGTTCATCCTTAGCCTTTTTAAGTATCGTGGTTTCAATTTCAAACCTTGCTGCCTTATCTAAAAGATCAATAGTATTCTTTATGAACCCGTTTAGATAGTGGACAAGCTATCGAAGTGTTTCACGAAGTTCGTAAGAAATAAGCCTTAAAATGAAGAAATGAAAATAGAAAAACATAGTCGGTGCTATCAACTTATCCGAACAAAATAGTCCAAAGCTTTTCGTCTCCTCATCTTTAAAGGTTCAAGCAGTAGTTTGGACACGTTAGTAAGAAAAAGAAAACTTGAGAATGGCTCGCATGCCAACTTATAGTCTTCTATAGATGAACCCTCATAGTTGACCTCAGTTGGCATGGTTCCAAAAGTGCTGGCATCCTTGAAAACACGTGGTTCATCCAGTGGAGCCTTCGAAGTGATAGCCGATCGAGCACTTTAAGCTTGGGCGGACTCGGCAAGCATTATTCCAACCGCCACTATCTCACTGACTCCAGCTCCCTTGGATGTCTCCTCCTCTGGGAAAAGGTCACAGACTTCAGGAGCTGGTAAACATAGAATGGCCTCGCTAAACAAACATTCGACGGAGGCCTTATTATTACCTTCGGGGACCGAAGGCTCTAAATCATGCAGAACCTGCACAATCTGGAAGTCCTCGAGGCTAAGAAGATCAGACTCTTCGGCTTCAGAAGATTGCGGCACCAGAAAAGGTTCAATTCGAACACGAGCAGATCTCCCACCAGCTGTATCTATCCTTCTTTTTTTATGACTCTTTGGAACCAAGCCCTTAAGTGGACTCTAATCATTTTCTAAAACCCAAAGCATTAGTCAATTGATATCAGATTTGAAGTTTGAAAGATTTATCAACACAAAAAGCAAATACATACCCATGTAGTTAAATTGACTAATTCCAACATTGAACAGGATCTGTTTAGAAAGGAGCTTCCTCAGTTCTGGAATCTTAAAACTATGCAAGGTATCCAGATCTTGTTTCAAACATGGACCAAGTGATGGATCTTTCAACAAGTTTTCTTACGACTCCCCTCAAATGACGAAACCCTAATCTTCTCCCTAAGTACGAAAAATAAATAGGAACCGGATCTTCCAACCATAAATGACGAAAGGAGCTCCTTGAATCAGCGGAGAAACACCTTTCCTAACCCGGGAGGTCACGTACCATCAATCATGGACAATAGGATGCCTCTTAACTATAAAATAATAATGAAAGAGCATAATAGTTAGCTCTACCCCGGCTAAAAGACACACTACAGTAAAGCCACAAATATGGCGCCATGAGTTCAGCACCATAGAATAGAATGACATATCTAGATAACGAAAAAGAGCAATGAAAAAAGAATGAAGAGAGAACCTCAGCCCGGCCTGAAAATACTCCTCGTTCACTCCAATTCGATCAGGAGGGGGACTGCAAACCCATTCTTCTGGCTTTGGAACTTTGAGATGAAATTCTGAAGAAAAGTTAAATTGGTTATGAATTGATATTAAATCCTCCTACGTCATCTCTGATCAAAAAGCCAAGGGAGCAAATTCAAAATCTTCGAAGCGAGCCATCTTTCATAGAAAAGAGGTGAACGGACGAAAAACTTGTAGCAAGAAGAAGGTGACAAAGCCTAGCTTTTTGTTTCATCTATGTCTTATATGCAAATTGAATCGGCAAGTATTTGAATGATTCATCTTCTCAGAACATTGAATGCAGACAACAGGGATCGATGCAATCTGGGCGCATAACAATCAACGATTAGGCGCAACCTCCGCTGTTGATACGATGAATCGATATGGATAGCCAGAAACATGCTCTACTCCACTCATGAAGCAACAAGTGAGAATGTGCCATAGAAATTAGCAAGCAACTGGCAGTTCCAATCTCATTCATTTTGGTTCCCCATGAATCATTCGATGGACATGCCGAAAATGATAAAATCCATAACCTAGGCTAGAAAATGAGTCGGACAGCTCAGAGAAGAAAAGAAAGGGATGATTTCACCTCAACGAAAAAGAAATTCTTTTTATAGATCTTTCATACCAAATATGGTTTATGAAAAAAAAGAAGATATACGAAGATGCCATCAGAAACTCCTCGATGATCCACCTCGAAAAATTTTTTCTCCGCTTTCAAATCTATTTTTCTACATGTCTGGATCTATCTTATCCTTTTTGGTGGTGATGTCAGATGCATTTGTGAACTCGCCAAGGCAAATACGAATTACAGATTGCAGGTTGACATCTGATTGATTTGTATGCAGAAGCTCAGCAATATCCTCAGGGAGATGAGGCAAGGTCATTTTCTTGCATTCGTTAAAGCTCGCATAAAAGCCCATTTGCAAGCCTTGATGACAAAGTTGGTTCCAACCTTCCTCAACCGCTCGAGTGAATTGCTCGTTATCTGAAGTTCAGCTAAAGGCTCCTGAGTTGCGAGCCCTCCTCTGGATGAGAAAATTTGAGACCTTCGTGATGCCTCTCCTACGTGGTGATCCCTGTTAGAAGATCTAGGCCTCTTACTTGACCGACTGCCGGACTCTTGAGGGAGAAGAGTTTCTGACAAAGATCCGTCCCTCTCCGTAAGTGTCCTTTTCAAGCATCTGACAATGTCGTGTGCTCGACGACAATCTCGATCAGCTTTGGATCTTTACTTCTCAAGAACCTCGATCCTACGGTGAGCTCTGTTTAACTCATCATCTCGCCGATCGATTACCTCCTAAGCTTCAGAAAGAGCTTTCTCAGAGCAGTCAATTTTTCAAATTAGATTGACATTGGCAGCCTTCTCCAGCTCAAAATAATATTTGAATTTCTCGAGCTTCTCTCTTGCCTTCATGAGTTCTAAAGGCCAAAACCCGAAAGCGGCCTCGGCAAAATTTGCTAAATAATTGCTAATTGAAGCCAAAGATTTGAAAGCGCCCGCTACTAGATGTTGAATATCTTCTTCCCCCAAAGCCAACCTAACCACAAGAACAAGCTGCCTTCTCAAAAAATCAGTGGCGACTCCTAGGTCATTCATAGTAGGAAAAGAAAGAGAAGTTGATGGTGCCATCTTCGCCTGAGCCTCTGTTGGAAGGGCATTAGAAGCAGAAATTTCTATCCTTTGTGGTTTGATAATCTCAATTGCTCCAGCCAAACTAAGGAAATCGGCTGTCTCTACAACTTCTTCCATCCCTTCGGGGAGATTCGCCCCCATCTTCGTGATGACACACACCAGGGCGGTAGTAGGGACAATCTCCTTGGAAGTTTCCGTCACCGATTCTGCCACCACCTCTACATCTTTCCTCGTCGGATCCCCTAGCTCAACCTTATCATCGCCTACCGGATTCTATGAGTTACTCACTAGCAAGATCTCATCTCTTTCTGCATCATTCGAGATAGGAAGAGAAGTTATTAAGAAAGTGGCATCCGGGACTTCAGCAGAAGAGCCCCTAGAAGCTTGAGGCTGGGCAGATGAAATCTTAGCCCGCAGCCTTTGAGCCGATAATCTTTTTAGCATCTCTATCAATAGAGGATCCATCTAGCCCTAAAAGCCTGGCGAGATAACTCTGGAAGGAGGAATGTATGAGATAGAAAATTTTGTATTCAAAAATGTCTTTCCCCTCTCACTCACCCTCTACATACGTTTAAAAATAGGAAGGCGAATGAACACCCATTCATAATTGTCTTCTCCTAATGAATCGATAGGTAAATGGACTCTCCGATTGTAGCCACCCTCACCTCTTAAGGGATGACATCATCGATAATTAAATATCAGAATGCAATTGTGAATAAGAGAACAGATCATCCAATCTGAGGCATTGTTCAGGAATAGTCTTTTTGTCTGATTCTCAGATTCAGTACTAGGAGAATAGTATTATGATGGTAATGTAAATATCTCAGATCGCCTGATCTATTTTAGAAATACCTCAGTTCAGTTTCTATCTACGAACACCTAAGGGTCAACAAAATTACCATAATACCCTTTGAACTGGTGTCCAATCTCTAATAGCGGACTTGACCTATTCTTTCTGACAAATACCTCAGATGATATTCATAACTTATAAATCGCCTCGGATAGGTGACTCATCTTGTAGATTAACAGTAACACAGCTGTAATCCAACCACGAACAAACTGCTTTCCACTCATCCTAAACTATTGGCGATAAGTAAAGCATTCTGATCACACTGATAACAACCTTTCCATTTGAAGGAAGTCCATAAATCTTGCTACGACGACATTGACGGTCCAAAATTAATGGAATGACGTAACAATTGCGTAGAGCTTTTCTATAAATATCATAAATCTCGAGGATCCAGGTAAGCAGAAAATTTTTCTTAGAGAATCCATTATTGCTTTACCATTTTCTGCTGATTTTAGTATCGAAGGATCCTCACCGAAATCAAATCTTTCGATTCGAACTTTATTTTGCAGGTCACTCCAGTATTCTTGCAAAAAGCCGATCGCTCCGCTTTCGAAGCGTACAATTTTCAGCAACAACAGAGCATAATCATTATTTTTATATTTTAAAATAATTAATTATATTAATTATATTTATATTTTAAAAAATTTAAATATAAATAAAAATTATTTTTATAAATTTCAGAGATGTTGTTAAGTGGTATTTAGTTTTTTTTTTTTTTTTTTTTTTTTCACGCAAAAGAATGATCGCACTCGCGTGTGGAGGATTTGCCAAGAGGGGGTGAATCTTGCCTTGACGCGAAAGATACGTCCGGAACCCAGAACGGAAAGCCTTCCTCAGTTATAGACTTGCAACGGCAGTAAAAATGGACCTTTAGACGCGGTCGACCGCTGACCTATCCGATATATCGTAATACATTGCCCCTGTTCAACGATACGATACGAAATGATAAATAGGTAGTCCGAGAAAGAAAAGCTGCGATCAACTAACAAGCAAGTAAAAGTTCGACGGGGAAAAAAATAGAAAGAGTAAGATGTACGTAATCCGTGTCTCTGCTTTTCTCGGTTCGTATCGTAACGCGATATTTTGAGAAAAAAAATATTTTTTTTAATGAAAGGCCGTTGGACTTAGAATGTAGAAGTCTGAAATATTTATTAATATTATTTTACTTCATCTTTTACTTTATCTCGTGAAAGTTTATAGAATCCTTGTTTTATTTTTGTCTGAATTTTTAAATTTGCCGAGGCCTGCTAGGTCTGGATTTTTCTGCAGCTTTTCACCGTGCGGAGCATCATAAAATTTTCCACCTATGCCTCCCACATATTTCCACCTAACACTTAGCCTTTAATAATAAAATAAAATAGCACAGAAAATATGAGTAGACTATTCAAGGGCAATTAAAATGCTGTACATCAACAATTTAACCTTTTAAATAATATTTTTATTTATCAAATTTATTTTTTATTACGGCTGAATACATTAGCATGTCATGTCATGAGGTACGGAAAATCTACTTAGACACCACCAAGTTGCATGATTTTTCACGTAGACCTGGTTGGCTTTCAAAATTTGCAATGGAACCTCAACATTTTTTTTTTTAATGCAATGCAATGCAGGCACCCATCAACCTCTTTGTGTTGGTAGCATAGGCCATAAGAATCCAAAATATCAAAATATCCTCAATATTAATATAAATTATATAGAAAAATTATCCTTCTATTACTATAATTTTATTTCCTTTCTCTCATTCTCTCTAATTCTAGATTAAGAGCAACAATTTACTTTGCTTCATCGAATACTTAATCCAATTTGATCAAACTCTAATAGAATCGATATTATCAAATCTATAAGGATCTTGGGATGGATATAGATAATAGTAAAATTTATATCAAATCCTATTCGGATATATATAAATCTTCATAAATTTGCTCTATGGGGTAAAATAATTAATGTATATGCAAAGAAATAATTTTTGCAGTTTTATTTGACCCAATTCATCCAATCAAATTCGTCTAACTCTATTTGCCCAATACTAACCTACCTCGATTCAACACAAATATGAGGTAGATATGGTTAATGGCCTACCTTAATTTATATCCAATCCATTATCATCTTAATTTATATCCAATCCATTATCATCTCTATTCTATATTTCCTTCTTCCTCTATCCTCTCCGGCATCAACAAAGTGAGGGCCACTATAGCTGAGGGTTTTGATGACGGTCATGCCCCTTTTCTAGTATTTTGATTTATATTCTACGAGTGAAAAAAGGCAATCTTTTGATAACAGAATGTTGATATAGGATTTCAAGTAGGGCTTAGAAGAGATGGCCAATAGGCACCTTGATGATTTGATGATCTATTAGAGTTTTATTTTCAAAATAATACTAGAATTTTATTTTCAAAAGAATTCCTTATCCTTCCTATCCATTGGAGGTGGTTGCATTTGGAACTTTGATCACTTGTTTTTCTTAATCAAGAGATGCTTCATTTGCTCTTTTTATCTATCTATTACGAGGATGATCTAAAAGCATCACTAGATTTGATATGGAGCACTTTAACCATTATAGATAGTATTGGATAGGAACCAAGAGTAAGATCCGCTATATCAGAAAGTCAAGTTGTAAACTAAATTTCTGAAAACCATAACTTGATTATGAGATATGCGATTAAGATAATATTTTCTTTGAAATTAGAAAATTGTTTGAGATTAATGTTGTGACACCCTGCCCCTCTAGGGGGACAACATCATAAATAATTAGATCCAAATTCTATTGTTTGGGCCTTAAAATAGGTCAGCCAAACTAAAAGTTTCTTTTTCATATAAGACTTTGATTAGATGTAACCTTCAATTTGACATGAATCTAGTGGAGCAACAAACTAAAAAGTTGATGTAGAAGTTTGAGATCTATCTCCTAAAGAATTTTAGCCTTTTTAGATTATTTCTATTAAATATATTTATTTTAGGTAAAAGAGTCCTATTAGAACTAAGAAGAGAAATCCGACTCGAATTGTACAAGAATGAATTTTTGCTATTATAAATTGAGGCCATGTATCTAGATTTTAAATCAACCAATTTAAAAAAAAGGGGACTTTGTAAGCCCTACTTTCAATTTTTTTCTATTTTCTTCTTATATTTTTTAAGAGATTTAAGTTGGATGGGTTAAAGAAAATATTTCTTCTTTCTAATAGAATTAAAGAAAGTTTAAACTTTGACCATCTATATTTCTTTCATTGCAAGAAAATTAAATATTAGCGATGGTATTAGCGACGAAAATTTTTCCATCACTAATAAATAATTTTTGCCACTGCAATACTATTAAAAAGAAATGCCGTCATTAATACCATTAGCAATGGTAATTTTATTATTAGTGTCGACGAGTGCCATCTCTAAAAATTTAATTTTTTTAAAAAAATATTTAAATATAAAAAATATTAGCGATGATAAATTTGGATTATTAGCGATAAAATAAGCCATCGCTAATAATTAACTATTAGCAACAGCCTTAAAATTATTAGCCACGATGTAAGCTACTGCTAAAATTATTTAAAATTTTTAAAATTTTTTTATAATATTTAAACATAAAATATATATATTAGCGATGGTAAATTTTGGCTATTAGCGACAAAAAGCACGTCATTGCTAATAATTTTTTAAAAATAATAAATTTAAAAAAATATTTAAAAATATTATTGATAATAGAATTAGCGATGAAATATTTACCATCGCTAATAATCCATAACATACTCCAACTTTGATTTGAATTTAATTCGAATCTGATTCGAATCCAATTCAAAATTCTATCAAACCTAATTTAATTAGACTTTGAATTCAAGTTCTACTTAGATTATAAAATTTAATTAACCTTAAATTAAGTTAAGATTAATTAATTTAAATTTAATTTAAATTAATTAAGAAAAATTAATTTTTAATTTAAATTTAATTCAAATTTAATTTAAAATTTTGTCAATCATAATTTAATTAAACTTTTAATCTAAGTCCTACTTAGATAGTAAAATTTAATTACCTTCAAATTAAGTCAAGCCTAATTAAATTTATTATAATTTAAATCAATTAAAAAAAATAATTTTTAATTTAGATTTGATTTGAATTCAATTCAAATTTAATTTAAAATTCTATCAAACCTAATTCAATTAGACTTTGATTCCAAGTCCTACTTAGATTAAAACTCAATTAGTCTTAAATTAAGTCAAGCCTACTTACATTAAATCTAATTTAAATCAATTAGAACTTGATCCATGATTATATAATTGAATTTGTTGGAGATAAAATAACTCCAGTCAAAGTCTAATAAAAAGTTTGACTTTGATCCAGAGTCATAACAGTCAACCTTCAAACCATGTATGTTGGACGAACTTCTTAGTGGTAACCATCTACTCTCTCTCAATAATTGCAGAATGTCCTCGAGATATGATGAACTTCATTCGGCCAAACTTGAACAATAAAGGACGTCATAATTGACTCTGATCCTGATGTTAGCAAAGCCTCCATCATATATTGAACCCCAACATCCTCCGATTTTGTCTATGGTAGACCTCAAGTGCGATCAAATTTCTTAGCGGCAAACAACATGAGACCTTGTCTAGCCGATTTCCTTTCCAGTCAAACTCTATTCTAGCTAAAGTCTTTCACGGATAGTGGTCGACCTTGAAAATAGCTGAGCTTCTTCATCTCTTTCTAATAATTATAGATCTAGCTAGTTTATATCATGTATGTGTTAGATATATGCCCTAGAAGCCAGAATTGGCTGACACTTGTAATACATTTCTAGGAGCAAAATTGTAATTTTGACTAAAATCAATAAATGGGTTATTTTCTATCACATATGTGTATTTAGTGTCTGTGATACATCCTTTGAGTTAATGGTAATGATAATTCATATTTTCAAGAGTTGAAAATTTAAGACATGAATAATCATTATTAACTCATAAATTGCTTCTGACCATAGGATCATCACGAGGATGGTGATTGATCCGAAAGGTTGGTGTACAATCGCTTCTCTTTAGTAGATGAGTCTTGAGTCTATGGTGTGGAGACACCGGAGCGAGAGTACAGGTACTCGTTAGAGAACGAGGGCACTGAGCGTGACCACCTCGAGTAGTCATTAGGGAGTCTACCTTCTCGTCAATGACTGACTCGATGCTGCAGTAGTGTGTCTGGTTCTTTGACCTAAGATGCATCGGCAGTTCACCTTGAGGGTGTTATAATTTGACTACACCATTACTCGGTCTCCTAGCCATATGGAACCCTGAGGTGTATGTTGGCTATAGCATGTTCATTGTAGGAACTGGATTGCATCAAGATGGAATCTATCTACCTCGGTGGTAGAGGAGCAGCCCTATGATAATCATGAGAATCAAGTCCTGAAGCCCATGGCCATGGCAGAGTGAAATAATAGAAAGAGTTTCTATTTAGGTTTTCACATTGGACTCGAATCGAATGATTATATCATATGATAGAGACTAGGGTTTGACGAGTTTACCTTAACCCTAATCTGATCGGGGCTCAAGATAGAAGAACTTAATCACACAGGTAGCTGCACCAAGAGGTTCGCATTCAGCTCTGATGGGTTGCCACCATATACTGCTAGGTGTCACTGGTGGATTTTGGGAGCAATTAGAATGATTTAGATGATCGATCATTCTAGCTGTTCGAATCAGAAGAGTTCTGATCCATCGAAAGGAGTTTCGATGATGTCTATGATAGAGATCATGACATATCCCATTACCATACAGAACTGAACCTAACTGGGTCACACAAACAAGGAATTTGAATCTGGTGATCATCAATTGAACTGATCTAGTTCAATTGATCTGAATGAGATTCAATTAGGTTCAAGAAAATCGTGCTAGCACTCGATTGAACCTAACGTTCTTCTTTTACTATCACAAATAAGTTGTCCTGTCTGAGCCAAAGGAGTTTGTGCTCAATCAGAGGCCTTCATATGGTCTGACTGGAGGTTGTCCAAGTCAGAATAGGTTGTCTTATTTGTAAGACATTACCTGCCATTTTTGGTCACCTGCCATTTCTTGTTCTTTGACTTTGGTCAAAAGTCTACCTTTGACTGGTCAAACGTTGACCATTGACACTTTGACTTTTGACCACATGTCATGCACCTATTGGAGAGCTGGTGGGGGCCTGTCCCCCTGCCAGAACCTGGCAAGGAGAAGGGCGCACGCCAAGGGTGGCGTGAGCCCAAGTAGGAGGTGCCTAGGAGTCCTTGTTGGACAAGGACTCCATCTCCTTTTTGGATTCCAATTAGAGTTCTTCTAAGAACCAACTTTGACTGGTCTTAGGCACCTCTAAGGAGGAATCCAGGGGTCTCTATTCCAACCAATCAGATTTAGATCTGATTTCACAAAGGGTTGTGATTGGTTGAGAGGAAGAGGAGTTGGATCACAAGAGGTCTATAAATAAGACCCTGCGCCCAACCCTAAAAAAAAAATGAAATTCAATAGAGATTTCCCACACCCCAAGGCTGCCTCTCCCCTCTTCCTCCATGCCTAAACTTCTCCTCCTTCTCCTCTCCACGTCCAAAAGGGTTTTGGACTTAGGTTGGTGCGATTCAGATCAAGAAAAGGCGATCAAAAGCAAGAAGGCTGTGCTGCTGCAAAAGAACGACTGCAGATCTTCAAAAGAGTTTTGAAGATCCTCCAGATCAGATCCAGATCTAATTTTTGGAGGTGTGATAGAGAAGAAGAGGATCTCCAGATCCAATCCGAGTGGATACCGGTAGAGGCCAGGCGCTTGCGTGGCTAGATCCAGAACCTTCCGCTGCAATCAGGATCATCTACAGGATAATAGGATTACCCAAATCAGGTAAATTAAATTTGATTTAATTTATCTTATTTTATTTTATTTATTAAAATAATAAGAATCAGATCTGAAATATATCAAGATCTGATTGAGATCAAGAAAAAAATTTTTGAAATATATCTCTTGATCTGATCAGATCTGGATGAACCTGGATCGAAAAATCAGGATTTTCCTTCAGTATGCCCATCGGATAAGCTTGAATAGTAAAAGAACCTCATCACAAGTGCAAGTCTGATCCCCAACCCAGGATAGCAGCCGCTCTATAGATTAGATCATAGCACTTCTTCAATCCAAACTTCAGACCGATATTGAAAGTAGCAGAACTTCTGAAAGCAGATCAAATTGCACCGATAAGAAGTTCACCCATGTCAGCTTCGAGTTGATCTCGACACAGTCAAATTCCTTCAAAAAGTCTGGTAATGATTTTCATTGAAAGCCCTCTGATTCTCTCTCTAGCCTCTAACTTGAATATTTTCTTCAGTCTCTGACCGATCCTAAAGATGACCGAACTCCTCAAAACTATCGAAGGTAGTACTAATAGATTTTAACCAGCTACAGATTTGTCGCCTGCTATTCATAAGTCGATCTCCAAGTTCAGCCTATCTAGCTCCAAGTTCTTCATCCCAACATGCATGGCTTGCTAATAGGTACAGAAGCTACATTCGAACTCCAATAAATAAAGCCCAACCATCTACAAGTCGCAATAAATGATAGCTCACTCTCCGTAACAAACTTCATATGGTCCGAATGGCCTATTAACATTCTATTATGGCTATCACTTTCATTCTATTACAGGCTCCACCTATTTAAGAGAACCTCCAGATATGTTTTTCTCTCGAAGCTCTTATCTCCGCTTACTTTCTCTTGAGTACTCCATTCTTGTTGGCTAGAAAGCTAATTTGATTGTCGGAGGATCCTGTCGGAGCCATCCACCTTCGGTTTGGACTTCACCTTGCAAGTCTCATCGACGATCTTATCTTCTCCAGCTCCAGTGACTCCGACATCAGCATCATTTTCTGCAGTAATAGGATTGACACTAGAGAAAGAATCTCTAAACCCTTATTCTTAAAGAAGTACCTTGTCTAGTTCATCTTCTTCCTCTTCTCTCCAATTCTATAGTTTTTTTCTCTCTGATCCTTTTTGTGTTTTGATAAGATGCCGCCCAAAAGAGCTTCAACCCAATGATCCACTGCCTCTATTGCCAGATCTCTTCTAGATCAGCCTGTTTCGATCTCATCGCAGCACCTCAACCACCACCAATGGCTATGATGGATTTTGAGTAGTTTAACCTGCTGGTGTAGTAGGTTAAGAGCCTCACTAAAATAGTCCAAGCCATGCAGTAGCTCCCAGCACCAGTTCAGCTGGAAAGACTCTACCAAAATGCTGAGATCTAGTGTCAAAAAGATCCACTGGGTGAGTTAGCTAGTGACTCCTAGAAAAGAGAAGCAAAGAACATAGAGCCCTTATTCTGATCATGATTCCATCCCTAAGGAATCACTACCCCCTTCAGCCAGTCGTGCTTTGAGATCCATAATCAAGATGATATTCTCGATCAAAAGCTTCAAGAAATAAACTAACAGATTGATGAACTCTTCCATGTTGCCCCCGCTCACTATGACGACATGTGCACTGACCCCTCATTCTCTGCCCATATCATGCAGGAGTCCAACCCGCCAAACTTCAAACTCCTCCAGTCTGAAAGTTATGATGGGATCACCGATCCAGTCGAGCACCTCGAAGCCTTTAAAACTATGATGCTGCCCCATTACGTGCCTAATGCCATTCTGTGTCAAGATTTTTCCTTTACTTTGAAGAGGATAGCAAGAAACTAATACTCGAATCTCAAATCAGATACCATTTTTTCTTTTGATCAGCTGAACCACTAGTTTATGACTTATTTCATCAATAGTCAACATCAGAGATGAGGTTCAAACTTTCTTATCAATATCAAGCAGAAGGAAGGAGAGTCCATCCGAGCTTATGTCAGTCACTTTGCTGCTTTCTTAGAGGTCCGAAACTTGGATCAATCTGTTGCTATGGCTACACTGAAAGGCGACCTCCAGAAGAATGATCTTCTTTTCTTTCTGGAGAAGAAGTATCCCTGAGAATTTGCCGACATGCTAGCCCAAATAGAAGGCTACGCTTGAGCGGAGGAAGCCTTTAAATTGAACGATGAAGAAGCTATAGGAGAGTAGTAGGCGGGTGAATCTAGCAAGCTCATAATTATTGAAAAGCTGAGTGAAGCTCCACCGAGCTCTAGAACCCCACTTGAGCGTAGATGAGCTCGAACCCCTCCATGAGCTTGCTGATAGAGAAGCCCTGATCGAAGAGAGTGGTGGAACTTTTCTTCCCAATGGTTCCATAATTATGCTCCTTTGAATGCTCCTAAGATCCAAGTGCTAATGGAAATAAAGGAGTGGTTGTCGAGGATGGAGAAAATGAAGACTTACTCTGCCAAGCACAATCCTAACAAGTACTGTCTCTACCATCATGACTATGGTTACGATACTGAAGAATGCATTCAGCTTTAAGATGAGATCGAGGAGCTAATCAGAAGGAGCCGCCTAGATCGATTCCTCTGATGTCTACCAGAAAGAAGGAAAGATCGACCAAGAGTCCTACCATAGCCTGAACCATCTCGAAGAGATAAGCCATAAGGAGATCGACCTCCACTTAGAATCATCAATACTATTACTGGGGGACATTGGTAGGAGAAAATCAGTAGATCAGCGAAGCCAGCAAAGAGGTAGAGGACTGAAGAATCAGTCATTTTTACTAAAGAAGATGCATAGAAAGTTTAGTTTTTGCATAATGATGTGGTTGTAGTTACTTTGAACATTTCTAACTATGATGTATGCCATATTTTGATTGATAATGAAAGCTCTATTGATGTTTTATTTAATGATGCACTCTTTAAAATGTCAATACCTAACAATCGTATAGGGCCAATAAGCTTCCTGTTAGTGGGATTCACCGATGATGCAGTACTGATTGAAGGAATAATTAGTTTGTCTGTTGTGGTAGGTCGGTATCCAAGACAATCAAAGACCCAAGTTGATTTCTTGGTGGTAAAGGTACCTTCTGCTTATAATGCGATTCTTGGCTAACCTGACTTGGATGCACTTCGGGCTATGGTTTCAACCTATTACTTGAAGATGAAGTTCTCGACAAACTTCGAGGTTGGAGAAGTCAGAGGAGATTAGGCTCTAGCATGATACTATTACACCATTGCCTTACAAAGGGGAAGGCAAGCAGAATCCTATCCAATGGATGGGCTTGATTCCTATGATGATTTGACTAAAGAGCGAGGAGAACCAATTGAAGATCTTGATGTAGTTTTCTTAGATAATGGGCATGAGGATCATATCGTTCAAATTGGCTCCAATCTAAGAGGAGAGGTCAAAAAGCAGCTCATCGTCTTTCTATGAAAGAATGTCGACGTCTTCGCTTGGGTACCGATAGATATGCCTGGGATCGATGTAGAAGTAATGAAGCATTGTCTGGCAGTGGATCTAAAATGATGGTCAGTAAAGTAAAAGAAGCATAGCTTTGCACCAGAGCAATAGAAAGCCATTATGGACGAGATCGACAAGCTCCTTAAAGCTCAATTCATCCAGGAGGTATCCTACCTGGATTGGATTGCAAATATGATTTTCATCAAAAAGGAGAATGATAAGTGGAGGATGTGCATACACTTTACAGATTTAAATAAAGCCTGTCAAAAGGATAGCTGAAGGAACCAGATCTAGGATTTCAAGACTAGATCTTGAAATTTTTCAAGATTAGGCAGCAAAAAACTAAAATTAATCAAAATTAATTTTTAATACCAGAGAATACTCTAGATCTAATGTTCTATTATATGATTATAGCATGACATTAAATTAGAAATTAAACATAAAGAAGAAAATAAAATATGTTGATCACATCAACATGAATCTACACTACATCTAATGCAGATATGTAAAATAGATCAAATTTATTATCTGTGCAAGTTAGATATTCTAACTTACTGATCTAGACTTGATGATAATGTAGCGATCCACACACACGTTCGGCCTCTAGGAGTCATCCACACGAGCCCACAAACCATGATCAGAAGTTCGATGCAGGAAATCAGCATAGTATGCTAGTACTATGTTGATCCTTCTTTGACGACCAATCTAGTGCTTTCTTCTTCTAGATCTGGACTCTTTCAAAGATGAGAAGAAGGAGAGATTACAGATCTACGACACTCTCAAATAATCTCAAAAAGGAGGAGAAAAAGAGATGAACAAGATAATCCTAGAAGAAGACCTTCTTCTTCTTCTCTGTTCTCTCACCTAGACATCTAGTTTAGTGTCTATGAAATCCCTATGCCCCAATACTTTTTCTCCTTGATTTTCATACATCTCAAAAATCTATCAATGTTCTAAAATATGTCCAAAAATCAACCCAAAATTCATCCTATATAGAGAGATATAGAGGAGTCCTTATTGGGTCAAACTCTTAGACTAGGAAAGACCAAAATAGGCAACTAGTTGGGGCACTCAACACTTGGGCACCACCTCCTTTCTTTTTGGTGTGAACCACCAACAAATGTCACACAAAATAGCTCCTTTTCCACTGAACAAAAGGAGAAAAAATAGGGAGGGGAGGGCAGCATGCGTGGGAGGAGTTTTAGTTTTCTAAAACTCTATCCAAAGAAAAGTTCAAATCAAATTCAAACTTCCTTCTTTGACTAGGTCCACAACTAATTTCCATAAGAGAAATAGAGGAGAGGAGTGTGCATGTGTGAAGATGAGGGAGAGGAGGTTTTTTTCACACAAAATTGAGGGAGTGGGCATGGGGGGCGTGGGATATAGGTGGCGTAAGATGAATGGATCCTAGTCTTACTAGGATTCCATGTTTAACTTGGTCAAACATGGTTTCTCAAACCAAATCAAACTAAAATTAATTCAATCCAATTAAATTAGATCTAAAACTAATTAAGAACTTAATTAAATTAGATTTAGTTCTAATTTAATTTTTAATCAAATTAGAAAATTGGGTTGACCTAAGTCCTAGTTGAACTAGGACTAGTTCTTCCTTGCACTTGGCTTATCCAATAAATCAATTAGACTTGATCCAATCAAGCCCAAATCAAATATAATTAAATCATATTTAATTAAACTTAATCTCATCCCTCTAGCTTAATCAAATTAAGCTAATTAGCAATCTAATTACTAATCGATCCTTCTGCAATACTTGCACTAGGTTAAATATCAATCCTATTGATTGTTTAACCCTCGAACGATTCTTAATCGTTGATCAACCATCTGATTAGATCACAAACTCTAATGTGTGTGACCTCATAGGTCTGAACCTAAGCTAGTAGCATAGAAATAAATTTTTATACCAATCAAAGTAACCATCTAGCAATGGTACCCACCGGTCAGATAGATCGAATGTGTAGAATAACATCCTTAGAACCCATGTGGATATAGTTTTCATATAATTCATCCCCTTGACCAAAATGCTCATAGGATACCTCAAAGTTCAATCATCAACTCTGATCAAGCTATTCATATTATATTTCAAAATATCAAATCCATCTCATGGATTATCCTGGCGAAGATTTTGCTATATTGAAATACAGTGATATATTCTTCTCCAACTCTTAGAGTGGTCAATTCCATCTTGATCACACACCGACTTCGCAAGTACTTGACTTTGCCTAAAAGCCTTTCATTATTGAATTAGAAATTTAGTTAGTCTGCTACCAAAGCACAGTGAGTTGCTTACAAGTCACTGAGGTGATATCAGGTCTAAGGGATATTTATATGTATATCCCATTAGAGACATTCTCGATGGCAGAATACTCTAAAGTTGGTCACATTCAGTGATGATGTACCCCTACATCTTACTTATATGCCATACCAATATCTCTACACTCCTTGGTTAAGAGGACAACCAACCTATATGGCATACAGCGATCTATGCTTGATAGATGCTGTCGTCCTTATTAACAGCCTATCATTTGGTCGTGAATAGTTTTAAAAACTAATCGATAAATCTTCTCTTTATCAAATCTAAATAGTCATAAGAACTTCATTACAATAATGAAGTTCATTAGAAGATAAAAACTTATGATGAAAATATTAAAAATATATTTTATTAATTAATGAATCAATTATAATTATAATATAGTTCAACCGTCAACAGGCTGGCGATTGGCTTTAGGATATATTTTCCAACAATAGATATCCCTTATCAAAAATTGATCAACTGGTGGACGTAACCTTGGGCCATGAGCTCTTAACTTTTATGGATGCCTTTCTCGATTACAATCAAATCCGAATGGCACCAAAGGATGAGAAAAAAACTACTTTTATTACTAATCATGGTCTTTATTGTTATAGGATTATGCCCTTTAGACTAAAGAATGCAGGCACCATCTATCAACGCTTGGTGAATAAGATCTTCAAAGAGTAGATCGACCGCAATATGGAGGTCTATGTGGACGACATGTTAGTCAAAAGCTGATCTTTAATGAATCATATCATCGATCTTCAAGAGATCTTCGACACATTTTGAAGGTACAAGATGAAGCTGAATCCAAACAAATATGCCTTTAGAGTAACCTCGAAAAAATTTCTAAAATTTATGGTGTCAAGACATGGCATTGAAGTAAATCTCGAGAAGATCAAAGCTATTCAAGAAATGACTGCACCAAAAATAATAAAAGAGATTCAACGCCTGACAGAAAAGGTTGTGGCTTGGAATCGATTCATCTCAAGGTTAGCTGAATGTTGCATGTCTTTTTTCCAAGTGCTCAAGCAGCCTAAGAATTTTTGCTAGCAATCAACGATGGACCGAATGCTAGCTCAGTAGGCGTGGTGAATCAGAACGCACCGCGTGATGGACCTGAACCCTTAAGGGATTTATAAAAAAACTCACGCGGCTTATGAGGGTAGATTCATAATTTTAGGAGCAAAAACCGATCCATGGCAATTTATAGCCATAGGTTTGGCACTATCGAACGGCTGAGAGCCATGCCGACTGTGACCCAATGGGTGAGAATCACGCTGATCAAGATCTAATGGTGGGAGATGCTTTCGACTTGATTTAGGACTCTACCAGGCCCTTAAGCATGATCCAACGGTGGTTAGCCCCTTGATCAATCAATCCAATGGCCCTTATTCGATCCAGGCACTGATGTGGTAGTTTTGTAATGGATTTAAGGCTTTTTGATCTCAAATCAATGGCTAGGAAGCTTCGAATTGTTTGATTCCGATCTAGGCTCCAATTGGACTTTGACAAGGACTCACAAGCTTCTATTTTTCATCTATTTAAGCCCTGCTATGCTAGAAATCTTAACAAAGAACCTTTAAAGGAAAATCCTGATTTTCCGATCCAAGTTCGTTCAGATCTGATAAGATCAAGAGATATATTTCAAAAATTTTTCTCTTTGATCTAGATCAGATCTAGGATATTTCAAATCTAATTATTATTATTTTAAAAATCAAAATAAAATTAGATAAATTAAATCAGATTTAACTTATCTTGATATGGGTAATCCTATTACCTGTTGATGATCCTGTATGCAGCAGAAGGTTCTAGATCTAGCCACGCAAGTGCCTGGCCTCTACTGATATCCACTCAGACTGGATCTGAAGATCTTCTTCTTCTCTATCACATCTCTAGAAATCAGATCTGGATCTGATCTGGAGGATCTTCAAAACTTTTTTTGAAAATCAGCAGTCATCCTTTGCAGTAGTGCAGCCTTCTAGCTTTCAGTCGCCTTTCTTTGATCTGGATTGCACCAACCAAAAATCCAAAACTTTTTCTGGACGTGGAGAAGAGAGGGAGAAGGTGGTTTGGCATGGAGGAAGAGGGGAGAGGCAGCCTTGGGGCGTGAGAAATTATGATTCTCACATCCATTAACAATCTGAGTTGGGCGTAGGGTCTTATTTATAGACTGACTGTGATCCAACTTCTCTTCTTCCCAACCAATCACAACTCTTTATGAAATCAGATCTAAATCTGATTGATGGAAATAGAGTCTCCTGAATTCCTCCTTAGAGGGCACCTAAGACCAGTCAAAGTTCGTTCTTAGGAGAACTCTAATTGGAATCCAAAAAGGAGATGGAGTCCCTGTCCAACAGGGACTCCTAGGCGCCTCTAACTTGGGCACACGTCAAGGGTGGCATGTGCCCTCTTCCTTGCCAGGTTCTGGCAGGGAGACTGGCCCCCACCAGCTCTCCAATAGGTGCATGACATATGGTCAAAAGTCAAAGTGTCAATGGTCAACATTTGACCAGTCAAAGGTAGACTTTTGACCAAAGTCAAAGAACAAGAAATGGCAGGTGACCAAAAATGGCAGGTAATGTCTTACAAAATAAGACAACCTTTTCTGACTTGGACAACCTCCAGTCAGACCATATGAAGGCCTCTGATTGAGCACAAACTCCTTTGGCTCAGTCAGGACAACTTATTTATGATAGAAAAAGAAGAACGTTAGGTTTCAATCGAGTGCTAGCACGATTTCCTTGAACCTAATTGAATCTCATTCAGATCAATTGAACTGGATCAGTTCAATTGATGATCACCAGATTCAAACCCTTATTTGTGTGACCCAGTTAGGTTCAGTTCTGTATGGTAATGGGATATGTCATGATCTCTATCATCGACATCATCGAAACTCCTTTCGATGGATCAGAACTCTTCTGATTCGAACAGCTAGAATGATCGATCATCTAAATCATTCTAATTGCTCCCAAAATCCACCAGTGACACCTAGCAGTATATGGTGGCAACCCATCAGAGCTGAATGCGAACCTCTTGGTGCAGCTACCTGTGTGATTAAGTCCTTCTATCTTGAGCTCCGATCAGATTAGGGTTAAGGTAAACTCGTCAAACCCTAGTTTCTATCATATGATGTAATCATTCGATTCGAGTTTGATGTGAAAATCTAAATAGAAACTCTTTCTATTATTTCACTCTGCCATGGCCATGGACTTCTGGACTTGATTCTCATGATTATCATAGGGCTGCTCCTCTACCACCGAGGTAGATAGATTCCATCTTGATGCAATCCAGTTCCTACAATGAACATGCTATAGCCAACATACACCTCAGGGTTCCGAATGGCTAGGAGACCGAGTAATGGTGTAGTCAAACTATAACACCCTCAAGGTGAACTGCCGATGCACCTCAGGTCAAAGAACCAGACACACTACTGCAGCATCGAGTCAGTCATTGACGAGAAGGTAGACTCCCTAATGACTACTCGAGGTGGTCACGCTCAGTGCCCTCGTTCTCTAACGAGTACCTATACTCTCGCTCCGGTGTCTCCACACCATAGACTCAAGACTCATCTACTAAAGAGAAGCGATTGTACACCAACCTTCTAGATCAATCACCATCCTCATGATGATCCTATGGTCGGGAGCATTTTATGAGTTAACAATGATTATTCATGTCTTAAATTTTCAACTCTTGAAAATATGAATTATCATTACCATTAACTCAAAGGATGTATCACAGACACTAAATACACATATGTGATAGAAAATAATCCATTTTATTGATATTAGTCAAAATTATAATTTTGCCCCTAGAAGTGTATTACAAGTGTCAGCCAATTCTGGCTTCTAGGGCACATATATCTAACAATCTTCCACTTGTCCTAAAGCCAATTGGCTACAAGTCTAAGTCCCATCTTCTCAAGGTGGGCTTCGATCTTCTGCTGGCCCAACGGCTTTGTAAGTGGGTCTGCCACATTGTCTGTGGAGTTGACTCTCTTGACCTCAACATAACCCTTCTCGAGGTAATCGCGGATGAGGTGGTATCGCCGCTCAATATGCTTGGATTTTTGGTGAGACCTCGGCTCCTTAGCAAGGGCTATGGCGCCATTGTTGTCGCAGTATAGAGGAATGGCATCTGATGGCATTACTCCAATTTTTGCAGCAAACTTCTTGTACCAGAATGCTTCCTTCGCAGCTTCTGATGCAGCGATATATTCTGCTTCCATGGTGGAATCTGCTATCATCGTTTGCTTGAAACTCTTCCAGCTGACAGCACCACCATTGCACACAAACAGACTCCCAGATGTCGACTTTCGATCATCTATATCGGACATGAAATCCGAGTCTGTGTATCCCTGGACTTGGAGTTCTCCATTACCAAAGACCAACATCATATCCTTAGTTCTTCTTAAGTACTTAAGGATACATTTCACAGAAGTCCAGTGTTCTTCATCTGGATTTGACTGATATCTGCTTGTGACACTCACAGCATGGGCTATATCAGGTCGTGTACATAGCATGGCATACATGAGGCTCCCTATTGCAGAAGCATAAGGGATCTTGCTCATGCGTTCTATTTCCTCAGGTGTGCTGGGGTACATCTTCTTGGAAAGATGAATACCATGTCTGAAGGGATATTAATCCCCTCTTAGAGTTTTCCATACTAAACCTCTTTAGTACTTTCTCTATGTACATCTTCTGTGAAAGTCCTAGCATCCTATTCGGTCTATCCCTATAGACCTTAATTTCTAGAATAAAGGATGCTTCACCTAGGTCTTTCATGGAGAATTCCTTGGACAACCATATTTGACTGTTGTTAACATGGGAATATCATTCCCAATAAGGAGGATGTCATCCACGTACAATACGAGGAAGACAACAGCGCTCCCACTGACCTTTTTGAAAACACATGGTTTCTCTTCGTTTTTGATGAAACCAAACTTTTTGATCACATCATTGAAATGAGTGTTCCAGCTCCGAGATGCTTGCTTAAGTCCATATATGGACCTTTGCAGCTTGCAAACCTTGTGATCAGTATCACTGGATGTGAAACCTAGCGGCTGTTCCATATAGATATCTTCCTCAAGATATCCGTTCAAGAACACCGTTTTTACGTCCATTTGCCATATTTCGTAATCGAAATAGGCTGCAATGACAAGCAATGTGCGGATGGATTTTAGCATAGCCACTGGGAAAAAGGTATCCTGATAGTCAATGCCTTCGCATTGACTATAACCTTTTGCCACTAGTCTAGCCTTGAATGTCTCCACATTTCCATCTGCACCAATCTTTCTCTTGAAGATCCATTTACACCCAATAGGTACTATACCTTCTAGTGGATCTACCAAGGTCCAGACTTGGTTTGAGTGCATCGAGTCAATTTCTGACTGCATTGCCTCTAGCCATTTCTCGGAGTCGATATCTGATATCGCCTCGTTGTAGGTTTTGGGATCATCACCATGAGCACCATTGCCTACGAGGAACATTTCCTCTACGTCCTCTGAAATAATACCTAAGTATCTCTCAGGGGGATGGAAAACTCTTTCCAATCTATGAGGTGGAGGAGGTAGTGTTCTTATTGGCTCAACCTGATTTGGTTCCAATTGGTCCTTAGCTCATTGTACTTGTGAGACTTTCTCATCAAGCTTGATCTGCTTTCCAATGCCGCTATCTTGAATAAACTATTTTTCAAGAAAGATGGCATGTCGACTCACAATCACATTGTGGTCTTCTGGAATGTAGAAATAGTATCCTAATGACTCTTTAGGATATCCTATGAATCGAGCTCTAAAGGACCTAAACTCTAACTTGTCCGCTTGTTGTCTTTTGACATGAGCCGGACAACCCCAAATTCTGAGATGACTCAGACTTGGTTTCTTACCATGCCATATCTCATACAGTATGGTAGGAATGGTTTTAGAGGAAACCCTATTCAGTAAATAAATTGAAGTTAACAATGAGTGTCCCCAAAGGAAATCAAGGAGGTCTGTGAAGCTCATCATGGATCGAACCATATCCAATAGAGGTCCGATTTCTCCGTTCTGAAATCCCATTGAGTTGAGGTGTTCTTGGTGGAGTCCATTGAGAGACTATGCCATTTTTCTTGAGATAGTCTAGGAATTTTCTGCTAAGGTATTCACCTTCTCGATCTGATCGAAGAACCTTAATGGATTTTTCAGTTTATTTTTCTACTTCATGTCTGAATTCTTTGAACTTTTCAAAAGCTTCAGACTTATGTCTCATAAGATACACATATCCATACCTAGATAGATCATCGGTAAAGATAATGAAGTAGACAAAATTACCTCTAGTCGGCACATCAAATGGGTCGCACACATCTGTATGTACTAGGGCAAGGAGATCTATGGCCCTCTCCCCATGTCTAACAAAAGGGAGTTTGGTCATTTTGCCCTGAAGACAAGATTCACAAGTTGGATATGACTCGAAAGTCAATGGACTCAATAGCCCATTTTTCTTCAATTTGTTGATCCTATCTTCTGCTATATGACCTAATCTCAGGTGCCATAGATATCTATCATTTGGACTATCCCTAGGTCGTTTGGCATTCACATTTTGCTCGATAGTTAGAACAGGTACATCAATATGTAGCTGATAAAGACCATTAATAAGAAAATCATTTGCAATTTTATTTCTTTCATAAAGAATGTTACAATGGTCCTTAAAGAAGGTAATCACATAGCCTTCTTGTGCTAAGCATGAAACAGAAATCAAATTCCTGCTAGCTGCAGGCACATAATAATAGTCTTTCAAAACTAAGTCTAAACCAGATGGTAATCGAAGAGGGTATGTTCCCATGGCTACTGCAGCAACTCTTGCTCCATTATCGATGCGTAGGATCATGTCTCCATCCCTCAACCTCCTGCTATCCTCAAGACCCTGTATGAAAGTGCACAGATGAGCACTAGAACCAGAGTCAAGCACCCAACTGGATGCAGAAGAAACCGTAAGGTTAGACTCAATAACGAGCATACCTCCAGAAGGACCTTCCTTCTTGTTCTTCAGGGTGGCCAGGTAAGTAGGGTAGTTCCGCTTCCAATGGCCGTCGCTGTTGCAATGGAAACACTTTCCTTTGACATCGGCCTTTTTCTTTGGTTCTGCCTTCTTCTTCTTTGCTCCTTCCACCTTTTGCTTTTTCGTAGACTTCTTTTTCTTTCCATAAGACTTTCTTTTGGAAGAAGTCCGTTCCATAGCAAGAACTGAGCCTTTAGAACCTTTCATAGAAAGCTCAATGGTAACCAGCATATTCATTAATTCGGCCAAGAAATTTTGAAGTTTATGCATGTGGTAATTCATGATGAATTGCCCATATGCATCAGTCAAGGATTGCAGAATAACATCGTTCTACAAGTCCAAGTCTAACTTCACATCGAGCTTCTCAGGCTCTTCCAAGTCCTTGATCATTGTCAAACAGTGATCTTGGACTAACTGCCCATTATGCATTTTAGCCTTAAAAAGTCATTTTGTGACTTGATATTTGGCTGCCTGACTCTGTTCACCAAACATCTCAGTAAAAGGGGGGGGGGGTAAGAAGGGAGA